>PVKU01001826.1:0-267425 GCA_004027475.1 Anoura caudifer | reverse complement strand
ATTACATTAGCCAAGATTAAAATGAAGGAGAGAATCCTAGAAGCAGCAAGGGATAAGGGGACAGTCACCTACAAAGGAGTTCCCATCAGACTGTCAGCTGATTTCTCAAAAGAGACCTTGTAGGCAAGAAAGGGCTGGAAAGAAGTATTCCAAGTCATGAAAGTCAAGGACCTACATCCAAGATTGCTCTATCCAGCAAAGCTGTCATTTAGAATGGAAGGGAACATAAAGCACTTCTCAGATAAGGTCAAGTTAAAGGAGTTCATCATCACCAAGCCCTTATTATATGAAATGTTAAGGGACTTATCTAAGAAAAAGAAGATAAAAAATAGGATAGTAAAAAGACAGCAAACTCACAGATATTAACAACCACACCTAAAACAAAAGCAAACTAAGCAAACAGCTAGAACAGCAGCAGGAACACAGAAATGGAGATCACATGGAGGGTTAGCAACAGTGGAGTGGGAGCAAGAGAGAGGGGGGAAAGGTACAGAGAATAAGTAGCATAGACAGTGGGTAGAAAATAGACAGGGGGAGGGCAAGAATAGTGTGGAAAACGTAGAAGCTAAAGAACTTATGACACATGGACATGTACTAAAGGGGGGGAATGTGGGTGGGAGGGGGTATGCAGGGTGGAGGGGAATGAAGGGGAGGAATGGGACAACTGTAATAGCATAATCAATAAAATATAATTTAAAGAAAAAAGAAAGAAATTTCTCTTGCAGTTTCTGCTATTTTTGCCTAAGTGACTTTAGCAAGTAAAATCAGGTTGTGGGGACAAATGGTAATGACAATTTTCGCAAGTAATCCATTTCTTTTTCCCATAGCACGAAGAAAATTAGATCAGATAGAGAATGGAAGCTACGATAAAGAAGTGAGCAGCATGGGAAGTCGTTCTAGTTCATCAGGTAAAAGAAATTAATGGTTTTAGTTATTCCATGATTGATTAAAGAAGAAATAGCATTTTTTTGTTGTTTTAAAAGGTATTGAAATGTTTTTCATTTTCAATTTTAAAAGTGGTAGTTGTATATAGTGTAAAAAATATTGCCAGTTAAATGTTTACATTCTAGTCATCACCCAGGGTTTCAAGTATGTCCATTTGTCATGTGGCTCTTCTTTTTTTCTTTCATTCTGAAATTTAAAGCTCTTTTATTCAATATTATATTAATTTCAGGTGTATGTCGCGTGGTTCCAGATCATCTACTTCCCTGCCTCCTTTTTTCCTTACCTGCTTTTTCTCTATTCTGTGTAACAATTTCCTCCATTTTTAAGTTCAGATTTTGTATCCATCCGTACAGAGAGATTTGCTGTCGTATGGTTCTCTCTTTTTCTTTTATGTTACTTTTAACACCTGATTACTAATGAAATGGCTATCATTATATATCAGATTTTTTAAATGTATATACACATATATATTTTTAAATCTGTTAGCTTTTCTCATGGTAAATATGCCTATAGTCTAAAGCAGAGATGAATAGAGTTTATAAAATTATGATTGATAACATTTTGAAAGTAGCAAAGTGTATTCATCAGTTTTGGAATGCTAGAATGCTAAATGCTTGAAACATGTGGTTTGCTCTGCAGAAGTCATGTGAGCTGTTGTAATTCCCATTTTAGAGGATGTTTCCATGACTTGCCCAAAGTCCACACCGACTGAGCACTCAGATCCTGGACCGCTCACTGCCTCTGTGTGGCACGGCTCCCCAGAGCTGCATGCGTGCTAAGGGAAATTGTTTGGTAGAAGGAACATGGGTTTGAAATTACACATAGGTGTTTAGATCTCGGCTCTGCCATTTAGTAGTTCCTGATGTTGGATAAGATATATAACTTGTCCTAATTCTACAGAGTAGGGTGAGCAAAAGCCGTATGTCTATAGGGTAAAAAGGTCAAACGTTCTTTTCAACTGATGATAAAAATAATAGCTAGCATTCACTTAGAGCTTATTGTATGCATGACTGTAAGTATTTTACATGTATTGACTCATTTAAGTGAGGATAATAATCCTGTGAGGTAGATAATGTTATTCTCATTTTTAGATGAAGAATCTGAAAGGCACAGAAAGTTAAATAACTTGTCCAAAGTCTTGCAGCTAGAAAGTGGCATGTGAACCTAGAGAGAGCTGGCTCCTGAGCTTAACCTAACCCACTTGGCTGCGTTCTTCTCTCTGTCTGTGCCCGTCCGTCTGCCTCTTCTTCTTGGTTTAATTTTAGTCTTACTTCAGACCTGTTATTTCTTTTTCTTGAGTTTCTTTTTCTCTGCTGACACTTCCTATTCCTATTCCTGAAGTACATAGTAGATTTTTTTGTACCTCTATTATCACTATACTCAGAAATAAGAACTCAGGCCAGGTATTGCTTGTGTTCTTTGCCCAACTCTGTTAGGCTGAGTATTTGAAAGTCTTCCTAGAGGAAATAATACGAGATTAGACATAACTAGACAAGGTACAATATCTAAACTTTTTTTTTTTTTTTTGTCATTAGGGTCCATTAATGCTCGAAGCAGTGCAGAAGATCGATCTCCAGAAAACACCGGGTCATCAGTAGCCGTGGATAACTTCCCAGAAGTAGACAAAGCCATGTTGATTGAGAGGATAGTAAGGCTTCAGAAAGCACATGCCCGGAAACATGAAAAGATAGAATTTATGGAGGATCACATCAAACAATTGGTGGAAGAAATTAGGAAGAAAACAAAGTATGTATCACTATGGTAATACAATCTACGTTCAGAATTATTCAGATAGTCAAGTTACTGTTTCCGAATTAATTATACCAGGATTCTGTCTTTCAAAAAATAATTCTTAGTTATAATTTAGTTCCCAATCTTTTGTTGATCACTTACTATGTTTAGGTTTAGGAATAGAAAGGTGAAAAAAACAAACACAGGTATTTCCTTTAAGGTGATAATAGAGCTCAGTGGGCATTAATTTCTTTTAAAATTGTTAGTTTATTAATCCTCTCAGGAAAAATCTGCATAGTCACCACAGAAAGTCATCGAAGAATCTATTTTTTCTGCTGTCCAACCCCTGGCTACTTTTGCCAGCACCAGCACAGGCCTTTGCAGTCCCCTGAGTTTCTTCACTCTGTTCTTGCCTTGCTTTCTCTGGCTTCTCACACAGGCCATGTCTTGCAAGTCTGTGTCAGGGTTCATGTTTTGCATAATCCAAGGAACTGTGAATCATGCCAGCGCCACTTTTCCTGCCACCACCGGAGTGGGTTCTGAATCCAAACACAAAAGTGACGTGTGGCGCGGTCTTACACATTTTGGCTAGCTCTTCCCAAATTTCTGTCTGAGGTACTGTTGCCTTCCCAGTGTGAGGGGCGTCGTTGACCTGGTTTCCCCTGAAGTAGTCTGCCGGTCATGGAACTTCCTGGCCCAGATGGTTACAGTGTCGTTCATGGCGGTGACCGATGAACATGCATTGTTTTAAGGTATCGAAACCACTTTGGACTTAAGAAGATAGTGCTCTGCTTAGGTTTTTGTTTTTATGACTGCGATTGTAAGAGATATATGGTGTTGTGGATTCTCTCTCCTGTTGGGTAGAACAAGGTGGGGTAATTTATTGGGCACCTACTAAGTGCAGGCCCAGTGCCAGTTGACTTAATATATCATTGATTTCTGACATCTACTCAGGGAGAGAATGAGTTCTCTAACTTGGCAGGTAAGTTAACAGGGCTCAGGTCAAATTCCCAGATGTTCCAGAATCACCACTTACCTTGTAAGTGATGGCCCCAGGGTGAAATACCACATTCGCCCCGATACCTAGCATCCAGAACCTGTACTGTGTGCCAGATTCCTCTCACGAGGACCAGATTCGTGTGAGAGTTTTTGTACTGCAGATTTCTCTATGGCTTTTTTATTTTTATTTTGAAATAATTTTAGACTTAGGGAAAAGGTTGCCCATGATTTTTAAAAGAAAAAGTTCCAAGTTTAATAACATGAAAATTGAAAATATTAACTGAAATGGGAACAAAAAACTCAAATATTTTTATCAAAGTAATAAAAATAGGAAAGCAGTGTTTAGATAGCTTTAGAAAACCATCTGAATAAGGAAAATTTATTTCCTAATATAGTTGTTATTAACCTAATAGGTATTTATGCTAATTATCTCTATGCTTATGATTAATTGATTCTTATAAATTCCAGCATTTTTAATTCTGCAGGCACAAAACTGATAGTGCTGTTTTATTTTGCAGAATAATTCAGAGTTACGTTTTACGGGAAGAAGCAGGCACCCTTTCTTCAGAGGCATCTGATTTTAACAAAGTCCATTTAAGTAGACGGGGCGGCATCATGGCATCTTTGTACACGTCCCATCCGGCTGATAGCGGGTTAACACTGGAGCTCTCCTTGGAGATCAACCGAAAATTACAGGCTGTTTTGGAGGATACGTTACTAAAAAATATTACTTTGAAGGTATTTGTATTTCTCATTCACTAACCCACCGGCAAACGTGGCAAAATGGTGCCTCTTTCATAGTTTGATCCAGCTCATAGGTGGACTGTTTCTGTAATAGAAACAGGTATAATGTTTCTATTTACCTAGGTATAATTTTTTTCTCTTTCTGAAAAGTACAACTTTTCAAGCTAGCAATGAAAGAAGTAGTAAAAAATTAGCTGGCTATATTTTTATTTTTTATTTTTAAATTATAGTTTACATTGAGTATTATTTTGTATTATTGGGTTGGCCAAAAGGTTTGTTTTTTCTGTAAGATGTCTCTAGTAGTGCTTAGTTGTTCTTAACTTCATTCGAAACAATTTTGTTAGATTGTGTTGTGACAGCTGTCATATCAGCGTGCATTTAAAAAACACCAGAATTGGAGAATTTTTGTGTAGCCATTTTAATATTGAAGGTGGAAGAAAATAAGGAACATTTTTGGCATATTATACTTTATTATTTCAAGAAGGATAAAAACATAATTGAAACACACACAAAAGATTTGTGCAGTGTACAGAGAAGGCGCTGTGACCGATTGAACGTGTCAGAAGCAGTTTGAGAAATTCCATGGTGGACAGGTCTCTCTGGATGACGCCCCACGGTCGGGTGGACCAACTGAAGTTGACAGAGAGCAGATCAAGACATTGATGGAGAACAATCAACGTTATACCACGTGGGAGATAGCCTACATACTCAGTGTTCAATAAAGTTATTGGTGGAAATGAAAGATGTGACCGATTTTATGGAGAAAACTAAATGGGCTTTTTGGCCAACCCAATTTCACACGTACAGCATAGTGGTTAGATGGTCATATACTTTACAACAGATTTCTCCCGATGTTCCCAGCACCCACCTGGCGCTGTACAGAGTTCTTCAGTGTTACTGACTATGTTCCCTAACCTGTACTCTACATCCCCATGACTATTCGTAACTACCAATTTGTGCTTCTTAATCCCTTCATCTTTTTTAACCCGGTCTACCAACCACTGGCGACCATCAGTCTATTCTCTGTGTCTGTGAGTCTGTTTCAATTTTGTTTGTTTGTTTGTCTATTTCGTTCTTTAGATTCCACATATAAGTGAAATCATATGGTATTGATCTTTCTCTGACTGACTTATTTCACTTAGCATAATGTCCTCTAGGTCCATCCATGTTGTTGCAAATAGTAAGATTTCATTCTTTTTTATGGCCATTAATATCCCATTGTATTTATGTACTGTGGCTTTTTTATCCAAGCATCCGGTGATGGGCCAGTTTAGCTATCGGATAGACATTAATGTGAGTTGTTTACTTTGCAGCGGGTGCCCTTTGAGATGTACCATAGTAAGTTAAAACTGATTACTGAGATATTTTTTCTGATCGAGGTATTTATGTTTTAATGTATTTTCTAGCTTTATTTTATTGTTTGCAGCTATTATCTGATCTGTTCTATTTGTGCTGTGTTTGGGCCTTGATAGTTAGTAATGGATTTTAAGGATAATGTTTTAAATTTAGTAATAATTTTATGTAACAAAATTTGCTGTAGCTTTAGTAAAAACACTATTACTTTGAAATATGTAGGAACACTTTATTGAAAATAACTGTATGCCTAGTTTATTTCACATGACATTTAACACTAATCATCACTCAGCTTCAAAATTTAGGCAAAAGTATTTCAAGTGGCATCTTTTATTACTTATTATACTTAGTAGTTCTGTTCTCTTTTTGCTCTTTTTTCATATGCTTAAAGGAAAATTTACAAACGCTTGGAACAGAAATAGAGCGCCTTATTAAACACCAGCATGAACTAGAACAGAGGATGAAGAAAACCTAACCAAACTGTCACTCAGTGAAGAGACAGGACCCGACTAGGAGCTGGTGTCCCTGCCCAGTGCTGTTGGAAACTGCCCTGCTGTGTGTCAGCCAGTAAAAGTTTCGTTGTCCCACCCGTATTGAAAGTGTCCTTTCACAGGAGGGATGCGCTGCGGTGTGTGCTCTAAGGGTGCGGACTTAAGGAAGCTTGTGTCTGCATGGTGACAGCCCATCATCGAACCGAACAACCTAACCTAATTCGCTAATAGTCGTATGAAGTGCTCACCACTACAAGGGCTTTGAAAACCCCTTCTTCATATTTCTTCCCTTTAAAACACCTCATGTGAAAAATGATTGAGCTTTTTAAAATTATGCATGAAAGAACGAGGGGTTAATCTTCCAGTAATATGCTATTTCTCCACCTTAAAAAATACTAAAAAATAAAAATTTTGGTTTTGACATTCCAATGTAACATTTGGTTGTGTTTTAGGGATTGTTGCCAGCAATCCTTAAATCTTTTAATTTTAATGTAAGCTAGTAGGAAAGCTAGGTTGTGGTGACTAGCAAGGACCAGACAGTGTATGTACCTTATCAGGGCTAGGTACATTTTTTTCCACATTTAAATTGTTTAATAGTTGAATTTTTAAAATCTTCAGTTACATAAAATATGATTTTAAATAACATGCTCATTTAGAAAATTCCTGTGGACTTTAGTTATATTTTAAAATGTGAAATGGATTAGTTATTAAAACAGATGAATAATGAATGTTTTGAAACTGAAATACTGTAGTTTTACTGAGATCAAGTGTAAAGATAAATGTTAAAATATTTGTGAAGAGCCTGCTGCGAAGAGAGCGCGCATTCCGTACAGTCCGAACGCCGTCCTTTGTGACTGACGGTGTTACGCGCTCTGGTGGAGGGGTGTGCCGTCCCCCAGATACGGCGTTTCAGCGTGCTGTTTAAAACACACAGTAACCGCATCTCTGGAACCAAAGGAATTTTAGAGCCAATGTATGTATCCTGTTGAGTTTTTACAATATTTATTTAAGATGTGGCAGCTTGGATGTTGCCAGCCATAGGATCAGTGTTTCTATGTCATTGGATTTTTTCTCACTTCTTACAATTTCTTTCCTGTTAGAATTTCTGCGTGTGGCTTTTTCACAATTACATGTTTGTCTTGTAGCAAGCCTCACTTTGCTTCAGGGGTCTGCATCCTCTCCTCTCCCCTGCAGCAAGCGCTGGGGTGGCGGGCGACCGGCCTTCGGGGGCTTGCGTGCCTGGTGGAGTCGGGCTCCTGGAGGGTGGCAGCGCCCCTTTGAAAGTGTTTCAGCCTCTTTTAAGTCACCATTGTTTAAAAAGATAATTTGCTAAAGATCAGATGATTCGTTGTATTTTTTTCGTATATTATGTTATATATTGTCATCCAAAAACAAAATCTTTTTACTTCAAAATGGAAATACAAGTTTAGAAATGTTTTATTTTTGAAATAGCTGTATAAAGTATGTCTTGCCACAATACATCTTGTTCTTTTTACCAATAGTAATTTATCAAAATAAAAAAAATAGGGGGGTTAGTGCAGTCAAATCTGAATTATTTTATCATATGCTTCTAGACATACTATTGATACTCTGAAGACTACTCAGAGTAGCCAACATAACTGTTTTTACAGCTTCTTCCGTGATACAAATTCCAACACTACAATTTTTTTTCTAAGACAAAAAATGTCAGTGGAGACCAAATAGTGATCAGATCTAGTGTCCTATGTCTGTATACTTTTTAAAATATATGTACACATCTAGCACATATAATATTGAAACATTCCAGTATTGACATCCGTACCACCATTCATTTGGAAAAGCTTAACTTTGAAACAATTTTATAAGAAGGCTATTATAAACCATATTTTGACTTATTGCTACCCCCTGCAACAAATGTAAGAAACTATGGAAAACTTTTGGAGAAAACACCGTATTTTTCTTTCGTTCCTTTGTTGCTCCTGTATCCTTTTGATATGAATCAGGACTGAGCAGAATGTACAGAGATGCGCGTACGTGAGATCTCTGTGACCACGCTGGTCACAGACTGCTCTGCTGTAAGGGTTGAGAGGGCCTCCTGCCCTGACTGCATTGAACACTTGGAGGAAAGAGCAGGGTGTCCAGACGAGGAAAATGACCTGGAGAAGCCTCAGCTCTGGGGAAGATTGGTTTCATATGTTCATTATGAATCATACACATCAAAGGCTCTTCTGGCTTCTTTGAGCAGGAAATGATTTTTTTGTGTGTGGGTAGATTTGTATACACTTCACCAGGTTTCATTTTTCAAGTGAATATGTACTGCGATCCTCTTTTTTTCTATGCCACTTCAAACTTTAGCCTCTCTTAAGCAGTGAAAATAGCGGGTTTGAGCAGAATGAGGAGTTTGAACTTCGGTGTTTTCTTTTTAACTGTCTTCATCACCGTTTCAAACGGTTTATCTTGAAATTAAATTTTATCAGGCTACCAGTATGCTATTTATTCATTGAACAAACACATTGAAAATCTGCTGTTGCCAGGCACCATACTGTGATTGTATTGGTGGACAGGCCAGACTGAGCAGTTCCTCGCCTCCTGGGGCTGATGGTCTAGTGAACATATCCAGGAGGAGATGGGGGCAGCTCTGCGAGCCCCTGCAGCTCACAGCCAGCCTCCCTGGGAAGACGGTCAGTCCACCTGTGTGAGCAGGTGACCCAGAAGTCTCACTCTGGCATGCAGCTTTGGGAAATGAACCCTTACTGAGGTACACTGAGAGCACATCGCTGTTTTCTTGGTACTTACACACTTTTCCACACTTTGGTCACAGTTTGATGTTTAATTACTCCTTGAGAAATAGGGGGGAAAATCCAAAGACCATAAAATGGCATTCAGTTTTTGCCGTTTTAGTAAATAATTAATGCCTACGCGATGCTCGTAAAGACCTAATCATGCTGTTGTGTGTTTCCAAATTTTGTGTTGCAGTATATTATTTTCTAAAGATTTTTACATATAAATTAGACCAATATTTACAATTAGAAGAAAAAAATTAGAAACCATTAATATTGTAAATGTCACATACGCTGCCCTGATGAGACGGTTTTTATCAATCATGTTGTTTTCCAGTGTGGTTACTTTGCCTTACGAATGTTGACTCCTGTAGCTATTTTTTTAAAGAACTTCCTTATTTTAAAACAAAACGGTTCTTTTGTGACACTGAGATTGTTAATTTTTAACACCAGTTGGTGGCACTAGAAACCTAAAAATATGTCAAGGCCGAACAAGAGAAAATAAATTGAAAAAAGTATCCAAATTATCAAGAATTTTCAGGAAAATAAATGAAAAATATAATAGTATGTTGTATTTTTCTTCTGAAATGAAATCCTTTCTTAAAAAATGCAGTATGGCTGTCCATTGAGACTGAGGATGAAACCATTATCTTCCCAAGTTCGTATGTATATATATTTATGTGTCCGTGTGTGTGTGCATTGTACAGATAATCTTTAACTTGATTACACTGTTCATTTTGTAAATAAGAGAATTCTATGTATATATTGTACTTATTAAATAGGTAATGCCTGTTTACCAAGTTGTAATGTTGTCTTTGATTATTTATTAATATACACCACTCACTCAACAGACTGATTCACCAGACTGTTGGCAAGGCTGATTCAAAATCGTTGAATTACTTTTTTAAACCAGACTAGAAATTCTTGCTTCCCACGTGTGTCTTTTAAAAAATTATTTATTTATTGTCGTTCTAATCACCATTTATCTCCCTCATACCCTCTTCCACCTCCAACTTCCGCCTGCTGCCTGCAGTCACCACACTGTTGTCCTTGCCCACGAGTCCTTTTTTCTCTGGCCCTCTAACCCCCAACCCCTCCCCCCACCACAGCTGTCCACCTGCTGTCTATGAGTCCGTCTCTGTTTTGCTTGTTTGTTCATTAGAATCCACATATGAGTGAAGTCATATGCAATTTGCCTTTCTGTGACGGGCTTATTTCACTTGCCATAATGTTCTCCAGGTCCATCCATGGTGTTGCAAAGGGTAAACTTCATCTTTTTCTTTTTTACGGCCAAGTAGTATTCCATCGTACAAATGTACCATAGTTGTTTTATCCACTCGTCTACCGATGGATAGACACTTGGACTGCTTCCAGATCTTGGCTATTGTAAAGAATGCTGCAATGAACACAGGGTGCTTGTGTTCTTTCGAATTAGCATTCAGGATTCTTCAGAAAAATTTCTAGGAGTGGAGTTGCTGGGTCATAAGGCAGTTCCACTTTCAATTTTTTGAGGTATCTCCATACTGCTCTCCACAGTGGCTGCACCAGTCTGCATTCCCATCAACAGTGTGAAAGGGTTCCCCTTTCTCCACAGCCTCACCAGTACATGTTGTTTGTTGATTCATTGATGATGACCATCCTGACAGGTGTGAGGTGATATCTCAGTGTGGTTTTAATTTGTGTTTCTCTGATGATTAGTGACATTGAGCATCTTTCTATATGTCTATTGGCCATCTGTACATCCTTTTTGAAAAAGTATTCAGGTCCTTTGCCCATTTTTTAATTGGGTGGTTTTTTTTTTTTTTTTTTGGTGTTGAGTTTTATAGGTTCTTTATAAATTTTGGAAATTAACCCTTTGTCAGATGTATCAGTGAATATGTTCTCCCATTCTGTGTATTATCTTTTTATTTTGTTGGTGATTTCCTTTGCTGTGCAGAAACTTTTTAGTTTGATGTATTCCCATATGTTTACTTTTTTGTTTGTTTCCCTTGCCTGAGGAGGTATATCAGAAAAAATACTGCTGTGAGCGATGTCTGAGATTTTACTGCCTGTTTTCTTCTAGGATTTTTATGGTTGTGAGTCTAACATTGTGACTTTAATCCATTTTGAATTTATTCTTGTGTGTGGTGTAGGAAGGTCTAGTTTCTTTTTTCTGCATATATCTGTCCAATTGTCTAAGCACCATGTATTGAATAAACTGTCTTTGGCCCATTTCATTGCATGTGCTTCCTTCCTCTGTCAAATATCAATTGACTATAAAGGCATGGGTTTATTTCTGGGCTCTCTCTTCTGTTCCACTGATTTGTGTCTCTTTATGCCATTACCATGCTGTTTTGATTTCTATGGCCTTATAGTTTGATGTTAGGTAATGGGATTCCTCCAACTTTGTTGTTCTTTCTCAAGCTCACTGTTGTTATTCAGGGTCTTTGGTTCCATATACATTTTAGAAATATTTGTTCTAGTTCTTTGAAATAAGTCTTCAGGATCTTGATAGGAGTTGCACTGAATCTGTAGGTTGCTTTGGGTAGCATGGACATTTTAATGACGTTAATTCATCCTGTCCGTGAACACGGTATGTGCTTCCACTTGTGTCTTCTTCGGTGTCATAACTTTCTGAGTACAAGTGTTTTACATCCTTGGTTAAATTTTTTCCTAGGTGATTTATTCTTTTTGAAGCAGTTGTGAGTGGGCTTGTTTTCTTACTTTCCCTTTCTAATAGTTCATTGTTGGCATGTAAAAGTGCAATTGATTTCTTGTTGTTAATTTTGTGTCAGGCTGCTTTCCTGATCATTTATCAGGTCTGGTAGATTCTTGGTGGAATCTTTAGGGGTTCTCTATGTAATCTGCAAATAATGACAGTTTTGCTTCTTCCTTTCCAATTTGGATGCTTTTATTTTTTATCTGATTGCTGTGTCTAGTTCTTCCAGTACTATGTTGAATAAGAGGTGAAAGCAGAATCCCTGTCTTGTTCCTGATGTTAAGGGGACCGCTTGTAGTTTTTGCCCACTGAATATGAGGTTGGCAGTGGGTTTGTCATATATGGCCTTTATTACATTTAGGTATGTTCCCTCTATCATAAATGGGTGCTGGATTTTATCAAATGCTTTTTCTGCATCTATTGATATGATCATGTTTTTATACTTAATTTTATATGGTGTGTCATGTTTATTGATTTGCAAATGTACCAACCATGCATCCCCAGAATAAATCCCACTTGATCATAGTGTATGATCTGTTGGATATATCAGTATATTCAATTTGGTAAGATTTTGTCGAGGATTTTAGTCTCAGGGATATTAGTCTATAATTTTTTTATCGCAGTGTCTTTATCTGGTTTTGGAATTAGCGTAGTGCTGGCCTTGTAAAGTGAGCTTGGGAGTCTTTCCTCCTCTTGAATTTTTTGAATAGTTTGGGAAGGGAGAGGTGTTAGTTCTAGGAATGTGTGGTAAAATTCACCTGTGAAGCCATCTGGTCCAGGGCTATTGTTTGTTGGGAATATTTTGATTACTGCTTCAATTTCACTAGGTATAATCTGTCATTCAGATTCTCTGATTCTCCCTGATTTAGTTTTGGAAGACTGTATGATTCTAGGAATTTATCCATTTTGTTCAGGTTGTCAGATTGTTGGCATACACAGTGGTACCTTGGTACTCATCATTAATTCGCTCTGGAACTAGTGGTGAGCGCCGAAACCGAAGAGGACCAAACGACGAAGCATTTTGTCTTGAGGAGCAGTGTTGTGACTCGCAGAAGTTCTAGCAAGTGTGACGAGTCCCAAGCAAGCGCCGAGTGCGGAAACATTTTCTTTGTCAAAACATGGCAAGTACAGGGTTTGAGGAGTTCTGAAGCCGACGAGTACCAAGGTATGACTAGTTGCTCATAATATTTTCTTACAATCCTTTGTTTTTCTTTGGTGTCAGAAATACAAATGCTCCCTGGCTGGTGAGGCTCAGTGGATTGAGGCCGGCCTGTGAACCAAAGGGTCGCTAGTTTGATTCCCAGTCAGGGCACATGCCTGGGTTGTGGGCCAGGCAGGCGCCCAGTTTGGGGTGCGCGATAGGCAACCACACATTGATGTTTCTCTCCTCCTCTTCCTCCCTCCCTTCCCCTCTCTCTAAAAATAAAATAAATAAAATATTTTTTTAAATTTAAAAAATACAAATCCTTTATATTTCTCATTTCTGACTTATTCGGGTCCTCTTTTTTTCTTGATGAATCTGGTTAAAGGTTTGTCAATCTTGTTTATCTTTTCCAAGAATCAGCTCTTGGATTCATTGATCTTTTATATTCTTTTTTAAGACTATATCATTTATTTATGCTCTGATCTTTATTATTGCCTTCTACACACTTTGGGCTTTGTTTATTCAAGTTCCTTTAAGTATAAAGTTAGATTGTTTTTTTGAGCTTTTAGTTGTTTCTTGAGATAGACCTGTAATTGTATGAATTTCCCTCTTAGGATTGCTTTGGCTGTCTCCCATAGATTTTTGGTGGTTGTGTTCTCATTTTCATTTGCCTCAAGGTATCTTTTGATTTCTTTCTTGATCTCATTGTTAACCCATTCATTGTTTAATAACATGTTACTTAGCTTCTGTGTCTTTTGTGTATTTTTTAGTTTTCTTGTGATTGATTTCTAGTTTTATGGCATTATGGTCAGAGAAGATGCTTGATATGATTTCTATCTTAAATTCATTGAGACTTGTTACCCTATGTCGTTTGATTGGAGCATTCTAGCTATTTGCATTTAAAGTGATTATCTATAAATATGTATGTATTATCATTTTGCTATTTTACTTAACTAGTTTTCTCTGTTTCTTCTTCCCTCTTCCCTCCTTCTCCCCCTCCTCCTTTTTCTCCATCTCCTTCTTCTCCTTCACCTTCTCCTTCCCCTTCCCTTCACAAGCCCTTTAACATTTGTTGCAATACTGGTTTGGTGGTAACAAACTCCTTTAGCTTTTTCTTGTCTGGGCAGCTCTTTATCTGTCCTTTGATTCTAAATGAGAGCTTTGCTGTGTAAAGTAGCCTTGATTGTAGGTCCTTGCTCTTCATCACTTTGAATATTTCTTGCCAGTTATTTCTGGTCTGCGAAGTTTATGTTGAGAAATCAGCTGACAGTCTTATGGGAGCTCCCTTGTACGTAACAAACTGCTCTTCTCTTGCTGCTTTTAAGATTCTCTCTGTCTTTAACCTTGGCATTATGTGTCTTGGGTGGGCCTCTTTGGGTTCATCTTGTTTTGGATTCTCTGTGCTTCCTGGACTTGCATGTCTATTGCCTTCACCTGGTTAGGAGAGTTTTCTATCATTATTTTCTCACATAGGTTTTCAATTCTTTGCTTTCTCTTTTTCTCCTTCTGGCTCCCCCGTGATGCACATGTCAGTGTGCTTGAAGTTGTCCCAGAGGCTCCTAAAACTATCCTCATTTTTTTAATTCTTTTTTCTTTTGGCTGTTCTGATTAGTTCTTTTATGTTGTCTTATCTTCCACATGTCTGATTTGATCATTAGCCTTGTGTACTCCCCTGTTGATTCCCTGTAATGTAGTCTTCGTTTCAGTTAATTTAGTCTTCATTTCTGACCTTTTCAATGTTTTCTAATTGTTTGTAATTTCGTATCTCTCTGTTGAAGTTCTGACTTCATTTACTCTTCCCCTAAGTTCATTGAGCATCCTAATAACCAGTGTTTTGAACTCTGCCTCTAGTAGGTTCTTTGCTTCCATTTTTTTCTTCTTCTGAAGTTTTGTTCTGTTCTTCCATTTGGGAGATGTTTCTTTGGCTCTTCCTTTTGGCAGGCTCTCTGTGTTTGTTCCTATGTATTAGGTAGATCTGCTCTCTCTCCCCAAGTTGGTAGAATGGCCTTATGTAGTAGGTGTTCCGTAGGGTCCTTTGGCACAGCCACCCACTCACCCAAGCTGGGCATTCCTAGTGTGCCCACCCACCCCATATAGGCTGTGCACACACTTCCATTGTAGTTGAGCCTTGATTGCTTTGGCACTTCAATAGGAGGGATTTACCTCTAGGCCCATTGGCTGCAAGGACTGTCTTCAACCACCATGGAGAATCGACTATGCATGGAGCCCACCCTACAGAACAGGACTGACTTCAATGGGGCTCTGGTGCCTGCTGAGTTTGTCCCTTGTGGAGGGGGCTGGATGGTGCCTTGGGATAGTCTGAGTCTGTTCACTGGGTGTGCTGGATCTGGGACTTCCCAGGAGGTGCAGGTCAAGGTCAGCCACTATCTGTGCCCTGCTCGAGGCCACCCAGCATGAGCTACAGAGTGATCTGCAGATGGCTGCTACTTGTGCTGAGCTTAGAGGTGCCCAGGAGAGGCCAATCTGCAAACCAAGGCCAGCTGCTGCTAGTGCTGGGCCTGGAGCCACTTAGTGAGAGGAGTAGGGGGCACACTGAGGCCAGATGCTGCTTTTTTGAGAGCCAGGTCAGGCTGTTCATATGGAAAAGACGCTAAACAGCTTGGGTGAGCCCTCAAGTTGGGTGGGTCAGGGTCTTAGGGAATCCCTAGGGTGAGTGACCGGTGTGAGCCAGGCTGGTGGAGATTCAGATATGGCATCTGCCTGCCACCTCTGTGGGGAAAGGGTGTGGGCAGGGGGGTGTCTAACAAAAGGAACGCTGGTTCTAAGCTACCCTCCAGCTTTTGCCTTGATTCCAGACACTTCAGTTCCTCCCTGTATGTCCCTGATGCCTTTCAAGCTGCTACCCCAGTGCTGGAGCTCAGAGCGAGTGAGTCTGAGTAGGTTCATGCATGGACCCTTTAAGAGGAACTCTTGGGACTCCAGTGCCCCTTGGTCTCACTCAGCCACAACCTCTGCTGGCTTTTACAGCCAGAAGTTGTGGGGACTTCTCTTCCTGGCACTGGAATCCTGGGCTGGTGGGGCTGGGACCCTCACTCCTCGGGAGGGACCTGTGCAGACAAGATTTCCCTCCCAATTTTTACCCTCCACACATGCGGGTGAGACCAGCTCATTTGGCATCTCTTCCTACCAGTATCGGTGTGGCTGCTTTGTATCCTTAGTTGTAGCCCTCCCATTCAGTAGATTCTAAGTGTTCTGAAGGATGACTGCTCTAAGTTATAATTTTGATGTAATTTTGATGTGGTTGTGAGAGGTTCCAAGTACCATATTCACCTACACTGCCACCTTTTTTAAAGATTTTATCAATTTATTTTTAGACAGAGGGGAAGAGGGAGCAAGAGGGAAAGAAACATCAATGTGTGGTTGCCTCTCATGTGCCCCCACCGGGGACCTGGCCCCGCCACCCAGGCATCTGCCCTGACTGGGAATTGAACCGACATCCCTTTGGTTCACAGGCCTGTGCTCAGTCCACTGAGCCACACCAGCCAGGGGCCTATATACACCTCCATCTAGATGGGAAGCCTGATTCTTATTTTTTAAAAGAAGCATATATTTAAGAAGTGTTCTATTTCTGAGGAGTTTCCAGCCCCCCCTTTTTTTCTGATGGCCCAAAGGCCTTGCTTTTACCCAGTCAGACCATATGCCCCTAACTACCCTCTAAAAAGGGGGAAAGGATGTTCTATTAAAGGGAGGAATCTCTATCTTTTAAGCTGGTGCAAAACACATTTTATTGAAAGTTTAGGATCCATTGAAATAAAGTACTTGGCTTGTTGATAGTCAACGTCTAGTAACAAGAACTTGGGAAATATATTTCATGCCAGGATGGCTTTCCATGTCATCCATGTCATATCCGTTTAGTACTCATTAAAGGCCCAGGGGCAGGAAGTATAGTGTGTGTATGTGATGTCAGCATTCTCCCACTTTGCTCATCCCAAGAAGTATCAGTATCAGCCTGCCAAGCTGTCTGCTGTTTTTTTAGGCAGGTTCCTTATGGACTCTGACCAGGGAAGACATCCCAAAGGCCCACCAGTCCGGCTTCCGTTGCTCTAGGTCTTGAGCTCTGTTTCTGCCCACCGCATGGAGGAAACACTTTCAATGTCTGCTGCTCCGCCCCCCCCCCCCCCCGCCCCAGAGCCTCATGGACTGCATTCCTCCCCCAGAACAGGCCCCTGGGAGTCCATGCTGAAGGAGGGCGCCGAACTGAGTTTCCTCCTGCATTGTGTGTTGTGTTTCTGTGTTGACTTGTTTCTGTCTCTGTTGAGTGTGGGTGGGTTAGCAGGTTAGGACGTCTGCTCCCGGAACCCTAACAAATCCAGAGCTCACTTTGTCAGAGAAAGCGTATTTTAAATAGTGGGTACTTAAGTGTGGTTCCAATGTATAGGTGAAAGGCTCTGTTTGCTTGCCTGGAACATTTATTACCTTTTTACTTTTATGGGGTTAAAAGTTACTTTTATGGGGTTGGTGCCTTTGGAGCCTTCTGAGCTCCAAAGGCACCAACTTGCAAAGGCCTAGAGACACTGCTTCATGGGGGAAGGATGACTCGCAGTCCCCAGTCCCTGGATGTCCCCCTCTCAGGCTCTCACAGAAGGGTTCGGAAGTCTAGGTAGTCAGTACGAGTAACTTGCACGTTGAAGCCCAGGCTGTCAGGCATGAAGGTTGCTGATGCCTATTTTGGCAACAGCTTTGGTACAGAGCAGAAGACAGCCTTTTCTTGTGTGCCTGCCCAACCCCCACCCCAATACCCACAACAGACCTACACCCAAAACAACAGCCAGAACACCACCTGCCCTGCGGCCACTTGGCTGTCCCCCCTTCAATTCATCGTCCTGCTTGGGTGGGGTTTACCAGGTCAGTCATGCGAGGAGAAAATGAATGGGGGAAGAGAGAAAGTCCAGCAACACTCCTCGTCACAGTTGTCAAAGTCCAGTTTTGATGGTGGAAGGGCTTCGTCTCCTATGGGCTTGCTGAAACCGTGGGCTCTGTGCCGCAGGAGGTGGGGCTGATGTATGGTGACTGACTGACGCACAGAATGGTGATTTCTGATGTCGCTTGGTGCCTTTTTGGAATTAGAAGTCAAACTAGAGATGTACCAGTTTAACATGTGCATGTAAATTGTGTGTGTGTGTGTGTGTGTGTGTGTGTTTAAGGGGTGGGGGTGTTTGGGGAGTCAAACGCTGAAGTCCCGGTGCAGGTACGATAAGTAAATGTGGGGTGACGGGGAAGGGGGTGCTGGTGGCTTGTGGAGGGGTGAAAGGGCTGTTCCAGTTTTTAAAAGAGTGTAGTCCTGGATTATGTAATTTAAAGTTGACTTCTATGAAAGATTAAAAAAAAGCCAGTCTATGTTAGGAAATAGATACTCAGTTATACTAGAATGTTTTCATAGATTAACCTCTGTTTGAGGTGCTCATGAACAGATAAACATGAGACATAGCCGTAGGCTGTGACAATGAGAAGCAGATACTTTATCAGCTTTTTTTTTTTTTTTTTTTTTTTTTTGGAGGAGGGGAGAAGAAGTAGAGTTGCATAAGGACCAAGTTCAAGTAAAGGTGAAGTCTGCAGGGATGGGCGTTTCAGCTCAGGGCCAGGCTTCTCACCGCCCGACACAGCTCTGCACATGGCTCGTCCCTCAGGAACGCTTGTTCTCAGTGGAAGAAAAGTAGCTACGCGTCCGGCGTGGTGTGTCCTGTGAGGTGCTATATTACGTGCTTTAGGAGTTTACTCAATGCTAGATTTACTTAAAAAGCAAAGTAACGTTTAGGAGCTGCTCCGATCAGAAATCAAACACAGTGCACTGCCTTGCTTTTCTATTTTAAGAGTGTTTATTTTCCCTTTAGAGTGGTAAGGAACACAAATCTGAACGGTAAACGTATAAAGGCAGGGACAGGGAGAAAATACTAACCAACTGCCCAGAGCGAGGCTCAGACAGCCCTGAGCGGCAGGAAACACACACACACAGTCTCCTCTAGGCAGGAGCCTCCGGCTCGGGGTTCGTTGAGCTGGAATGTGAACCCAATTTGGCGATACCTCTCACCATCCTCAACTGTCTCCCAAAAGTCAAAAGTTTTAACACCTCAGCGATCGGGTTAAAGTCCTACTTGGGTTCTTTTTCTTTACACTCATACTGATGAACCAAGAGGACCAATGACCTGTTAAAGGGGTGTGTGTGTGTGTGTGTGTGTGTGTGTGAGATGTAACAAACTCTAAGATGGAGACTTGGTGCCTCTCTTGTTTTCCTCTCTCTGATTGTCTTTTGACTAAACTTTTTTAATAATGCAGTCAGAAAAAACAGAAGTGGAATCAGTGATTTTGTTCCCTCCTCAACTCAGTGTAAGTTTGATGGGGGAACTCAGGGGTCGTTGACAGCTGACATAGTTTTCTGGACAGTCTGGACAATAAATAAGCTGTCCCTGCAGCTTCTGAATTACCCGTGGGTGCACATTTCCGTGCTGCCCTGCTGGGGCTGTAATAGAGCACCCCCCCCTTCCTGCCCGATCTCCATCTGAGGCAACCAGAGAACCCTGAGGGCTGTAAAGTGATCTGGACGTGGACTTGGACGTCCCCACCCACCACTGACTCTGGAACGTTGGACAAGTCGCTTTACCTCTTTGAGCTTCTTATCTGTCAAATGGGGATGATAAAACCTGCCTTGCAGAGCTGTTCTGAGGTCTAAATAGGAGAATGCATGGGAAGAGCACTGTGAGCTCAAAAGCTTTGAGAGATGGCCATGTAAGCTAAAACTTTAAAAATAAAGGGGTAATTTCTATTTTAGAAATACCATTATTAAAAATGTTGAAGAATGCATATATATGGATATTTTTTAAAAGTTGCTTTAGACTAGCCTGTACAAAGAAGTGAAAAAATACTGTTATGTATACATCCATACGTATATGTAAAGAAAAAGTTCCGAATGTTACATATCAGACTTAACCCCAGTTTCCCTCGAGAAGTGTAGTTTCATATTTTACTTTATATTCTCCTGTTCCTAAGACATTTTTTCAATGAGTAGATCCTATTTTTGCTATGTAGTGAACTTTTAAAATTTTATTCTAAGAATCATATGTACCTGGCGCTTTAAGAATGCACAGTAAAAGAAAGGTGTGTGCGTTAGTATGTATACGTATGTATGTATTATCTGAAAGGATCTGATTGTTCAGTTTTCTCGTTCTCTGGAAAGCGATGGGGGTGGAAAGAGGCAGGCAGTGAGGCGTGTGGCCGAAGAGGAGCACGTCCCCGAGAAGACGTGCTGTCCAGCGCTGGTTTCCGAGCTTTGTATCCATTCAGACAGCTACTGAGCAGGCGCCTGCAGCCTAATCCCACTTCTGAAGGCCGGACAGTGGGTGCAGCAGCTGCGCTCTGAGAATAAACGCGCTAGAGGAATGAAATGCCCTTTGCGCTCGCCACTCTGTTTCAGCTCAACCCATCCTCCCGTGCCCAGCGCCGAGGTGTCCGCAGGGGGCGTGTTCCTACATGGCTGGAGCTTTTAAACTCGTCCATGCTGGGCGTTCTCACACAGATTCCGTCCCGAGGGCCTGGTTCCCTTGTGAACATACTGTGGGTGGTGTGCCCCTCTGTGGGAATGGGGGAGAAAAAGCACCGCGGGCATCGGGAGTTTACTAATACCAACAGCAGGGAGGTGTTCGCATGAATCGCACCCCAGCCTCCCGGTGAGGTCTGCAGGTGCTGTGTGTCCTGCCGCACTCGCGCGGGACACTGGCAGGGGTGTGCTGGCCAAGACAGGAAAGTGGACGGGTGGCTGGCGCCTGAGCACTCATTGCCCTGGCCGTGTGGTTGGCTCTCGTCCCCTAAGTTTAAGCTCCTCTGCGGTGCTTTCACAGCAACATAGAAAACTGAAGCGCCGCTTCTACCTCAGCTAATTTGTATTTTGGTACAACTCAGGCTCTGTTTGCTGCCCCTAAGCCTTGTCCATTATGCTAAGCAAGAGGCACATTTAAGATGATTTTGTTTATCCTTTCCTAGATTTTCTACCTGCTTTAGATTAAACATTTGTGTGTGAGGCGATTATAGCTCCATTATTGGTTTATGAGTGCTGCCTCTTTTAAAAATGTTTTAGTGGTTTTGCTAGTGTTTACAAAATATCTTTGTGCGTCATCACTGTGCAGGGGCTTTGTGAAATCTTCTCTGATGGACTCAAATTCAGTGAAGCAAGCGCCTTTTCTACAAAAGGTGGAGTTTTTTTGTTTTTGTTTTTGTGTTTTTTTTTTTCCTGCCTGCTTCAGAGTTGGATGAAGAAAAGCGAAGACCGCAGGCCCACCAGAATCCCAGAGGGTAAGACCCACGGGAGTGGAAGGGACTTAAGAAGTTCCCGAAATGCAGCCAGGCTGTGGGCAGCCTTGAGTGTCGCACGCAGTAAGCTGAGTCCTGGGTTTGCCAGGAAAGTGACCTTGACAGGTCAGGCCAAGGGCCCATTCATGTTTGTGTATTGACAATCTGGCCATTATATTTTTAAAAATGATTGAAGTATAGTAATATGCTCAGGAAAAAAATGCACATATCTTAAGCATAAAGCTTAATAAATTGTCACAAACTAAACACAGATGTGGAATCAACACCCACTGCTCCTCACTGGATCCTGGCGGAAACTCCCCGGACCCTCCTCACGCCCTCAGTCATCACCTGTCAGCAAAGGGAGACCATTACCCCGACTTCCAGCAGCATTCATTTATTTCACCTGATCTTTGGTACTTAACATAAAGGGACTTGTACAGTACGCATTTGTTTGTAAGAATCATCCAGACTGTTGAGTATAGTTAAAGGTCATTTATTCCCTTTGCTGTCTAGTGTTGCATGGTGTTAATATATCACATTTTATCCATTCTGCTATTAATGGGCTTTGGGGGAGTCTTCATCCTGAGGCTACTACAGAGAAAACTGCTGCAACATTCTCGCACGTGCCTGTTGCAAAACAAATGGATGCATTTTTACTGCGCCACGTGCCTGATGGTAGAATCATTGGCTCAGAAGATGTGCGCGTGTTTAACTTCAGTAGACACCACCAAACAGTTTTCCACAGTGGTTGTGCCATTTTCACCCCCACCAGCTCTGTATGAGATGAGAGTTCCAGTTGCTTTATATCCTGGTAAACACTTACTTGCCACGGACTTTACTTTTAAAGGGGACCCTGAAAATGTGCAGGCTATTCAGAGTGGGTAACAAGGAAAATGAAGACTGAAAACCATGCTTTTAAGAAATTATTGAAAAATAAAAGTTCTTTTTTAGCCTGGGAAGAGAAGACTCTGGGGACATGGGAGCAACTATGTCCAGAGAATGAGAGAGTTGCCAGCTAGAGAAGGACCAGCTTGACCTCAGGGCCCAGCAATAGCGGCAATCCCACTAGGCTCAGGGACCCGCCCAGGCCCTGCTGCAGGTGAACACAGTGCAGGAAGGCAGCGCAGAATGCCGCCCCCGCCCCTGCCCCGCAAAGACCCTGGCGTCTTTTCCTTTATTCACTCGTGGGACAAATATTTCTCAAGTGCCCACCGAATGCCTGGCACTGATCTGGACAGGGAGATACTACGGTGAATGGACAGGCCTCCTCTGCCAGTGGGCAGACCTTGCAGTCTGGTTGGGAGGGGGTGAGGAGCAAAGAGGGTAGAAAGTAAGTAAGGGAACAAGATGATTTTTGAGTATGCAAGAACTTTGAAGCCACGTATATCTGGGTTCAGATTCTTAATGTTGCAAGTTTGGACTTGGGACCTGTATCGACCCTCTTTGAGCCTCATAACTGCAAAATCACCCACCGCACGTTTGCTGTGAGAATGAAAGGGGTTTATTGTATAACGCATATAGCACAGGGCCTGCTAGGATGAGTAAACTTGCAACGTGTTGTTACTACTACAAAGTAATCAGTTATGCATTCCTTCCAACATACCCACAGAAATCTGCATACCTCTTGTTTTTCAAACTGCACCTCAATTTCTGTCCAATTATTTAGCCCAATAGAGAGGAAATATTACCTAAATTGCTTACTCTGTATAAATCACTTATAATAGTTGTTAGCAAATATTAAGTGCTAAATGTGTTTATTAAATGAATAAATATAAATGAATGAATGAATTCTACTCGGCATATAGTGCAGTGAAGCCTCTTCATATCAGGGAACCCTTGTATAATTTTCCCTCTCTTTTCCAAACAGCCATGTATTTATAGTCATGCCCACTGTACTTTAATTCATTCTACAAATATTTGCTGGGCACGTGCTTGCATTGTTCTGGGTGCTATGAAAGGCTGCAGCAAACATTTTTGGTAAAGGTTAAAATAATGGCACGAAGCAAGTAACCTCAGGTTAAGGGTAACATCAAAATAATTTGAGAACTTATTTTGAAATATTTTGCCTTACAGAGAGGAATTTCTTTTAAATTTAGTTGGCAAACACGTGGTCAGCCTGTGCGGAGTGTAGGGCTCTCCTGAGCTGTTTTTGGTTACCACGGTACCAAGAAATTGTGTCCGGTGTTTGTCCACAATAGGAGTGGCACATGTTGTACTTGGGAGTGGAAGTGAGGAGAACTGAGGGCGGAAGGCAGCCAAGGTAGCAAACAGGATGACAACAAGGCGACGCGGGCTAGGCTCTGGGGACCTGTGGAGCAGTGAGAGACTCAGCCTGGTGAACAAGTGGGCCAGGAAGTCAGAGGAAGCGACTTAACTTGGGCCTGGAGAGCAAGTCCGAACCCATCTGACAATCTTTCTCCGAGCACCCTTTCATCTCATCATTGTTTCAAGGGCTGTGATGGGAAATGATGAGACTTCAGGTGATTCTGGAAAGTAAATGAGTTAAGTGGAGACCTGTCATGAGGAATTATAGTGGTTAGCGTGGTCCCAAAGAAATGACGTGGTGTGCAGTCAGGTAGAACAAGGCCTTTTGAGAAGACAGCTGCTGTCAGGCGGAGCAAACTGCGGCCAACCCGACAGACACGTTGCACCAGGGCACACAGCTACTCGAAGGGACTCACGGGAGACCAGATTGTCAGTGGTGTTGATCATGGCCTCAAACAGGTACATTTAATAAAATCAGTAAATACGACAGCACTAGCAGAGCAGATGCTTCCCTGACAATGAATGGATAAGGAGCAATTTCACACTTAACCTATCTTTTCTGATGACTTAGTAAGAGCAGAGGCAATTTCTCTTCTCCATGGTACCAGTCCATTGCTGTATTCATGAAAATGGCAGATGCTTACTATGAATCAGGTACTGTTTGAGATGAGTTATACTAACTCATTTGATTCTTGCAAAAACCCCATTTTAGAACAAGCTAAGTGAAGCTAAGCAACGTGCTTGAGGTCACCCAGCTAGTAAGTGGCAAAGTCAGAATTTACACCAATGTCATCGGGCCTTTAGAGCTTCCATTCTCAGCCAAGACACCAAATTCTTAAGTCAGCAGGAGCCCCAGCCCCAGCACAGTCCAGGCCTGGTCACCAATAAAGGAATGAGTTCTGCTATTCTTAACTACAATTTGAGAATTTGCAAGACCAAATTACACCGTGCCCAAGAGAAATTAACGCGGGCACATAAATAATATCACAATAGACATCTGTCCTGGTCTCATTTTCCCTGGGTAGTTCAGGTGAATTTATGTAGCCCGAGATACATTTTACTCTGCAGGTCATTGAAAAATAAAGTGCCATGGCTGGATTATTATAGTATAGAAAAATGGCACATATTGCTTTCAGGGAGTCAGAGTCTCTAGGAACGCTTTTGGTCTTTTGCCTGGCAGGCTAAAGGGCTGGCTTGGCTTCGGGAAAGACAAAGACCCTTCCTGGAAGTGAACTGCCTTATCATAAGTGGCACGTTATAGCTGAAAGGAAGCAGAGCGTTGTCATGCATTTTAGTGTGTAGCAGAGAACAGCATTGTCTCGGGACTCCTTGAAATTATATTTTAAAATATATCTTCTACTTATAAATACATTTTTATATTTAAACAATTTTTGTTTCCTGTGCTGAAAAGCTCCCTTGGCAGAAATTTTGCTAAAAATCTAATGTTATATAAAAGATTTTTGCGTGAACTGCTTTGGTTGATTGATTTGCCAAGAGCCCATGAAAAAGCTCTCTGAGCTCCAACATTCAGGGGGTGGAAAAAGAGTATAGTTTTGTCATTTAAAATTATACCATATATTGTAAAAAAAAAAAAAAGAAAAGAAAAAAATAAAGATATTTCCCAGACAGACCCAAGATTTCAAGGCCAGGTACAGCTGCTGACATTGACATTTCTTACTCTAATCCAATTAATTGACATGAATCAAATGTCTGTTGCTAAAGATACACAGAAGGTACAAAGAAATACTCAAGTAGGGATTTACAAAATTAATCATATGGCTACAACCCATTGCTGCCTTGTACATAATTATTAGCAAAAAAAACTAAATAGAAGAACTTCAACCGACACGAGTACAAGATGTTCCCTTTAATATTACCAATTTTTAGATATATTTTATTGATTGATTATGCTATTACAGCTGTCTCATTTTCCCCCCTTCACTCCCCTCCACCCTGCACACCGCCTCCCACCCACATTCCTCCCCCTTTATTTCATGTCCATGGGTCATACATATAAGTTCTTCGGCTTCTACATTTCCTATACTATTCTTACCCTCCCCCTGTCTATTTTCTACCTACCATCTATGCTATTTATTCTCTGCACCTTTTTCCCCTCTCTCCCGCTCCCACCCCCCATTGCTAACCCTCCATGAGATCTTCATTTCTGTGGTTCTGTTCCTGTTCTAGCTGTTTGCTTAGTTTGCTTTTATTTTTGCTTTAGGTGTGGTTGTTCATAACTGTGAGTTTGCTGTTATTTTATTGTTCATATTTTTATCTTCTTTTTCTTAGATAAGTCTCTTTAAAATTTCATATAATAAGGGCTTGGTGATGATGAACTCCTTTAACTTGACCTTATCTGAGAAGCACTTTATCTGCCCTTCCATTCTAAATGATAGCTTTGCTGGATAGAGCAATCTTGGGTGTAGGTCCTTGCCTTTCATGACTTGGAATACTTCTTTCCAACCCCTTCTTGCCTGCAAGGTCTCTTTTGAGAAATCAGCTGACAGTCTGATGGGAACTCCTTTGTAGGTAACTGCCTCCTTTTCTCTTGCTGCTTCTAGGATTCTCTCCTTCATTTTAATCTTCGCTAATGTAATTATGATGAGCCTTGGTGTGTTCCTCCTTGGGCCCAACTTCTTTGGGACTCTCTGAGCTTCCTGGACTTCCTGGAAGTCTATTTTCTTTGCCAGATTGGGGAAGTTCTCCGTTATTATTTGTTCAAATAACTTTTCCACCTGTTGCTCTTCCTCTTCCCCTCTGGTACCCCTATAATTCGGATGTTGGAATGTTTAAAGATGTTCTGGAGGTTTCTAAGCCTCTCCTCATTTTTTTGAATTCCTGTTTCTTCATTCTTTTCTGGTTGGATATTTTTTTCTTCTTTCTGGTCCACACCATTGGTTTGAGTCCCAGTTTCCTTGCCATCACTATTGGTTCTCTGTACATTTTCCTTTATTTCACTTAGCATAGCCTTCATTTTTCCACCTAATTTGTGACCAAATTCAACCAATTCTGTGAGCATTTTGATTACCGATGTTTTGAACTGTGCATCCAATAGGCTGGCTATCTCTTCGTTGCTTAGTTGTATTTGTTCTGGAGCTTTGATCTGTTCTTTCATTTGGGCCATTTTTTTTTTTTTTTTTTGTCTTGATGCACCTGTTACGTAGTGAGGGGCGGAACCTTGGGTGTTCACCGCGGGGCAACCCACGTCCCTGGGTTGTGATGTTGTATGTGGGGGAGGGGTCCGAGAAAGAACAATGATGCTTACTGAGCTCTTGGCTAGCTTTCAGTCCCTTCCCCCAGTACCCACAAGGAAATTGGGCCCTCTGGTGCTGATTCCCAGGTGGGTGGGCTTGTGTACATTCTAGGACCCTGTGGGCCTCTCCACCAAACTCTCCTGTGAGGCTGGGAGTTTCTCTCACTGCCTCTTCAACCCCCACACGTGTTTTCAGTCAATGGTTTGAGGCTTTATGCGCTGGGACCCTGGGTTGCGTGGTCTGTCTCGCTCCCCAGTTGTTTCTCCCAGTTCATCTGTGCTTGAATATGGGACTGCCTGGTCTGCCAGCCGCCACTTTGCCCGCCTTGGTCCTCCAGCTGCGGCCTCGCCGAGAGTCCTCTCCTCCCGGCTGCCTGACTACGCCCCTCCCACCAGTCTGGGTGAGTGTTTCTTCTTTAACTCCTTGGTTGTTGGACTTCCTTACAATTCGATTTTCTGTCATTTCTGTTTGTTTGTTGTTTTTAAATTGTTGTTGTCCTTCTTTTGGTTGTGTGAGGAGGCACAGTGTGTCTTCCTACACCTCCATCTTGGCTGGAAGTGTAATATTACTAATTTTGACCGTTCTCATGACTGCACCATCAGCAGATGGGTACTTTTCTCTAAATGAAAACTCATTTAAAAAGATTTAAGATGCACCCTGGGGTAACAAGAACATCTGACAGAGTTAGCAACACTTAGCCCTAAAACCTCAAATGGCTTTAAAATTTGAAAGGCATGAAACAAAATAATTTTTTTATGTCAAATCATTAAAAAATCATTGTATGCTTGTTGAAAATTTGTATATTGAACTCTTATTTATATGCTGTCACTTTTGCTTAAGATTTTATTTCAGCGTATTTATTTATTTCTAGTTTTGTCAAAAAGATGTTTAGCAACTAAAAAAGTTAGGTTCCTAATCTGTTTGATTGCCTACCAGGGGCTCAGTGTCTGATTTTGGATCTGTGTTCATTTGACTTTACAGCACCGGCCACGGACACTTTCTTCCTCTGGAGTGGTTCTGGGAAATCTCAGCCAAGGCATTCTCATCTGGAATGAGCTGCACGTGTTTTACCGTGCCATCCACTGCCGGGCCTCTCCTTGGGTGCTAAGAAGCCCTTGACATACGCGATAGGCAATGCAAATATGACAACCGTCTCCTGGAATAGGGCTGTGTTTTGTTTTGTTTTTATGCTGAGAGAACTTATATTCCTTGGTGGTGATGAACTTGGACTATTAACCAAGCAATTTGGCCAACCGGAAAAATTAGGTGAGAGAACTCTTGTACCGTCAAAAAAGCCCAACAGCAGGGATATGATATGAACTTGAAGGAAGCTGTGGTGAAACGGTTAGAATGTCCATTGCTGAATCTGACCGCCTGGCTTTGATCACTTGATCAAACTGGTTGACATTTCTGTGCTTCGGTTTCCTCATAAGCAAAAGGGTGGCAAGATTAGGTGCTTTTCTTGTGTTGTTGCGAGAGTCAAATGAGGTAATGACTGCAGGGCACATGGAGAACTCGGTCACAGAGTGTGAGCACTGAACACGTGGTGGCTATTTCCATGGTAGAGAGTTCAGAACACTGACATTGAACATGGCTCTTCCAGGCTTGAGGCCAGTGCAAGGTCATAGGCACTCAGCAAAAGACTGCAGTCATGCAAATAGCATGATGTAATTGCAGACTTGGCTGGATCATTATAAAAGAATTTCCAAAGCAGTGCAGCTAGTAAAGGCACAGTCATGGAGCTATCATGGAGCTCCTTGTCTCCAGGGGTAAAGTGAGCAGGATTTGTGCATGCGTGCATCCATGCATGTGTGTGTGTGTGCGCGTGTGCCATTGTTGTGCTATGGATGGATCATGGCATTACAAAGGAACAAGCTGTCACCTGTCAAAAGTTATCAGGTAAAAAGTTTGCGGTAAAATGGCTCAGGTCATCACCCAATGCACTGGCACAAACCCAAAGTCGGTTCTCATTGAATTTATCTCTGATGAGCCTCAGGAGGGATTTAAAAAGGTAATTCATGAAAGTCTTGCAGATGAGTCCTCCCCGACATAGAAATTCCTAGCAAGTCCTATGGGACTTCAGTCTAGGCTCTATATGCCACTAGGTGGCAGAGGAATGTTATGAAACCAGCCATTCGTTAGGGAGCATCTGAGATGTGATTATGGGAGCATCTCCCTTTCCTTCTCATCACTGGGTGCTCTGTCTGCAGGGTCCTCAGAGACCTTTGCTGGAAGGTAGACCATTAGTCCTTGTCTTTCTGCTACTCGGCCCCCAGAAGAGTGTGTGATCTTGGATGGCAGGCTCTAACATAATCTAGCTCACATCCCCAAATAAAGAATATCCAAAGCTTTCTAATCTGGAAAGTTGTCTTTTCACTTCTCCTAGAGTTGGACATTTGGAAGGAAGGGCATGTTCTAGCAGGTGCCTTGAGGGCGCTTGTTGGAGAGAAGGAGCCCCATGCGTGATGATACCCTCTTCATTCCTTACATCAGGCCCATCCACGTCCCACCCTTCCCACCCACTCTCAGGAGGGCCGAACAACTCTATAGCTAACAATATCTCTAACTTGTTAATCTGGGAAATCTTCTTTTTTATATTGAACAGTTTCTAACACTCTAAAATTTGAGAGGTTAGTTTGAACTAAGCTTGAGTGATTTACTCAATGGGTCCTATTTTCCATTTTTTTAAAGATAAGTTTTTGACTCTGAGCTGGACAGTGGCCTTTTTATCCCTGAGCTCTGGCTCAGGTATATTCTATCTGGAGAGAGTTCAGGATAAGTTTGATCAAGCAGCCTTGTAAGCAAAGAGGAAATGCCCTCTTGGAAAAAGAGCTGCTTTAATGTCGTTTCATAACCACATGATGCAGAAATCCAGCAGGTTCTGTTTTATGATTTAGAATTTTATGGAATTCAATATAATTTGCTAACAATAACAAAATTTATAGCCATCCAACTAATTGTTCCCATTTCTGGAGAAAAAAAAGTCAATGTAATTAATTGAGGTCCTTGGTTTAAGAATGGGGTCCTCTCCTTCCGTTCCATGGCAGATGCTGACTGAAGATTGGAGCAGGGCCAGCTGAGATGACAGCAGGGTGTGTGGCCTGAAAAGGATCTGTGTAAAGGGACATCATGAAGACCCGACAGTCTGGAAGGACACCTTATTGATGTGACAGGAAGCTGGGTTTAGAGGTGGCAACTGAGAATGCAGGACACCTTTCCTCCTACCTGTGCCCTAAGCCACTGTTAATTCACAGCCCTCTGTGTGCCCAGGTCTGCCCCATGTCTCCATCACTGATGTAGGCCTGTCATCTCCCTGATGAGCCATCAGCCTTGGGTGTTGGCTGAGATACTGGCAAAGCCTTTTCTATCCATCCAGCCCCTCTGCAAGTGATTGCCACAGTGGCCATATGTTCCTTCTGTGCGTGGAGCTTTGCAGCACAGGATCTGTGTTCTCGGCTTTGGGAAGAAAGGGGGAGAGAAAACCCAGCTTTCAAATGAAGGGCAAATTAAATTCAGAGGCTTCCAAATTAAGTCAATACAATCATTTCCTTCTTTAAAGAAACCCTACACATCCCCATGCCCTGCAAGTTGGGAGCTGGGTGTTGAGTTCTTCTTGCTTCCTATAAAGGGTTATTGGCAACTCAGCCATCTATGAATCAAAGGAAGCCGAAAGCGAGCCTGCCCACGGTCAGAGGCGGCTCGGAGGCGGAGAGCCAAAGCTTTGGAGAACTAACTAAAAGGCAGGGCAGGGAGGGGGGTGCTACACCCTCATTTCTGAGCCGTCTCATCTCTTTGTCCAAGTGTCTGGGCAGGACTTTGAAAGAGGCCATAGAAGTGGAGAGCAACTGGGAACACCTCCCCTCAGGAGCTTCCAGCCACTTCATCCTGCCGTGTCCGCGAGTCCCCCTCACTTCCCAGATCATTGCTCCCAGACTCCCATGGCTTGAACCCTGCCCTCCTTTTTCCTTCGAGAGCCCCCGTTTCACCTCCATCAGCGCTGCTGCCCACCCTGTCTCAGCCTTTGGCCCCAGGTCCCTCGTGACCCACAGGAGGGGTTGGCCAGGCTGCCTCTTGCCCTGGGGTCTTCGGTTCTTCCCAGTGGTTCTTTCTCCGGAAAGGAAAACTGCACTCATTTCTCTCTCTCTTGTTTCTTTTCTTCTTCTCTCTAGATCTTTTCTGTTTTGATACTTGGAAAAATTTTTCTCGAGGAGCTATTTCCATTTGGTGTAGGATAATATTTGCCTTTGTACCTAGGTTCATTTCTGGAGCTTTGATAACCATCCTGGGGTGTATCTAAAATTTTGCAGACTCCCTCATAATGGTGAGTGAAAGATACAATTTTTCCTTTCTAAGGGCTCTGTTGTGCCGCGCTGGGGACCAGCAAGTCCTCCTCCTGGGGAGACCATTGAGAAGGCAGACAGTCGCCCAGCCCCCCGGGGGCCTCACAGCAGACTTAAATCTGCCTTTACTTCGGGGGTCACCAGAAGGGGGGAAGGGCTGCATTCCGGACAGCCCAGCACATCTGCCACTCACGTGTCCCCATAGTCCCTGTGTCACAGACTGGGTGGGATGTGACTTCTCCCCTTGAAGAGCACAGATTTGAGGTTGGCCTTTGCTGTCCTGGCTGACATGCTTGCCAGTCGAGTGTGTCTGATAAGGATCCAATGATCATCCTGAAAACCACAGTGGTAATAACAATGAGGACACAAGGTGTGTTTTTAATGAATCTAGTTAAGATGCATCCCTTACATTAATGAACGGGAACCCAGAGCACTCGGTTGTGGTCTTGGAGCTGGGCAAGGCGCAAAATCCTCATCCAGGGCGGTCCTTAGCCAGAGCCAGGCTAGAGAACCCAGAAAGTGACCTCCCAGCAGTGGCTGCACGCATGGATTATGTCATTGTCACTTTCAGCAGTTACTATTTTAGCCAGGTAGTGTCTGATCTCTGCCTGCTGGGAAAGTCAGCCGCCCTCCTGCCCCCCTCCCCCCTCAGCAGTGACAAATGCGGTTCTAGCCCGTTCAGCAGGGGGAGTGTTCCGCCCAGAATAGAACTTGGCTCCAGGGCCACTGGTTCCAGAGCCGTCTTCAAGACTGAGGGGCTCTTGTTCTCTTTGAGAAATTTCCCCAGAGGTCAGGCCCAACTGGGACACCATGAGCTCCCCTCCTGAGGCCCAGAGGGAAAGGGGAAATGGGCTTGTAATGCAAATCGTGGCTCACGCCCAAGTTTAAGTTCCCTTTCAGAATGCAAAGCAGAGCAACCCTGCTCCAGCCACTCAGAGAGCAGCCGGGAGTGGGAGTGGGGAAAAGCATTAACAGTAGAAGTAAAATCTTGGCTCCCTCTGAGTGAGCAGTCGCTTCTGGCTGGGGCCAGAGTGGGGGTGTGGAGCGTGGGGGGAGGGGGCAGTGCACTTTAATTACCCTCAAAGGAAACAAGTCTGGGTCAAAGGACTGCTATAACTGGAATGAGGTCTACCTGAAAAGTCCAATTTTTCTCACAATCTTTGTCATTCTATCTGTGTGTTGCTCAAATAGGAAATGTAAATATTGGATAAATAAGAATAGAGAAAGAGGGGTGTTGTAGCTTTCCTGTGGGAACAGGGGACCCTGAATTATTTTCCAGCGCTGTCCAGGATCAAAGGAACATTTTTCCTGTAAGTACTAATGAACCAAAAGTCACCTGAAATGAAAGGAACATTCTAATTTGTGACTGTGTGTGTATAACCCCTGGGGATATTAACAGCAATGAAGCAGTAAGTGAGCCAGAGACCCGTGCTGCATTAACAGTTATAAGGCAGGGTTTTTGGCCTTTTCCCCCCTCATGTGTAAATTGTTGTACTTGATAAGGGATTTTCAAGCTGGGACATGTGGGCTACAGATCACTCCGCCCCTTACTGGGTGTCCACCTGTTTGAGCCTGTACGAGTTTGTTACGGCCACCATAGCAAGTGCCACAGCTTGGGTGGCTTAAACAACAGAAATTTATTTTCTCACTGTCCTGGAGACCAGGAGCCAAAGATCAAGGTGTTGGTAGTTGTTGTTTTTTTCCACCGAGGTTTCTCCTAGGCTTGCAGATGGCCACCTTCTTGCCGTGTCCTCTCTGTGTATGAATGTGACTGATGTCACTTTCTCTCTCCCTCCCTCCCTCTCTTCCTCTGAGTGTGTGTGCATCCTAGTACCTTCTTATAAAGCCACCAGTCATATTGGAATAACATCACCCTAATGACCTCATTTTATGTTAATTACCTCTTTGAAGACTCCTCAAATACAGTCACATTCTGAGGTCCTGGGGGTTATGGCTTCAACACATGAGTCTTGGAGGACGCAATTCAGCCCATAGCGCTTCTTGGTAAAACTGAAATAAAACTTGCCCTCCTTTCCTGTTTTTAGACTCCAATGAGATAAAGCCAGAAAAGGAACTTTGGAGGGTGGCAAATGCTGTACAAAGGTAAGTTGTTATCCGACAGGGGTGGGGTAGGCAGTTAGAGCAATGTGTTTTATGGGTCTGTGTGAAAGTCACATTCTCTGTATACACCTGAACTTTCAAGGTCAAGTTCCCCATGAAAAGATGAATTTGCAAAGGTGCTACTAGAGATCATGCTTTCTTAAGAATTTGAGCCTAGAGTGATATTGCAAATAATTTGTTCATTTATTTATCCACCACCATTGACCTCAGACCTACTCTACTGGCTACTAGGCTAGTGTGGTCCATTACCTACCAAAGATGCAAAATGGCAAGTTGGCTGGATGAATTCAATGGAAAATTTCAGTAAGCAGAAGACGACTTTGAATTTGTCTTCCTACACAGCTTACAGGGAGCTTCACCAAAAATATTTCTTGCCTTCAACAACTTCCCCCTGCCACTTCCTTCCTCAATCACAGAAGGCTGTTCCCCAGGTCTAGAGGTTCAGATGAATTTGGAGGTCACTCTGGGTTTGGAACTGGGGCCACTCGGGGTGAAAAACTCTCAGGTTCTTTCATTCTGTGAGATTGAATATCTGATATAGCAGAGATTTTCAACATTTTTCATCTCATGGCACACATAGATTAATCACTAAAATTCTGCAGCACACCAAAAATACATTTTTTGCCTATCTGACAAAAAAAATAGGTATACTTTTGATTCTTTCACACCAGAAGGCTATTGTTGTGTTGGCTGTTGTCATTTTTTCATTTGACAGTCTGAGGGAAAAGAGGTTGGTGCCCCTGACTAAATAGTCAGGCATTACATGCTTTAAAAATTCTGGTGGTACACCAGTGTGCCATGGTACGTAGGTTGAAAATCGCTGTGATAAAGTGAGACACATCTGGATTCTCTGAAAAACAAGGACCAGTAACACACACACACACACACACACACACACACACACACACACAGGGGTACACAGAGGCTATAAAAGCTTGTACCTGTCCTTGCATAAAGAAAGTAGTGTCAGTGTTCTTTACAATTAGGGATTCCCTTAGTTCACAGAAGGTAAAATCATAGCATCATGGACCTTTGATCTCTCTCTAGAATTTGGAAACTTTAAAGCTGAATAAGGAGTATAACGCCTACATCTCCTATTTCAGCCATGGGAACCCCTTCTCTGTTGGGTCCTCCATCGTATGTTGGGGTGTGGGCCAGGTGGGCAGTATGGACATACCCTCCTCGGGTACCCAAGAGCAAAGTGGTGGCACCTTGAGTTCTTTTTGGTGCTGAGTCCTGACTTTGAAGACTCATATACAGGAGTGCTAAGAAGTAAAAAGTTCACAGTCACCAAACAAATACTGCAATAAATGGTGACAGAAACTAGCCTACAGTACTAAGATAGGAAGGGAAATCGGGGAAGTACAGCTTGCTGCATGCCAAGCAAAGCAACTCTAGTGGGAAGAAGAGAGACCTCAGGAATTTCACTTTTTACCTTGGACCAAAGGACTATTTTGTAGTTCAGAATCTCTCTCTCTCTCTCTCTCTCTCTCTCTGTTTTTTTTTGGACTTCAATCTTGCTTTATTTCCGGAATGGGAATGGGAATGGGAATGATGAAGCCAAAAATATCAAAGAGCCTCAGACCCTTGGTTAAAAACATTAGCAGCCACAGAGGACCGAGCTTATCACCTCCCCCACCCTTAACATTTCAATATAAGAGGAAAACCACAGGCTGAACCTAGCAAAGGCTGTTATATTTAACCCACAAGCTTTGTGTGCTTACTCGTGGTTTTTGAGTCTCGGCAGCTGAGAACTAATGTAAGAGGGGACTATTTAATACACATTATGGAAGGAGGAAGCAAAAACACATTTTCAGTCTCTTTTACTAAACAGCAGCTTGATTCCATTAAATCTATTTAATTTACAATTTCCAGGCTCGAGGGAATCATTGCCATGTGACATTTATCTATGAGCACTTAGAATGAAAGTAGTCAACATCTTCAATCAGGGCTCTTAACGGCACGTAGCAGAGACCAAGCCTGTTCCCTTAAAGCAGAAAGGGTTCTCTGAAAAACAAGTGTATGAAGTGTATTGGATGACTTCTAGAATCCCAGGAGGGCTGGAGAATGAAGCCAGGAGGCGATGCAGCCAGCAACAGTCCCTGAAATCAATTCTGGGTCTGTGGTGGGCGGTGTTCCAGTGCCTTCTCTCTGGGCAAAGAGATGGCAGCATGCCCTGCGACCCCTCCCCAGGTTGGCCAGACTAGCCAGCATTCTCCCATATCCTAACCAGGCTCTTCTGGTCCTCGGGTTGTCCTTCCTTCTCCAAAGATCTCTGTGTAAATCTCCCTTTGCCTCTTTTGGGAAACCCAACTGTATCCAACAGAAGGGTCTCACACTCCCCAACACTGCCCCCCAGCCGCTGTTGCTCAGGTTGGAGTCATTCTGTCTGGAGTGGCCCCCAGGGCTTCAGCCTGGTGGTCAGTGATATTTGAAGAGGTGGTCCAGACCCCATGTGGACTGAGTCCTCCAGGCTGGGTCTCCTTGTTCCCAATTCTGCCACAGGCATGACTGGCATCCCTGATTCTTTGACTCCCTCACCTGTGAGAGCAAGGTCACAAGGTCATGCATACCTGCAAAGGAGGGACAGGTATTAAGCCTCAAGGGGTAGTATAGTGTAGACTCAGGTCAAGACAGAAAATTGCCACATTTATTGCAAGGCTCTTTTCCTTCAGGGACAGTGAGCCTTATTTTTACACCGATTGGTCACCCTGGAGTCCCCCAAGTACTCAAGGGCCCACAATACCCTCTGTTGGCTGTTCCACTTGACACCCCTGGAAAGGGCTCCTGGCTGACCATTTATGGAAATGACTCTTCTGTTCTTTAGTTTTTCTCCATCACCCTCTCGCGGATGGGGGCGGTACAGGGCCCGGCGGCACTTCTTCCCATTGCTGTGTCGTGTGTCATCCTCCACGTGTTGGTGATGCAAGGCCATATATTGAACATGCAACACGACGGAATAACCAGCTTGAGGATTAACTGTGCCCATTTTTGCTCAGCTGTGAGCTCATCTTAAAGAAACGAGAGGCATTTTTTTTTTCCTTCTTCTGCCAAGAAGGAGCCGGGTTCTGTGTCCTGGTTATCTGGACTTCTCCGTCTCAGGGGAGCCTTCCTACCTTTCTTTCCAACAGTTGAGGTTTCAGCAGGAGACGGGACTCAGCCTGCTGGAATGATGAGGGCTCTGTGGGTTACCGTGGAAGGTGACACCGTGGGTGAAGCCTGGCCACTTGGAGGCCAGCGAAGGGTCAGGTGCTGATGTGGTGGGCCCTGCACCCGGCATTAACTCCTGGCCAGCCCCTGGACCAGGCTGGCCTGGGCTCACAGAGCCAGTGAGGCTATGTCAGATGGAACCACAGCACCGGACAGATGGTGGTGGGCTGCACCCATGGTACGGAGGTGATGTACGGCAAACCTGCTGAGCGGTGGCCCCAAAATTAGAGAATTGTTTAGGGCATTGATAAATTCCCAGCATTCCTGGACAGCCCAAGAGTGGGGATGGGAGCCCCCCAAAACAAAATAGACATTGGATTTCTCCCTCACCCTCAAAAAACCTTATTTTGGAATAACTTTAGATTTATAGAAATGTTGCAACGATAGCACAGAAAATTCATGTCTACCCCTCACCCACGGTGCCCCATTGTGAACATGTTCTATTTCCATGGTCCGTTTTTCAAAACACAGGGACCTTCATGGGCTCGTTATAACTAAACTCCAAACTTCATTTGGCTGCCACCAGTTTTCCCACTAATGTCTTCTTTCTGTTCCAGGATCTAATCCAGGGTACCACGTTGCATTTAACCCTCATGTCTCCCCAGTATCCTCTGTTCTGTGGCAGTTTCTTGGTCTCCCCTAGTTTTTCATGACCTTGACAGTCTTAAAGAGCACTGGCTGGCTATCCTATAGGATGTCTCCCCAGCTGGGTTTGTCAAATATTTGCTTCTCAGAATTAGGCTGGGGATGTGGGATTTGGGGAAGAATACACAAAGGTGTCTCCAATCACATCACATGACATCCAAGAGTCCATGGCACCCACATGACATCATCGATCATGTCAGCTCTCCCCACTTGTGAAGGTGGTGTCCGCCAGGTTTCACCGCTGTGAAGCTACTCTTTCCATTTCCCTAGTCAACTCTTTCTGAGCCATCTGACACTTTTTTAAATTTGCAACAGGAAAATAAAAATGTGTGATGCTACTTGCAACTGACTGTGACGGAACACTTCTTGCTTATTATATTTATATTTGCACAAGGGTTTTCTTGAAGCCCTCTGCCTCAACCAAAAGTAGCAACTCTAATGGTAGGAATTTCAGGCTCTGTGACAGTTGGGTGTGGGCGTGTGGGCTGGGGCGATAAATGCAGCCACATTCTCAATCCTGCCTCTCAGGCAGTGCCCTGCTCCCCCACCTATATAGGGCCAGAGCTCGGGGTAGGTAACCTGTTCATAAAATCTTGGTACAGACTTGAAAACTTAACATACCTACACATGAACGAGGGGCCATCCTACCACTTCCTTTATAACACAGGGTGTGAATGCAAATTTAGAAGGGGTGTTGATTGTTTGTTTGCCCAGGACAAATTAAGCATCTTTGGTTGAGCGTGTAGAGAGAAAGATGGCTTTCTGTTTCAAGTCTAATGCATTCCCAATGAGACAGTCATTCCGTTTCACCTTTGGAACCAGAAGCTGCGTGAGGATAGATAGAAACACAGTATGGAGCCCCCAACTCAGTGTTCACACCCACTGTCTAAAAGCACGCTGCCTCCAACATCCTGGTGCCTCCAGTTTCAGCTCCAGGGGTCCCTGTAAACATCTCTTATTTTCCCATCTGCTTCTGATGACCCTGGGAGTTATGGATTTTCAGGTTTAAAGCTTTAGACAGAAAGCACCTCTGTGGTTGGACTTAGCAGGAAGGCTATGAATCATTCAGAATATCTAAAGTGACAGAGTAGTTATTGGAACACTGCAGACATTGTTTATTGGGCTTCTGACTTGTAGAGAAGCAAGGAATTTAGCAACAGATTTAGAGTAATAAAGCATGGTGATGTTTATTCACACATTGTGCTGCTGAAATTAAAATTTAGTTTTGAGAGTCTTTGACTGGGGTCCTTAACAGAAATCATCTCATAATATCCCTTCGACGTGGGTGGTGTGAAAGCAGTTCTGCAGAAGGTCAGAGTGAAGCATAGATTTGATGGAAATCTTTTGAAGAGAAGGAGGAGAATAAGAAGAGCCCTTGCAGTGGGTGGGGCGGGGGGCGGGGTGCTGGTTTCTGAGTGCAGGGAAGCCCAGCTAAGCACTCTGAGCCTCCTCAAGATCAAGGCTGAAGATTACTTTCCACATCCGCCTCCACCTGGCTCTATTTCGACATTTTCTTTTATTCTACACCTTTTGCTAGAAGTAGGACTGCTGGGCAGAGGATTAGAACAAGATTCTGCTTCTGCTCCTGAGATGCTCCCCATTTAGAGAGGGTGGTGGCAGGGGAAGGGTGACATGGGACAGACAGATGAACAACTGAGCAATTGAATCTGTGGCCAGAGTTACCTGGGTGTTGAGGTGGGGTGGGGAGGGAAGGAAATTCTAGGCAAAGATGAAGGGAGCTAAAAGACCCAGAGACGGGTTGAGAGAATTACAGGCAGCTAACCCAACCAACCTTCCTGAAAATAACAATGAGCATTGCTTCTCTTGAAGAAAAAGGATATAATGACATAATGATTAAACTTCATTTGGTAAAATAACCATGTCACAGCTCTAGGAAAGCTTTGGGAAAGGGTGATGGGGAGAGGAAAGGCTATCAGAAAGCTACTTTAAAACATGATGCTCTAGGCGGAAGAATTGTTAAATGGATAAACAGAGCTGAATATTTAATCAAAGCATTTAAGTACTTAATAGATCTTGAAGGAACCAATGGGGGAAGATCTGGATTATTCAAAAAGTAGTGGAAACATTGCTTATTTGTAAAAGGTTGACAAAACCATCTTGCTTGATGCATTGGAACATATTACAGATGGATTAGCATAGAAGTAAAACACAAAGCCTGTTAAAAGCAGAACATACCAAAACTGAATTTTCTAAACATTGATACCACATCAATAGAATAAATTATTATGAAAAAGAACAAGATTTTTCAATGAAATAAAAAAATGCTTGTGGATCTAAAGAAACATTAAAAAAGGCAAATGACATACTGGCAAAATATTTTAACACTATGCTAAAGAGTTAACATCCTGATTGTACAAGCAAACCTTGTAAAATACTAAGAAAAGAGTGCACTGGAAAAATAGGCGGAGACTTGAACAACTGTGCAGACACCCAGGAAATGTGAAGGAATGTTCAACTTTAGAGATAGAGAAAGAATGCACAATAAAATGAAAAGATAGCATATTTCACATATCAAACGGGCAAAGATTTTTTTCAAAGGGACTTTGGCAAGGCCAAGGCCAACCTGAGGCTGAAGGAGTCACAGCGTGGGCACCAAGCGGCTGCAGGAGCTGCAGGAGCCTGCCGGCCGAGTCTGCTGTCACTCTGCACTTCTGCCTGGGCCGCAGCAATAGGCTGATCCTGGAGAAGGGACAGTGCTGCCTCCATTTCTCCTGCGACACCTGCCCCTGCATGTACAACTTCACCTGCAAGTTTACAAATCGGAAGTGTCCAAAGCTGAAAGAAGTGGATGATGTGGTTGGTGGGGCAGCTGCCCGGGAGGGAGACTGTTGACTCGACCGCAGAGTCTGGTCCCAAATGTGAACGTTCTTGTGACTATTGAGTGCCGTTTCAGACCCGCTCTGCAGCCCAGCCAATGACCACCTACAAGCACTAAAATGCTCAGGGTGATACGGCCACCACGACTGGGGCCAGGCTGGCCCCGCTGCGACAGTATCTGTGTACCCTTCTCCCCAGAGGGGACTCTCAGCTGTGAGCCAGCACTGTGCGTCCTGAAGGCCTTTGCAGGTGTGGCGGAAAACTTACCTTTTTAGGGTCGTTGGCCAGGGTGCCAAGAAATGGGTAGCCCCTCTGCCATCCAGTACTGAACTCATGAATATCCACTGAGATTTTGTGTGGGGGGAAGATTACCTACAACTCAGTGCACTCCATCTAAAGTCCTGTTTGTTTATCTCTTATACTGACTGGACAATTGACACTCTTGTACCATCAACCGACACTCTTAAATATGTACATTGTTTGCACAACTAATAGAGCAAAGTTTATTATTTAGTATATTAGTTCTTCCTAAAAATTTAACTGTTCATTGCAAGCTTATTTAATAAAAATATATTCTGAATATTTAATTAAAGCAAAAAGTTCAATATTGACTTCTCAGTGTTTTAAATGACTTAAGAAGTAGATGTCAAACCACAAATCATGATTCCAAAATTAACTAAACTGATTACAGAATGACTAATAACATGGATTTAAATTTCTTTATTATTTCTACTCTTGCTTCTTAGGATTACAGTAAATTTATTAAACACTAAAAAGAAAAGGGGGGACTTCGGCAACTTGTACCAGGAATCTTGAAAATATGTTCATTACATTTGAGCTCAAATTCCACCATTAGGAATCTATCTGAAGGCTAGAATTTTGAAAATAACAACCTCGTTTTTTAAAGCAAACTTTTTCATAAATGTATGCTAACCATGAAAAACCCATGAAATTATAACCAATTCTCTCCTCTTTGATGTCATTTTACAATATTGTACAGAGAAAGGGGCTGTGGCAGGATCACTCGGTCACTCACGCTGTGGCAACAGCCAAGTTCCTTAACCTCTCTGAACCACCGTTTCTTCATCTTTAAAGTGATAGTTTGCTGTTTGGCTGGCTCCCCAGTATCGGCAGGCACTTATAACTGCCCAACAAATGGTGGAGGCATTGTTTTCGTGTCTTTCTCATGCTGTTCCGCGCCCCCTGCCCCCCCCACACCCCGAAGGCATTTGCTGGCGTGAGTTGAATCAACAAGTCAACCACCAGTATGGTTTAGGAATCTGGTAAAGAATAGGAATCCAACAGAAAAGAGAAAGATTTTGAAAAATTCTAAGGATTTTGGCTCTTGTTGAATAGAAGCGTGAGGGCACCGAGGAGAGCAAACAAGTTCAAATGCTCCCATGACAAAAGGCCACAGAGTCCAGCGGGACATAAACAGAGCCCCGGATCCCTGGGAGTTGGGCATTGATAAGCCTAGACCAAAAAAAAAAAAAAAATTGTCCTGAGGTCCTACCATGTGACTGTCAGTAGTGTCTTACTGAGACATCGCTTGTGTTACCATAAATGTCCCCCGGTGTCTCTGTCAGGAAAAACTGGTGTGGAGACTTGGCTCACAGGGCGACTTTTAGGTAGGATGAAGTCCAGCTCTGGCCCAGATTCCCCCTAAAGAGACAGAAGCAGCCTTCATGGAAACTAAGGAAGACTGGCCACCATGTGCTGGGAACTGGGACCCGGGAGGCAGCTCTGTGTTTACCGCTCTGGCTGGACCAGATGAAAGGGAGGGATGATCTGATCAGACAAAAGGGCAGGATGATGACGACTCAGGCAAAGTCCCGCCCCCGGAGGCCAGGCCTGTAAAACTTGAAAGCTGGAGCCACCACATCTGCGAGTTCCTGGGCTTTATATTCTCATGGTCGCTTCGCCTCTGGCCCCTCTGCCCCTCATGCTGCCCCTGCTCGACCCATACCAGCCTGGCCAGAAACTCAAACCCTTCAATGATTTTTACAAACAATTCACCCAGACCAGCACTTCATCAGCTTAGCTGTCTTCACTCAGATGCAATTTTGCCTCCCAGGGGACATTTGGCAGCATTGGAAACAGTTTTTGGTTGTCATCATAGGAGGAGGGGTACCAGTGGCATCTAGTGGGTAAAGCCCAGGGATGCTGCAGCGCACAGGACATCCTTTGTGACAAAGAACTATCCAGCCCCAAATGTCAGCAGTGGTGACATTGAGAAACTGCCTTAACTGAAAAGGTGGAGGGTACTGGGCAGGTGGCACGGTACAGCGTATGGGTTTCTGCCATCTCCATCACTCCCCTTTCTTCTCGTCTGCTCTCTCCTCCCACCCCTGCTTCTCAGGATCAAAACAAATTCCTATCCCTGTCTCATGGTTCGCGGTTGAGCAATTGTCGCTAGTAATAGAGAATGCCTTCGGAGTCTCATCCCTCTACCAAGCAGCTTGTCAAATTATTTCTCCCAGACCTAGTGCTGTCCCTGTGTGGAATTCTGGTAAAGGACGTTCCCACATCTATGGCACACACATGTAAAGGAACTGCTTAGCTGAGAAACGGAAGAGGCTTAGACCCTCACCAACATCCACCACATCCGAGGGCTGGGGCTGGAGAGGAGGGTGCATATCAGACGGTGAGGGCAGGCCAGGAAGGGAGGGAAGCACTGAGATTTTGCCAGCTCTGTAGAATCTCTGGGGAGTAGTGTTGCCAGCATGTGGAGTGGACTGTGGTGCCAGGCAGAAGTAGGGACCCTGGGGCTGCTTGCTTAGAGGACAGTTGCATCAGGCAGAGCATGTGTGCATTGCTGTAAGCATGAGCGGGGGTCTCTGGCATGTAGGTGAAGCCCGCTGCCCAGGGACCTGTGGCGGTGCCTTTGTCCCACCTTCTCTCCCCAACTCCCACCAAGCTCTCTGCTGAAGCTGCTGGACCTCTGACCTAGCAAAGTGAAACTAGAGCGAATCTCTTTCCTTGCATGAAAAACTCAAACAGGGGTCCCATCATTTTGACAGGTTGCATCTCCACTCCCAACAGCTCATTCATCTCCCCCTGCAAGGCTCATCTCAGACACAGTGCACAGACACAGAGGACATTCTCTGCAGTTCTAAAGAAGGGCACCCATAGGAGGAATCCAGCAAATATGCAGAATAAATGATGAAGTAAACTCAGTGCGAAGGAAAGAAGGAAGGAAGGAAGGAAGGAAGGCAGGAAGGAAGGAAGGAAGGTTCGTTCTGATTTGTGTTCTCAGTAAGACCCAGGAGGACACTGAGCTGGGGAAACAGGGAAAACATTCCGAGGAGGGGCCATCTGAGAGCAGGAGAGGCAGCCAGGAGAGGAACAATGGGATTGCCAAATCGCAAACCCCAGTGGGGGCACTGGACACCACAGAAATGGAAATCAGGGATGGAGAAGACAAGATTGAGACATTCTCCCAGAACCCAGAGGAAAAATCAAAAAGAGATTATTAGGCAAGTTGAATAACAATAAATATTTCAAAAGAGTCTGGGGAATAGAAAAAATGAAATAGAAACAAGAGATTGAACTGCCGTAGCGTGGGGGGGGTGGTGGGAATGAGGGTCTTCCTAGAAAGGAAGAATGCGGTCCTTATGAGGGAGGTACAGCGTGTCCCTGCAACAGGCAGAAGTTGGCCTCTGAAAGCAGGATTCAGCACAGAGCAAGGCTCCCCTGGGCCTGGCCCGCTCCGGCCGACAGCAACGTTTGCAGCTGTCAGCAGAGCCCACACATTTTCTTCCTAACCTGCAAGAGCTGTTGAATCTGGGGCTTTGGGAAGACAATGGAAAAGATCTGATGAGAATTTCCGTAATGAATTGAAGAATAATTTCCGTTATGTGCTCATATTTACTGTTCATAGGTAACCCTGCCCTTCTGATGTAGATGACTCTTATGTTAGTTTCCTGAGCACGGGGGAGGTAGGGATGACCCTCAGATTCACGTGGCTGAGAAAATAGCTCTTCTTTTGCCTTGGCCCAGGTTCTTCTGCCTGTGTTCGGGCGTGGCTGCACCTCTTCTGCAGGTCCCGTGTTGGTCTGAGAGCCACGGTTGTCCTCGCTAGTCTCAGTTTCCACTGGTGGCCTTGTTCACCGTTCTTAAGTACAGTCTTCTCGCCAGGCCTGTGCTGCACCTGTCTGCCTGTCCCTGTTCCCTTCCACCTATGCGTGTGCTCTTCAAACTCTGTCCCATGTTTGCCGGCTCTAGGGTACAATGTTTAGCTCTTTATAAAGTGCATAAAGTGTGCCAATGGAATGAGCCATCTACGCTGTTTGGAAAATAAATCCTTAATTGGAATCTGAGATGCAGGTGTACCTCCAGGTGGCAGAGGCCATGGTACTCCCCATGTAACACCCTGAAACACCCTCTCGGTGGCTGCAGCTGAGGGGTGCCCAGTGAGGGACTCACGCCTACTCTCAATGGGCACAGAAGGGCTGCTCAGTGCTGCACCTGCACCCAAGGCTTGACACCAGCCCCCTGAGAATATGCTCCAGGGTGATGGAGGTGGCCCTCTGCTCGAGTTCTGAAGTTAACAAATGTGGACTGAGCTGATGGGGAGAGAACATCTGCAGAAGATGGAAAACCCACTCTATCCCCACATGCTTTTGCAGACCCAGAGAATTCCAGTAGTTTTGAAGTCCTGAGTGAGAAATGAGAAGGACTTGGAAGCTCAAATAATGATGGAAGGTTTTCAGAGGAGTAGATTATGTAGGTAGCACTGAATACCTCCTACTTTTTTTTGAAGTTGAAGAACAATTATTATTCTTCTGTACTATATATATATATATATATTTTTAAACCAAGTACACATATTATTTTTCTGCATTTTTAAGCAGATTTAAACAAATAAAAATAAAACAAAGACAGATTGCTGGGCAGGAACAAAATGAGTACTAAGCTCAGACGAGGAGGCTAGGAGACGAGGTCATTAAGTCCTGTAGATCCCTGAGTCTACCAAAGCCCCCTGTGAGTGGCACATTAATTGGGAAGTAGGCGCTGGACTGGTGAGACCAAGAGAATGTGGGGTGGAGAGAGTTCTGGCCTGAAGCCTTGAGAAGCCCAAGTAAGCCTGATTTAGTTCATATCGCCTGTCTCCTTACAAGGCCATGTGCGGTAGGTTCCCATAGCGATGCCTGGGAATTCCTCCTCTCTACTGTTGGGGGTATCCTCCCGCAGTAATTGGGTTCGGCCATATGACTTGCTTTGGCCAATGGCTTATCGGCAAACATGGTATAAAAAGCTTGAAAAGCGCTTGTGCACTGAGGCTTCCCCTTCCAGAATGTTGTCTCCATCTGAAGAAACCCAGGCTCACCTGTTAGGGACACATGACCCAGCTGACAGCCAACACCATCTTCCAGACACTATGTGAGGCCATGCCAGACCACCCACCCCCAGCTGAACTGCCAGATACATGACTTCAGCAGCAAGTGTGACTCTGGGAAAGACCAATGGCAGAATCCCAGCTTAGTCCAGCCCAAGCTGCCGACTGGTAGAATCCCGAGCAAATAAAATGGTTCTTGTTTCAAGCACCTAAGTTTCGGGTGATTTATGATGCAGCCATATGTCAGAAGTCTCCTTACATTTGCATCTAGCACTTTGCACAGGGATCAATAAATAAATTCTTCAATAGCTTTTATTTAAGGAGTTAAGAATAAGAATGAAAAATATTATGGAATAGTTAGGAATAGGCATTTAATCTCTCTGTGACTCAAGTTTTTTTTCCCTACTAGATTAGAGATCTTTTACCACCAAGTTTAGGTGAAAATGGATGATGTTGATGAATTCTGTTTTTTTTTTTTTTCTCTAAATGCATCAGGAGATCAGAAATGTGTTTTCAACATTGAAAGGAGAGAAGTCTCCCCAGTTTCCTCCTTACTGTCTCATCTCCAATAAGATGCTTTGAGGACTTTAGGGAGAAGCCTGGGTACCTGCTGAACTGCTAAAGGGTTCATGTCACAAGAGGCCCAGACCACTGCGCTGGTCCCCACTTGGGAACCTGCCAGACAGTGCTGGTGTGAGGCACTTGGCAGAGCACATTGCTAGATGCCACCAACGAACTTGCACGTGTCTTCTTCCCTTCCCGTGGAGAGGAAAGGAGGAAATCCATGCTTTATGGATAGAACTGCTACTGAGTTTCAAGAGAATAAAAAGAGCTTTGTAGTTTTTAAATACTGTCTTGGGTAACTCTCAAACAAGTGGGCTGTCTTACAGCTCTGTTTGCAATGATCCAAGTGATTTATTAATATAATCAAACTCTGTTAACTAGACCCCTTTTGCTCAGAATGATGTATTTAATGAACCATTTCTTCTTATCTCTTCTCCACTGAGAAGTCAACCTGGCTGCATTTCGGTTGCCAGGTTTCTCAAAAGTGGGGGCCCTATTTGCACCCAAGAAATGCAGTGCATGCGCGGACCTGTCTTAACCTTTAAGAAAGGTTAACTTTTTCTTCTTTCCTGTAGCGCTGCCCACAGCAGAAGCAGCGGCAGTCATCTGAGGTAGGTTATTATGCAGGTGCTGCTTCTAGAAATCTTTTAACAGCTGTTACTACCTCGAGGACAAAGCCCCAAGACAGGTTTCTCCGGGGTACCCTTGAGTGGCTTCCCAGGTGGAACACTTCTTTGGGGGCATCCTAGGGGGGCTATCCGGGTGTATGTCCTCAGTGAGCTCAAGACTTTTTGGACATATCACACTTTGCCATGATTGGGCATCAAAGACTTGAGCTTCAACATCTCTGGACATTCAGTATTGAGATAGCCCCTCCATGATGAATATCTTTGATTATTACACATCGTTTCCAACCATCTAGTTCTTCGATAAGGAGTCAGTCAAAAAAAGCCTGCCTATTATGAATAATCCAGTTTTCTAGGTATAGTAAGTGACCTCAGAAACATAAAGTCTCTGGCCAAGCATATGAGTCTTCTACATAGGTACTTATTTAAAAAGAAATAAAGTCAAATCAAGAAAGACAAGAAGTAAAAAACTAAATGCAAATAAAACAAATTAAAAGGAATAATACCACCATGTGGATTAGGGGTGGGTTGGGGAGGGGGTACCAATTCCAGGAACTTTTGAACATAGCACTTTGATGGCATACCCTCAGTCCAGGAAAAAAATAAAAAAGAGATACAATGTCACCAATTAAAAGAAAAGAAAAGGAAAGAAAAGAAAAGAAAAAAGAAAAGGAAAGAAAAGAAAAGAAAAAGAGCTGCTAACGAATCCTGAACTCTTCAGTAGGTTTGTTTTGTGCGTGCAGTGACATGGCTTTCAGAAGTGAGTAAATGGGTCAGTGTTTGGGGAGCCAGCGCCTCGCGGTGGAGGAGCGATGTGCACGCAGGGAACAGAGGGAACCTAGGAGGAACCGCGTGAGGTTGGCCTGGAATCAGAACTCCCTGAAACTCACAACTTCTACTCTCAGCCTCTGAGCTTAAGTCTCCATTCGCTGATCTCTTGTCTCCATTTCTTGTTCCATCCTGTTCCAGTCACAGAGAATTTCCTTCCCATCAATTCAGTGGGTTCAAATCCTACCTTTTCTTCCCAAAGTCTTCTGTCCTTTCTTTCCATGGAAGGAAGCAATTTCTCCTTCTCTACACTTTTATAGTTCTGTAACTAAAATTCATTGAAAGTACATTCATGTTTACCTTAGAATAATGTTATTTATAGGATTCTTGCCTTACCTACTACAGCACTTTTTGATGAAAGACCAATATCTGATTCTTCTTTGTTTCTTATAGGATGCCAAGAAATTCCATATCACTTGTTCAATGAAAGAAGGAAGGAATTATTTTAACAAGATTATTTTGCAAAAAATTTGAAAATCTAACTGCACTTGTACAAAAGAGGGAAGATGTGCCCTGCAGATAAAATTTGATTTAACAAGGGCACTGTGGATCAAGAGTGTGATGTGGCCTTCAGAAAGCTAGTGACATTGTAGGATACATTAGTAGAGGTATGGTACTTAGAACAAGGGAGGTGATCGGGCCACTCTATTTGGCTTTCACCAGACTATTTTTTTAAAAAAAATTTTTGGTGCTGTGTTGCATTCTGGCCATGATTTAAGAGCATTGTGAGCAGCATGCATTGTGAGCAGAATAGAATTAATGGGATTATTTGACTGGAATCAAGACTCTTGGAGAGGGTGCACACAAATTGTCTTCAAGTATCTGAAAAGATGCTGTATGGAAGAGGGACTTGATTTATTTCATGGGAGCCTGGGGAACAGACACAGTACCAAATCTGATGGAGACTGGTGGCAGGGAGGTTTCTGTCCCAACGTAAGGAAGGACTTTCTGACAAATAGAATTATATAACTTGGAAGAGGTGATCTAGAGACAGGGATTAACTTTCTCTTTGTCAACATTCCGGAAGAGCTGTCAGCCAGGTGGAACTGGGTGGGGTCCAACTGGATCACTTCTAGATACCTTCCACTCATGGAGGAGTGCGGGAGGATGTAGGGGGTTGAGGGACGGGACCTTTTGGGTGAAGGTCTAGCCCAAGCAGAGGGAAGGTCTGGGCACAGCCGTGAGGCAGAGCTGGGAACTCAGGCTGAGAAACGATGCTTTGCAGGAATGTGGGGTCAAATTGTGCTTTGAAAGTTTATCAGAGGAATTAAGGCAAAAAAAAAAAAAAATGCCCTGGATTTGAAGCTCTAGTTCTTATTTCTGTCAATCACTTGCTGAGTGACCATGAGCAAATCACCTTTTCTGGACCTTCACTTCACCACTGTGCAAATAAGGAGACTGGATGGAATGGTTGAGATTCCTTTCCTCTACGAGGCTCTGACTCTTGGAGATAAACTGTTGGCTGCCATGGTAGATTCGTGAGCAGACGAGGGATATGGGAGAAGTATTTCAGGAAGATTAATTTAACATTCAGGGTAGATGGAAGGCAGAGAAGAGTGCAGGTAGGAAGAACAGCTGAGAGGCAATTCCAGTAACTATTTCTCAAAATCATGTCATTCAGCTTTAATATTGTTTACTCAAGAGTTTTATGCCATTTTGTCAGAAAGCATGAAGTTTGTTCCCGCTGTAGGACAACCTGGTTTCTGGGTCAAATTAACTTCCTGTTTCTTTGAGTAATTAAAAAAAAATGCACTGCTGATACAGTCACTCAAAATGCTGCAAACAAGGACCTCAGTCTGATGAACACTTCTTTTTCGGAGCCTTTCCTGAGAGCAGGCTGAATGATGGCTTGCTTTGCAGAGTGTTTCTCTGTTACTAATATTCAGCACCATCCACAAAAACCCTGAGACACAGGGATTTTCGCACATCAGGTTTTCCCCAGCAGTTGAGAGGAGATGGCCGAACCCAAACCTGGCTGGCCATGAAGTTTAGAATATTGACTTCTTCTCCCTGTCCTTTTTGTGATCGTTTGCTCTAGTTCTTAAAATAAAATGCTTTCCTTAGAGTGCCGAATGCCCATGGCTGCTTGTGGGAGGCGGAGACTCCTTCCTAGGGCACTAGTTTGTAGCTGGCCAGACTGAGAGGGACAGAAAGTCGTGGCCACCTTGCGGTGACTGCAGCTGGCAGGGGCTGTGGGTGAGATGGAAGGGGACTTTTGATCGCTCTAAGTGTATGCTTCGATGAGCTAGAAACACTAATTAGAGAGCCATTAGGTTGTCGGTCAGTGGCTGGAATGTCTTCAGAGAGTGGCCTGACCGTGATGTTATATGACGGGCACTGCCCAGTGACTAATCGGAGAGGCGCGAGAAGCTGCAGTCTACAAATCTCAGCTCCCAGGGGAGTCCACAAACCAGGGAGCAAATACGAGATGGTCTGAATGAACTGAGGGGAGGGAGAGGCTGGTGGGCCACTGGGAACAGCTGTTTGCTGGTTCATTTTGAAGGGTTACCAGTCACCCCCAATCCCTCCTCTACCTTTCTTTCTTTTCTGCCTTTTTTCTTCCTTCACCCATTGCCTAAACAGAACACAAGTCTGGGAGAAGGAGAATTTGGGGAAGGAAAAAAAAAAAGGTGGGGTTTGAGGGATGAGGAGCCCTTCTAATTAGTTCAATTTCTTATTTGCATTAAGCCAAGACTCAGTGGGTAACATCAGTGTGAATTGTGGGTTCATATGCTGTTGATCACTTCAGGCACGATGTACCCTCTTTTTTCTTTTCTTCCTATTGCCAAAGTGTGGTCTCTGCGAACCAGCGCAGGTCCATGCGGTGTTTTTGTTTTGTGTTTGCTATTTTAATACTCCATGATGAGATAACCACAGAGATTAGGATAAAGCCTTTAAACACTTATATAACACTTAGGTATTATTATGACAACAAGCACATTTTTATTGTGTTTTACCCATGCATTGGTTTCCAGTGGATTAGAAACTTAAAAATGGTCCTTTACCACAGATAGTTTGAGAAGCACTGCGTGGCGCTCCTTTCCCTTCATCGATGGAACAGCCCCTCAGGGCCTGTTCCACGCAGCTCCAGGGAAACTCAACTCTGAGGGTCTGGCTGTTGGGGCTTCGTGTGGCCAGCTAATGAGTTGAGGGTGGTGTTCTGGTCTTTCCCCGGGGTCAAGGCAGATTCCAGAAAGAGAGCTGCCACATCTCAACCTTGTTTGGTATCTACCTAAGTCTCTGGCAGCGGGAGAAGAGAAAGGCAACGAGTACTTGTTGAGTAAAGTTCTTACTTTGCATTAGTGTTAGGAAAGATGAGATGAAATTTGCAGGTCGGTGTTTGGCTGCAGCGAGTTGGTGGTCTCTCGCCTCTCCGTGTGTTCCTGCTCTTTCTGTGTCCATCTGAAGATGAACCTCTGGGGCAACAAACATGGACTAGAAATGGCTCTACTTCTGAACTTAAATATAAACCCAAATCTCAGAATAACTGGAATCTATAAGAAGTATTTAAAGGAAGCCAAACTCATGGTAGGCAAATCACATGGTCTTGTTTATCTGTTAATTTTCTTTAAATTTTTCTTTTTGGGTGATTGGAGGCAAGTATTCGCAAGTAAATGTATACTCATGGTGCCAACAAATGGCACAGGACCAATTTCTTTGCGCTGCTACATAGCAATAGCACCCAGCAGTCTGGGCAGGAACCAAAGCCCAGGAGAGCTCCAAGGGGCCTCAGCACTGAGCTGCTCCGGATTCTCTGATTTCACAGCAGAGGAATTGAGATGCAGGGAGAATAAGCGACTTGCCTTTCTGGTCATAAATTGTAATCATTTTCAAGGATTTACGATGCAAACACAGCTTACTTTGAGCCAGTGTTTGACAATACACACTCTCACCACTAAAATGAACTCAGTTGCAAAGGAAAACCTCAAAGATTTGGCATTTATTCAGGCCAGAGGTAGCCCAATACCTCAGCTTGAAGGGTGTGTGTCTAAACCCGAGGGAGAGCTTGTCATGGGAAGTAACAAGCTAAGGGCCAGGAACCTACGACCTATAGGTCGTACTGGCAGTTATAAAAAGGTTCAAGGTCAACCGGAAACTGTTTGCTAAGTCCATTTTCATTTAGTGTGAATGTAATACACCATAAAGAGTCCTCATCATCTCCAGAGTGGCCCGAGTTTGAATCTCTCCGACAACCCCCAGCGCCGTTTCACAGCTGCGGCGCCATTGACATTCTGGAATCGATAACTCTTCAAAAATTTTTTTCAATTTATTACCATTTACACTGAATATTATTCTGTGTTGGTTTCAGGTGTACAACATAGTGGTTAGATGATCATATACTTTGCAGTGTTTCCCTTGGTGTTTCCAGTACAATATTATTAACTGCATTCCCTGTGCTGTACTTTGCATCCCCATGACTGTTTGTAACTACAAATCTCTACTTCTCAACCCCTTCACCTTTTTCATGCCGTCTAGGAACAGACAACTCTTTGTAGAGGGGCCTGTTCTGTGCATTGCAGGATGGTTAGCAGATCTCTCGCTTACCCACTAGATGCCTGTCACACACCCCAATGGTGACAACTGAAAATATCTACGGATGTTGCCAAATGTCCCTTGAGGGCAAAACTGCACCTGGTTGAGAACCGCTGCTGTTGTGGAAAGGCTGTTCAGAGTCGTGGTCGAATTAAAAACTTACTGGTGGGGTCAGATATGCTCAACATCATTAGTCGTTAGGGAAATGCAAACTAAATCTGCAACGAGATATCGCCTCACACCTAAAGCATGGCTGCGATTAGAAAAAAAGGTGACAATACCAAGTGCTGGTGGGGAGGCAGAGAAACTGGAAGTCTCATCCGTGGCTGGGAGAAATGCAAAAGAATCCAGCTACTTTGGAAAGCAGTTGGCAGTGTCTTCTAAAATTAAAAATGCACTAATTATACAACCCGGCAATACAGCCCACAAATATTTAGGTGAGTGAATAAAAACCTGTGTGGGAATGTTTAGGGCAGCTTTAATAGCAATTGTCAAAAAAGCAGAAACCCAAATGTCCTTCAACTTTTGTACGGATAAATACTTTCTCTGGTACATCTATCCAACAGAGCACCACGCAGCAACAATACATAATAAACTACTGGTACACGCAACGATGATGTGGATGAATCCCCAACACGTTCTGCTTAGTGAAGGAAGCCAGACTCAAAAGCCGCAGGGCATGTGAGACCATTGACAGGACATCCTGGGAAAGGTAACCACGTCCCTATGGAAAATAGGTCTGTGGTTGCCAGAAGCTGGAGGAGGTGAGGGAGAAGGGTCGCTTACAAAGGGCGCAGGGGGGATTTTGGGGGCAATGGAACTCTTTGATCTCTTAATTGTGGTTGTGGTTACACAGTTGTATGTGTGTCAAAACTCATAGGACTGTCTGCTCACCAGGGTGTGTTTTCCTGTAGGCAATACATATATACTGTGTGTATTAATTTTAAAACATGAAGAAAGTGAGCCAGTGTTATGAGTATTAAGTAGGCTGAAAGGAAAAAAAAAAAAAAGCAACAACAGAATCAACAACAACAGAGCTCTCAATTTTTTCCAAGCTGGAAACCTCACACTGTTCTTAGTAAACTGGCTGGAAGACAAACACTAATTTTGTTTCCATAGCAAAGGCCCACGTTGTGATTTAATACTCCCCCTCCCCGATGCACCAAATGGCCCAGACTGTATATACAGACCAAAAGGAGGCAGTTCTTGCCTGGCAGGTAAAACAAACCTTCAGCATTAAGCTCTTCCTTATGAACTAGCCTTGGATAGGTCAGGTGGGGCTCCTTTCAGTTCAAGTCTTTGCTCACACGTCTCCTGGAAAGATCGAATGCCCTTCTGTCTCTCAATCTCAATCCTGCCGTTTCCCACCTCTCCCCCAAGGTCATTTTTAAAGTTCCTGAGGCTGTGCTCGTCTCTCCCTTTTCTGAACTCCTGCAGTATTTACGGCATGCATCCCTGAGCAGACACGTTCCACATCATTCTCCTTAAGCCTGTTTATTTTTTAATTTTATGCAAAAATATGCATGTTTTGTAGTCACATGCTCTTAGAAGCATCTCTGGGACAGGAACTGCATCTTACATTTCTTTGTATTGTAGGGGCCCCGCAAAGGGCAGGTGTTTGACAAGTGGGTCCTGATGGTGAGGAGCATGACGGTGCGAAGGCCCCGGATGGTCTAGTCCCTTTATGGTTTAAGGCTGTACTATTGCCTGCAGTGAGTGTTTAAAAAGGCTCATTTGGGTGGAAGAAGAGTGGCGCATGGATCTAGAAGGACAGAAGGAGACTATTCATCATTCCCTCCAATCATCTCAGAAAGTGTGAGAAAGTTATGGAGATGAGAAATCAAGAATGATAATTGGTATGTGTACTCATCTTGAAATAGGAGAGTGTGTTTCAGGCCCCGCTAAGCCGTCGTTCGGGCTGGGCTTACAGCTCCCCGGAGGGACTCTTTTAGCCTGCATCCCCTACTGAGCTGCCAAGAAAAATGATTTTAGGTGTGACACTAAGAATTTCTCCCAGAAGTCTGTCCTCAAGGTCAAGGGGACCATCTGGGAGTGAAAGGAGAGATCCCCTGACAGGCAGGAAGGGCTGAGTGAGGTGGAGCTCACTGGGGGGCTGATGGCATCTGGTCCCTTTGTTTGCATCTCTTCCCCTTCTCCTTACTGTTCTCCATTTCGTTTTTAAAACACGAATGCAGAGAAAACATTAGTAAAACAAATGGCAATGAGAAGTTGCAATAAAAGATGACCTACAAAAATTCTTTCAGTGTAGTAAAAAATGGAAGTCCTCCAAGGGTCAAGAGAAGGCCCTCTGCCAAAGTGAAAAGCTTAGAAGAAAACGAGAGAGCTCGGATATTAAAGCAAAAAATCAAGAAGGATTCTTTTCTGGAGAAACTTATAGAGGGTCAGGTAAAAGTCCAGTCAAGACCTAGCAGTGACACCCTGTCTGGGTGGCTCAGTTGGTTAGAGCATCGTCCTGATATGCCAAGATTGAGGGTTTGGTCCCCAGTCACAGCATATATATGAATCAACAAATGAGTGTATACATGAGTGGATCTCTCTCTCTCTCTCTCTCTCTTACACACACACACACACACACACACACACACACACACACACACTAAAAGAACAAAAAGACCTAGCAGGAGGCTTGGTCCAAAGCTCTCCTCGCCCTTTGGTTTCAGCCACAAGTGTGCATCTGATCCTGGAAATACCCACAGAGGTTGCATTCAGGTGCTTTGCCTGCAAGCCAAAGTTAAGCAAAGCTCAGCTGAAATTGTTCTCAGCCCTCCCCCACTCTTCCCAAGCTCCTCTGCTCCTAGCCAGGGTAGATCAAGTCAACCAGAAACCACTCAAACACAGGGCAGACCCTCCATGTTTCCAATGGGTGGTGTGTGTTGTCTTTTCTGACTTCCACTAAAACCCCCATGGCCTGGGTCAGAAGTTAGGGGGTCAAATAAAAAGTAGATTACAGAAGGAATTGCAGAACATGACCTAGAAAGCCAGTTTAAAGTTCAACACGTATAAACATTTATTTTACGCCTGTTTCTTCTGGTATAATTCCACAGAAGTCAAGTGTATCAAAAAATAGGAGCCTTCTTTCCTCCAAAATGGATGATGTGCTGAAGATGTTTTCTTGAAGCAAGGTGGGGTAAGTCTGTCCTCTTGAGTTCCAACTCTCACCAAATTTGAAAATGACCAAGTGACGTGTTGGAAGCCAAGTTTGTAGAACCCACATTTACTGGTTCCTAGTAGATAATGTGGAAGGATTGTGGCTTCAAAGTACATGTTTTGGAAATTATGTAAATAAGTATATTTATATAATGGATTCTGAAAACCTTTTAAAAACAAACTTGGGTGTTTACATCACAGGCCTTCAGGCTCCAAAACAGTTGTTATGCTCTATTATGTCAATTTCCATTCACCAGCGAGGTCTTTAAAAAAATATTGCCTCGCAATGAAATAATGAGAGAAAGCCACACACACACTCATAAGGTTAAATGAGCCCTCCCTCCAGACTACTGCCCTGCATAATTTAAGAGATGGAAAAAGAATCTCTCTCAGTGTAGGGAAGTTATAAACTATGAAGGCATAAGTATAGAAAATTGAAACAAGCCCCAATGTAAGTAAGCTGGAGCTCTATAGCAAGGGAAGAACCTAAGTATTTACTTTCTTCTACCTCAACAAACTTTGTGGGATGAGGGACGGAAGTGTTTGATTCTTGGTGGAGAAAAAGTGCTTTCATCTTCAAAGCACTTTAATTGGAATAAAAGATCTCCATGAAGTAAAAACGACAGTCTTTACTAGGCTGATGAGGACTCAATGCAATTTTTAAAAAATAATGTGTTTTTTAATTTGATAGGTCACAGATCTTCAGGATACCCTTAGAGGGGCAGCTGAGTGCTTTTAATGTCTTTCTTTTGTCCATAATAATCATCACTTTAATCTTTCACTATCTACTAGAAACACTTTCCCTGTGGGAATCATCTTTTTTTTAAATAGTTCTCTAAACTAAGTGGTCGTGGAGACTAAGCGGTTGGATGCCAGATCTCAAAACGTATTGGCTGTAGGGAAGGGACTAGTCGAGAGATCTGCACGACGGACCCATGGCCATGGGCAACAGGGTGGGGGGTTGACTGTGGGAGTGGGGTGGGGGGTGGGCTGCGTGGAGGAGGGCAAAAGGAGAAAAACTGGGACAACTGTAATAGAATAACAATAAAATATTTAATAAAAACCTACTGGCTGGAAAATAGCAAATTGTAGATTAATACCTACAATCCCGTGCCTGTGACATTTTAGCAGTAACAGATCTATGATGTATCCATGTGCTTATGCACGGCACAGGTAGAAAACTTGGGAAGGATGCATGCTAACCTCGTGACAGAGGCTGCCTCTGGGGTGGGAGAGGGGACAATGATCCCGGGCAGGAAACCAAGGAACTTCCACTTATTCTCTATTTCTAAAAGATCTTGAACTATGGCCAAATGTTAACATTGACCAATTCTAGCAGGTGGTGGTATATAGATATCTGTTCCTAATTATTTTTACTTTTCTATTCTTTTAAATTTCTGTTTAATAAAATGTAAAATTATAAGCAAAAGGAAAACCCTGATGAGCTCAATGGAGGTGCCAACCATGACCAAAGCAGCTGTTATTATTGGAGGGAATAAGTATAAACGGAAACAATAGGAAATCACATCCGACCCTTTGCATAAGGTTCTTCTGTTGGATTCTTGGGTGGGGATGAGTCAGACTTCCCCAACGGAAACCTGCTGGTGCTGCTGCTGATACCTTCTGGGCGCCACCCCATGGGCCAGATTTTCCCTTTTGTTGCTGTTGTACCCCCTCTTCTCTTGAATTCCCCCCCCCTCGTGTTTTCTGCATAATCATAGTCAAAAATATTGTACTGCACTATCACCCAAGACTGGAGCATACGGACTAAGTACGGGGGGTTTACGCGAATAAGGGTTTACCCTATTTGGTCAATTTATGTGGATTTAGCTGAATTTGCTAATCAGGCCTCTATTCTTTTTTTTAAATTTATTGTTACCATTTAGTCCTCTCATACCCCCCTCCCCACCGCAATCACCACAGTGTTGTCCATGTCCATGAGTCCTTTTCCCTGGGCCTTTATTCTGACATCAGATTTCTCCCTCCTGCTCCCGTCTGCAGTCTAAGCCAGGACTCGCTCAGTTCTCCCGGTTGCTGCACAGGCCAGAGCCTCCTCCTGGCAAGATCTTAGCCCCAGCGTTATCCCACACTCTGCTCTCCTATTCGCAGCCATCTAACTGGATTTAGCCTCCCACGTTCTGAGCACGAGTCTGCGAGGACGGACTCTCTCAGCTACGGCTCCCGATTTTTGAAACTTTCAGCCTGTCGTGCCTGAGTTAGTTCATGTATTTATTCTGTTCTGGTCAATTTTCCAGCCCCATGATTGGAAACTGCTCATCCTATCTCATGGGTATCTGGCAGAGGGGTTTTTCAAGTCTTCATATATTTCAGGGGAGATTTATAATAAAACAACCACCATGTTGGAAGTTTCAAAAGTCTAGACATTTTTAGAGAGAAAAATAAAATAGAAATACAGAGGATTAGATACCTGAGGCTGTTGGGTGGCCAAAAAAAAAAAAAATCCATTTTAATCTCCTTTTTAAAAGTTATTTTCCCCCTACTTCTTTCTTGGGCTTGTCCAGGTATTTTAGTAGTGCGACATGGTCAAGGGTGTAGAGCGTTGCAGACGTTGGACCCTAAAGTCTGTCACGGAGCCTCTGGGTCTCAGTCCCTTCAAGAGAAGATGAAAATAACAATACTCACATTGTTCTCTAAACACAAACTTTGTTTTTAAAAAGTCTCTTCTCCTCACAGCCTATTGAACTAAGCACCCAGAATTATCCACCTACCCAGTAACAGTAGTCACCAATCAGAAGAAGTTCTGATGCCACAGGGACGCGCAAAGTCTCTGACTCTGGGACCTCAGTTCCGCTGCTCTGGGAAACTTCTTTTGAAATGAACATTCCAAGCATGAGATGGGTGTTTGGACTGGATGACGGTTAAGGTCCTTTCGACTCTGGGAGTCCATGATTCTATGAATATAAATTGTTTGCTAGAAAAGAATTAACACGTCCGGTTAAATTTGCACCCGTTTATACAGAGCCACCCGACTTGACAGTAGTCCCAGTTAGTTTACTGACTTGTTTAGGAAAAAAGAAAGAAATAGGTCTTGCAGCAACAGGGGCTGGATTGCTTCGTGGACAAACTTCTCTGCAGCATGACACCCTGCAAAAGGAGCTGAGGAGGCCCCTGCGCACGGTCCCCCCTCCAGCAGCGCTTGTCTCCTCTTCTTCCACGTCTGATGTTGGCCATGCCCTTCACGAAGTGTCTTCTCTTCAGAGATCTCGGGAATCCTCTCTGGGGTGTCAGGGCAGATGCATTTCAGGGGAAGGGAGCTGCCGTCGTTGGAGTTCCTGCAGTACAGCCCTGAGAATGGCGTCGTCTGGGCAGTGCATTTTCGACATGACATTCAAGGAGTGAGTAGGTAATGAGAAAACAATTCTTATTTGCAATGAAAGCTACTGCTTGCGGCCTTAGTGACTGCAGTTCTCACTAGACAGTTCAAAGACATTCAAGTGAGGTTAAAATAAGACGAACAACTAAATGCCAGAAAGAAAATCCTGACTGATGTCTTTGGACCGATGTTATTGTTTCCCATAGAAAATCATGGATGTTTGTTTAATTGACTTTTCACCAAGAAAATAGTAGCTCACTCTATAGTCTAGGTGTGTATTCAGAACAGGATTATGCAACAGAATTTGAGCAATTGGATCACGTGCTGCATATTTTAACACTTGATTGCAGATGGTATGTTTTCCTTTAATTATTCTTTTGAGTGCAATCAGACTAACTTTTTCAGAGGTGTTTTTGTACTTCAGTATTTAGCACAGGCATATAGATGGGCTTTCATAGACACTTAACATTTGGCTTTTCAGAAATGCTTTATGTCCATTTCTAGTGGCTGTCAACTAGCCAGGATGCTACTCCCCTCCCACCAGGTGGCTGTTGATGATGTGGAATCCTGTGTACCAGGTGCAGCTATTTAACGGTTTAGCACTCAACTGAATTCAACAGCCTACTATGTCCTAGGGTCCTAAATCAGGGGAAATCATGGAAAAATGCTGGGGGAGTTAAGACCATGGAAATGAGTTACATAGGGCACGGCTCAGAAAGAGAAGCACGTAACCCATTGCGTATGAGAAAAAATAAAGTCATGGCCTGAAAAAAAAGCTAAGTGAAAACAGAAGATGCCACTAAAGTTTAAAATGTGATCTTCAATCAACACATGCAGATGGATCCTTGGAACTTGCGTATTTGCACGACTTGAATATCTACAGTTACCCAGGACATCGTGGCACAGTGTTGACCGGGGAGAATAGGGCCATTGAGTCAACCGCAACCTCCCCTCCCCAGCTCCAGGCTGACCTGGAGAGTTGCTCTCCTGACCCAGACCCAAGCTGCCACCATCCATCTGACAAAGCGCGGTGAGGACCAGAGAGTCTAGCGGGGGTGGGGGTTCTCCCACTTAAGTGTCCAGTAAAGGGCATTCGTGTCCTAGGTCGGGGTCAGTCTGGAGCACTGTATGTGAGTGGATAAGAGCGAGGCTCTGAAGGGGAGTGCTAGGGCTCGTAAAGCTGTTTCCCAGCTCTGTGTTCAGGGACACGTTATTTGACCTTCCTAAGCCTCGGTTTTCTCATCGGTAAAATACAGATAGTACAGTATTGGTCTCTCACTGTTCTCTCGGGCCCAGTGACATCCTCTGTAAGAGCATCTGGTAGAGCGCCAAGGAAAATAAGAAACACAACAAAAACTAGCTGTCTTTTCAAAGCATTCTCCTATGTCATGCGTCATTTCTGAGATATCCTATTTTCGTTGTTCCTACTCCAGGACAGGTCCAAAAAGAGAGAGAGAGAGAGAGAGAGAGAGAGCATAGCTATGCTTATTAACATGAGCAGGCTGTCCACAGGGATGTAGCTCCCTGTGGGTCAGAACTGTTTCTGCTGAGGCCCCGACTCTCCATTTCCTTGTGACTTGCCACAGACTCCAACCCTGTCTTCCTCAGCGGAGGTGGAGTCATGAATTTGGATGCAATTAACGTCTCCGGCTGTCACTTGCTTTTCCTATTGTTTATGGTTTTCTCTTGTCTAATGACTATGTGCCTCGGACGCCTATTTTCAACAAACATTTAAGGCCTGACAGATGACAGCTCTTGGGTTATATAATTATTCATTGAAAATCAGATTCTCAACAGGTAGCTGTTAAAAGCACAGGGGAGACTGACTTGTTAGGGAGGGTCACCTGATAATACTGGAAGATGGTCTGATGGAGGGGAAGAGAAAATGTCCGGTCAACCCCAGTGTTCTCAGGCACAGGAACTAAGAGCCGTACATTGTGCAACAGACAGACCATGGTGGTGCCAGCACCCTGCCCTCACCCTGTTCTGAAACTGAGCGACCTTCTTGGAAGTGGGTGAATTTACCAGCTATTTCTGGCAGCAGGCCCGGTTCTCAGGCTCTTTACTCTACCAGGGGCACTTCTAAAGTAAGAAATATGTTGTCTGCCTGATACCAAATGCATTCTTTCAGTGATGTGGAGAGCCCTGCCGATTGGACAACAAACTAAAACTACAAAGAAGAGAGCTTAATCTTTGCCTAGCTATTCCTGGGCACCTCACCTAGCTGGAGGCTGATGCACCACCTTTTCCTAGAATCACATGCATCGTGCATATGCATGATATGCCTGTGTATTTCATAATACCGGAACCTATACTCTACTTCCCTGTTATTATATAATGTACGAATTGGCTACAAGGAAGAAACGTTTGTCCCTGAAGATACAGGATATACTGTCATTTGAAAAAAGCCTAAGGAAAACCATAAAAATTATTTGTCCCTTCCCTGCCATTATTTTCTTACTCGTTTTGTTGTACTTTCACTATTAAGTTATCCTTAGAGGTGGGCCAACAATTCCCACATCTCTGTGTCTAGCCCTACACTGGACCACAAATCTATTTTCTTAGCTGTGTGGTGGACATCTGTCCCTGGTCATCCACATCCAATTCGAGAACCTCAAACCACACATCTAACTCTGTGTACTTGAACTTCCCCCCAACCAAATCTGCTACTAGTCTTATCTGCATTTCTGCAATTTATGGGCTTCTGTTATCATCTTGACTCACTCAGCGAATCTCCCCTGCTCCACTTCCTCCATCAGTTCATCCTGTCTGGTCTCAGGGAGTGCATGTGATGGAGCTCAAATCTGTCTTGGTGGTTCTTTTACTAAAAGCCTTCAGTGACTCTCTCTGCCCTTCAGAATGAACTCCAGAATTCTTTCTTGGTAAGATGTACAAACTCCTTCCCGATCTAGCTCTTGCTGTCTATCAGGCATCTTGCCACACTGGGCAAGCCTGGCAGCGTTCTGCTCCAGCTGTGCGCATGTCCTGCTGTCTTTGAAATCCAGCCTGTTCTTTCTTGCCTTCGTGCCTTTGGAAGGTTCTCTCCTCTGCTTGGAATGCCCTTTTCATCTTGGCAAAAATTACTCATTGACCAAGTTCCAGCTTACTGCCTACCTTGTAAGTGATGCTGTCCCTGACTGTTCCAGCCCGTTTTAGAATCTGGTCCCTCTTTGGGGATCTCATGGTAAACCCCAAAGAATTCACTGGCTGCTTCCTCCACCAGGCTGTGAGCTCTCGGGGCCAGGGTTGTCTGCTGTGTGTTTCCATTACCTAAGGTAGCACCTGTCTTCTAGTTGGAATAAAATGTTTTCTGGGTAGAAAAATATAAGTTAACTGATTAACTTTGATCTCTTTAAAACTCCTTAGAGCCCTGGCTGGTGTGGCTCAGTTGGTTGGAGCATAATCCCGTAAATACCTAAAGGTCGCAGGTTTGATTCCTGGGCAGGGTGCATGCTTGGGTTGTCCGTTTGGTTTGCAGTCAGGGTGATTACGAGGGGCAGCCAATTGGTATTTCTCTTTTTCCCTCTCTCCTTCCCTTCCCCTCTCTCTAAAATTAATAAGCATGTCCTTGGGTAAGGATTTAAAAAAATAAATAAATAAAATTCCTAAAATTACCAGGTTCACCTTCAAGGAGAAACCAAACTTTCAGAAACACATTCATGGTTAAAAGTAGTGTTGTTCCAGTTAATCACAACTAGAAAAAAAAATCTTAGCTATTATACCCCGTTCGACCAGCGGCCTTTGTAAACTTAAGATTTGTGGTTAAGAGATATAAATGACTCCTCCAAACTCACATGGGGCAGAAAGCATTAGAACCTGTGCTGGTCTCAATTGCTAGTTCAGAGTCCTTTTTTCCTGATGCCTCCATTGGAAGCATCCAGAATTATTTGTAATTAGGAATTATTTGTAATACTCCCTTGTCATGGATTTAACCTGCCATATGGATGTGGGTAACTCTACAGGTCAAACTGCTAGTTTGTATAAATAAATACGGAAACAAAAACTGTTGTACTTGACCCCTAGGCAGTAAATCAGGTCGAAAGGGAGCAGCTAAAAATGTCAACAGCTATGCTTGTGAGGGGTGCTGGAAGCCTTAGGAAAGGAGGAGAAGCAAGTAATGAGAAAGAGATTTGAGGCATGCTCAGGTTCAGATCATCAAACTAAACTTTGGCCTGCCTTTTTAAACTGCATAAACCTTTTTGGTTTAAAATCTGTCTGTGAGTCCCCTGTGGCCAGTCTGTCCCTCAGGATTCCATGTTCTTCCTCTGGGCAAGTCGGGCTCTGGGGGTCCCACAGTCTTCTGAGAGCCACACCCAGGTCCTCCCAGAAGATAAGGGACAAGCAAAGACAAAACAAGACAATTTCATCTTCGCCCAACCTTGAAAAAGCAATTGTGTTAGAATTTGAGAGTATACATTTATATTCTCATATATTTGTACTCTCTAATTTGCTAAATTAGCAAATTAGATGAATGTGTATTAATGGTTAAGCCCCATCACTCCCATTTTACAGATGAGGAAGTGAGGCTTGAAAAGGTAAATAATTGGCCACAGGCCACAGATCAAGTGACAGGAAACCTGGAACCCAGGGCTGAGAGCATCATAGCCACTCTGCTCTGCTGCTTCGTAAAAGCACTTGGGTAAAAGCACTTGGGACTTTTTCTTGTGGCTGAATTAATTTGCCTGTGCCGGAGAAGTGGAACCCAGTCTCATCACGGTGGTGGAAAGGGTTTTCTGGAATGCAAGGCAGAGAGTCGGTTCCAACTCTGGCTGAGCTCTAGGAACAAATTTTCAGTGGGCATTGTGGTGAGACTTTGAGGGAAAACGCAGGGTTTATTGGGCGTGGGCACTGAGTTCTGTACTTGACATACAGCCATGGCACCTCTGAGAAGGACAACCCCTTATACCAGGCACTACAGAACTCCACAGACATGGACTTGAGACAGACCATATCAACGTGACTTAGTTGTTTGTTCCAGGAACCCTTCCCTCAGGAGTGATAAGACTGTAAACCAATAAATAACTGCACAGTTTGCTTTATAAAACCCCTGCAGATCAATTTACTTGAGGCAACAGGGAAACGGCTTGCTGGCTAAACAACAGCTTACCTGTCAAGCCTCGCTTCAAGACCCGTGCCCTGCTGCACCCACAGAACTGCGCTATTGTGCTCCAAACTCTGCCCCATCTCAGTTAGCGCCACCTTGAAAGATCTGCCACAAATCATTTGAGACCATATCTTAAAACCCTTAAGTATCCATTTTGACTTCTCCTTCTGAGACACTGCTAAGTAAGTTCTAATAAATTTGGCCTTCCTGCATCAAGCGGTCTGGTGACCTTTTTGGGAATACAGTACTAGGTACTTTCAGTCCCATTGTGTTGATGTGGAAGCTGAGGTTTGGAGATCAGACAACTGCCCTGTTAAGTAACACAAACCAGTAAATCAGGCAGAACCACATTCAAATCTGGATGTCTGCTCTCCAAGAGCAGGTTGCCATGGCAGCCTTAGCTTTCTCAGCTGTAAAATGAGGGAATCGCATTGGCTCCTGAAGACTAAGATTCTTCCTTGCTTGCTTATAACTTCGATAAAAATAAATTTAACTATTTTTGAAGCCAGAATAAATTTTCTTCCCTTCTCTTCCTTTTTTGCTGAAATATTTCCCCAATTTTTGTTTTATATGTTTTTTGTCTCTCAGAATAAATTGCAAGCCTAGTAGGAAAAAAAATCCTATCATATTTTTATTGTGGTAAATGATATAAAACAAACCATTTTAACCGTTTTAAAGTGCATAATTCGCTGGAATTCAGCACATTCCAAAAGCTTTTGCAATTATCACCACTCTCCAGTTCCAGAACAACGGCATCACCCCAAAGGCAGCTTCATACCCATGAAGCGTTCTCCATCACCCCCTCTTCCCAGTGCTTGGCAGCCAATGTTCTATATTCTGTCTGCGGATCTACCTGTTCCGGATATTTCATGTAATGAAATCATGTCATACATGTCTTTTATATCTGTGTATTTCCCCTTAGCAGGATGTTTTCAAGGTCCCTTCAGATTTTGTGTTTCGTAACATTTGTGGTATATCTTTGACAAGCCAAATACATGAATTATTACGACTGAGAGTGTTTCTCCTGTGAGGAAAGGAGAAGTGGTCCTCAAGGGTAACAATGTGAAGGGAAACCCTCCATATCCCTTGGCCACTTGACCTAAGGAGAGTTCTCCATCACTTTCCCCCCGGGCCCTGGGCTGAGCCTGATGACGAGTATGTGCAGGAAGGGCGAGGTGCTGGCCATCCGGCTTTGCGGGGTCTTCGTTGGCCTACCGGGCCCTTTCCCTTGCATAGGACACTCCCCCCACTCCACCCCCCCCGCCCCCTCCGTCTCATATCCGTATTTGCGAAAGCAGTGTGGCAGCTGTCGGAGTCCAGCTTGCCCTCAGGACAGTACGTGCCCGATTTCACCAGACTCAGTGGAGAGAGCCTGCGGGAGGTCTGTCTGTCCGGTGGCGTTCACGCACGCCTCCGTGGCTGTGTCGGGCTCATGGTAACTTAGATTGAAAAAGGCACTCTTCGCTGACCCTTCAGATAAGTGCCCAGAGGACGTATCTACTGCAACACACCCAGAATCCTCTCCTGTCAGGCTCCTAAAAAACGTCAAAGAAAAGAAAGGGCGTGCCTGATGCTGATAAATCTGAATCACGGTTTTGATGCCAGAGACGAATGTCGATCTTTTCTCCAGTGACAGTCACACTTAGAAAATTTGCTTCATCGTTTTTTCCCCCCAGTTTATGTCAAATTGAAAATTGATGCTTCATACATTTACTAGTAGGAAATTTTATGTCTTTTCCTCAGAGGATTTTTTTTCTCCCAGCCATCCCCCTGGCCCTGAGTTATAGGATGTAAAAGTACAAAAAGGAGAGCCAAAAAATGTCATTACATGTCCTCCAGTCAACCTTTAAGATAAATACAGAGGGTCATAACGAGTTCAAAAATGTTTATCATATAAATATTGCATAGGAAATCATAAGTTGAGATAAATGTCACAGAAGCCACAGAAATATATGACCACAATCAATTTATGAGGCCTTAAAATACAGAAGCTCTCCAGGGTACTAAAATTGCTGTGAAATGATAAAACATTAGCTTTTTTTTTTTTTTTTTTTCCCAAATATGGCAAGTGTCTAAGGCAGGAATGCTGAACCAGGGGTCACTAAACCCCTTGGAAACGACTGTGACACTCTTCATGTATGTACGTCTTTCTGGAGTGAGGACCATAATATTCTTCCTTTTTCCCTCTGTTGTCTTTTGTAATCTTAAGGGGTTGGTGACCCAGGGATAAGAAGATTCTTCGCTCTACAAGGTGGCTGGATAGCAGCGATTTTAAAGGTCTAATCCCAAGATTCTCTGAAATCAGCCATGTAACAGTCAAGGAGATTTTCTTAGCTGATCTATCGCCTCTGACAAGCGGAAGACTGGCAAGATGAGAGATGGGCTCTTGCAGATTGTTTCCAAAACTATTGCCTACCAGTCACTGTCATGTCTTTGCCCCATGGTTAATGTCAGCTACCAGCATGCAGCTTAGATATTTCAGAATCTCCCTGCAATTGCCACTGAGTCAAACAGTGCTTATTCCCCATTTAAAAGTGTTTATTGAATAATATTACTTGTACATTAGTTGAGCTGACATATTTGGTAGGTTTAAATGTGTTTCCTTGCCTGTCCTAAACAGTAGATGACATCACACAAGGGAACATTCTGTCAGGTCCACAGCTTCTCATTCTCAACGCCCAAATCCAGAAGGCTCTGAAGATAGAGTTTTTCCATAACTCGTTTGAGAGTAACTGTGACCTGACGTGAACTCATTTGGCAGCAAAACCTTTCCTGAATGGGTGTGAGGCTATTTATAGTCATTTTTTATCCACTTAGTACAAATAATCATATATTTCACTGCAGAGGCATTGATGTTTGATTATGGAATGCCAACCCAAATCCTATGTAGGGTATTACCTTCCTAAACTGGCCCCCCCTCCCAATTCTGAATTCCAGAATACAACTGGTCCCACAGGGCCTCAGATACGAAGCTGTGGGCCTATTCCATATATTTAGCACATATAACATAATATAGTATAATATTTACTTTGACCTTTTCAATATGTGGGTATGTGGGTTTATGTGTATGGGTCTGTGGTCACTCTTAAAATGCTTTTCTCATCTCTCCAAACTAGACTGAGATACAGTAAGTTATTTCTGATCTCTGATAAATGCACTTTGAAAAGCACTTGTTCACTCTCTCCCCGTGCTTTGACAGCGCAGGCAGAGGAAACGTGAGCAGGCGAGGCTGCCTGACGGCGAGGACTGTGTCTGTCTGGCTCTGTCTCTGCAGAACCAGAGTTCTGAGCAGGGGGTGCAGAGTGCTCCGTAGAGTACAGAGTTCTTTAAGGGCCCAAGGTGTTGTATGCAAAATAAGTGAACAAATGATCATAAATTGCTTTGCTCTGTAGTAAAATGATAATATTTTATCACGTTGGTTGGAAACAAAATGTCTAAGAGCCTAATCATCTGTTTGATTTGTTTTGTTTTTTTTTTTTTGCCCGTAGATTTCAAACTTTGCTCTATAATTGTAATCTAAAATGTGCGTGAACCTGGTCCCTCAATGCCATCCCGAAGTCATTATTTTTATCTCCTAGATAGACCTGACTCAGCTCCTAGACATCCACCCGGAGTTTCAGCCTAGGGGGCCCTAAGAAAGTGGCATTTTCAGCGGCATACTCAGCTCGGCTGTTGCTATGTATGGGTCAGGAACATGCACCTAAGAGTTCAAACTCATCTGATGCACAAATCAGAGAAAGAAAGTTTGAATGGCTAGCTAGACATGTGTTTAATGTACTTAAGGAAAGGCACCATATTATTAAGTGAAATAGAAATAATGCTATTTCTGTTACCAAGACTAACAGAAATTCCTGGGTCTGCATAATGTAGAAACAGAACCTGGGGCTTTTCCATGGTGAATGTGCTTTCATTTCAGTATTGTGGGGAAGGCACCAAAATTTCCTCCCCATTCCCACCCTCCATGAACTCAGCAGTAATGGATGAGAACAGAGCTTACCTTCCTCCTAAAGACACAGCCAGATCAGCGAGACTTGGCTGTGACCTGTTTTGGTGTCCTGGCTTCTACAACAAAAAGAATGCATGCGTTGTGGGGAGGGCAGTGGCTATCCGAGATAGCGAAAGGAGAGACGGAGACGAGTGTTGGCAGTGCCCATCCAAGCCCTACTTAGGGAAGAAAGGAGAGTAGGTCTTAAAGCCAGCAGACTCCCAGTATTCCAGCCCACGGGAGAAATGGGTGCATTGGTAAATCTTAGCCTGATGCCCTTAATGTTAAGTTTTGCAGCCAGCTCCCCTTGGTCTGACCCTACGCTCAGTAAGCAACCGTTTGATTATAACTCTCTTCCCTGGGTGTAGAGAGAGAATAGCTGATCTTGCTCAAGGGAGTGCAATAGGCCTTATGACAGCTACGTTGTAAAATTATTAAACTGGCTTTCTAATGTTATGTATCGGCCTCAGGAGCTGACCCATGGAAATGCATCCTAGCCAGACAGGTTTCTGAGTGTTTCAGGCAGCAGGCCTGCCATACCGCCCATGGGGGTTTCCTCACGTCAGCCTCTGCCTTGCTCCCCACCTTCCCAGTCTGAAGCCTCAACACTGAGCTTCTTGTAAACAACAATTCTGATGAGAAAATATGGTATTTAAAATGAGTTCTGCAATATTGGGTACATATGTAGATAAGTTGAAAGAGAATACCAGGGGACGTCCTAATGCTTTGTCCAAAAGTGCGCATCCATCGAACTTCCCTTGGGACAGCTAAAGAGTCACCGTGAACTCGATTTCTTAGGTCAAGGTGGAAAGAGAATGATCATGAGTCTATTTCAAGTGGAGGAGACCTGAGTGAGAAGCACAGACGGTGATGTCTGTCTGCTCCAAAAACGATTTTTATGGAGATATTGTTATTTCTCACAGCATAGGAATGCAGGAAGAAAATTTAAAGCTGAAATCTGTATGTTAATTAAATGGACTCCAGTTCCCCTAGCTGCGGTAACTGTTGAAATCCAGGGAGAAAACATGGAGTGGGAAAGGGGCTTTTCTCTTGCAGCACCCAGTAAGAAATGGCTATAGATCTCTGAGTTAGAAAAGAGAGAAATTCACTTGAGACAGAATAAGTGACAAATAAATCAGGTATTCTACATGTGGACAACTGAACCTAGAGACAAGACTGTGTAGCCACTATTTAATAATTTTAGTGAAATGCCCATTTTTAAGGAGCAACCACATACTGTTTTCATACAGTGTGCACCGCTTTCATGCTCACTTAGTTTACGTTGCTCGGACATAATTCCAGCCATTGTTGTGCCGTTCCTAGTTCCTAACGCTCCTTAGAGATGTTCGGGAAAGAATCCTACTGTTCCTGTGACACTAGCCGAGCTTGCCCCAGATGCATCGCAACTTGGGACTTAGCATCCTCCTTAAACTATCCTTAGTATCTGGAGGCAAAAATCTGGATTTCAAAGGAAAGGGAGCCTTGCATCGCATCTCGCAGTGCACTGCTCTGGCTGGGCCTGTTATCATTACGGGCTTGGATGGTTGCAGAGGCCAGAGGACGTGGTTCTCCGGCTCTAGAATCCAGTCAACGAATACTCAGAGTGCATGCATTGTGCCAGGCAATGTGTTGGGTAGCAGAGAGTCAAAGATTAAAAAGGTAAAGCCTTTCCCTGGCTGGTGTGGCTTGGTAGGTGAAGTGTCATTCTGTGCACTGAAAGGTTGCAGGATCGATTCCCAGTCAGGGCACATTCCTAGGATGCAGGTTTGGTCCCTGGTCGGGGTGCATATGGGAGGCAACCAATCAATATTTCCCTCCCTCTTCCTCTTTCTAAAATCAATAAATGTATCCTCAGGCAAGGATTTAAAAAAAAAGATAAAGCCTTTATCCTAAAGGAGCTTCTGGTCTGGTGGGGAACAGACAAGTAGCATGAGTAAGAGAAGGTCTTCAGGGTCAGGCACCTTGACTTGCTCAACACTGCTCACCTGTTGCCTTGAACAAATCACCTGAGCTCATATGCCTTGCCTCCATAGGGGCATGGCCTTCAGGCATGTACCAGGCCCTCAGCCCTATGAGCTCAGAAACCTGCTGGGTAAGGATGCATGTCTCAGGGTCAGCCCCTGAGGTTGGTACACACAAACCAGAAAGCCAGTTCACTAATGAGCTCATGCCTATCATATGAGGTTATGTAAATCTTAGGTTTTTTAATTTGAACTACGTGATTACTGAATTTAGTTCCCAGAATTATTCTGAAAGTTAAGATATTATATGCCCCTATCCTGCTTTCTGATCTTTCTAAAACACGGTTTCTATCATGGCACTGCTGCTCAAAAGTCTCCGTGGTTTTAGAAGGGTTAGAGTTCAGCACTTTTGCGTTAAGCTTCAGGTCTATACCCAAGGTACTTTTCCAGTTTCATTTTCTACTTACTCCGTCAACACAAACTGTGGCCAAGTGGCTGTTCATTACCTAGAAATTCAGCTGGACTAACCTGTACCTCTATGCTTTGGTTCATGCAGTCTTCTCCCTCTTAAAACTCCCCATGGAATGGCCTTTCACGCCATTTTATCTCCTTGTCCAAAATCCACACTGTCATCAAGCTTCAGATGATGCCACTCCACCATCCACTCCATCCTCAACTCTAGCGCTGAAACGTCAACACAGTACCCATGTGGCTCGTGGCCGCCGACCACTTGAAAGGTGGTGAGTCCCCATGGAGGTGGGCTCTAAGTGTAAGGCCCATACCAGATGTCAAATGTTTAGTATTTGGAAGGGAAAAAAGTGAAGAGTCTCTTAAGTAATGTTTTACATCAGTTACCGGTTGAAAGGATAATGCTGATTTCATCTGTTTATTTTTTACTCTTTAAAAATAATGTGGCCACTAAAGAATGTAAAATTCAATATAGAGCTTACATTGGATTTCCACCAGCCAGCAATGGTCTAGGGCCCTTGTTTTTTGGTCCACATGTCTGGCACCCAACCACACCTGCCTTGTTCTTCGTCACGTTCCACGTGTGGCTGTGTGATCTCCGCAGCCAGGTTGTGAGCGCCTTGGGGACAGGGTCAGAGTCGTGAGCAGTTTGTCTCCCATATGACACACTCAGTACACAGCGCCATCAATCTTTTAAGAACAGGCGAGCCATGAATCACAACCTGAAGATGAATCACAGACATCTCCCAAATAGTTAAGCTCTCTTCTGTGTCTTCTGAGACACATAAGAGGTGTCTTCTGAGCACATCTAATGTGAAAACAATTTTTTTTTTGTCCATATAGGTATATGAGCACTCAAAAGATTTGAGGAGAGTCATAAATGTTTGTCCTTTGCGGGGGCCATTCTAGTGGTTGCCTGGTTTGGAAAACAATTACATTGCCTGTTTCGTCCGGTACTTGACAGGGCGTTTTCTGCAGTACTACGGGGACTCACTAATTTTCAGGTTACACTTTGTCACTTTGTACAACATTTTTTTCATATCTTCAGAGTTTTGTGGCTCTGGTGATGCTGCAGAAATTGGCAGCACAATTCCCGGAGGGACAATGTGTTGATGTCACCAGCCCGGGGGTCACTCTCACCACTGCACTGTGCTGCGTTTTGTCCTAGTCTCCATGGAGGGGGATCCCCATAACTGGGATGCGCACAAAGCTGAGGAGGGGGCACTGCTTTTCACAGATTATCATTGGAAGGAGTTTTATGCAGAGAATAGTGTGTCGGTCATCAGTTTGCAAATTCTACTGAGATCCATCACGAGTCTGTAAAAACTGATAAACAGAAACCTCATTTGAAATGGGGTTGGGAGGCTAGGAGAGGACCCTCAGGCTTGCATCCCTCCGCAAACACCACTGACCCCAATAGGAAGGGGTACCGTGCACCTCCCACAGGAAGTGATAACCTTCTCCCTCTGCAGGAGGAGGAAAGGATTCCTCCTTGTCCCGTAAGAGCTCAGGCTGCGGGAGACGGCTGTAACTCAGCCAAGGAAAAGTCACTGTACTTCGAACTTTCAGTTTCCTCCAACAGGCTCTGTGACAGTTCTTCCCAAGTCCGTAAAGAGCAATCCTCTCCTTTGTTTCTCTGGACTTGCATGTGCTTCAGACCCCATGTCCTGAATTGCAATTGTCTGCTGTTCGTGAATAAACACATTCTGTTGGAGAAATATCTGGCTATTGGTTTAACCTCAACACAAAACAGCAAGAGGACATGGGGTAGCTATAATGGAAACATTTGCTGATAGGAGGGGCTATTGAATGGTAGACCTGGTCTTTAAATCTCTTGAATTTCAGCAGTCTCTGTGGTCTGCATTGATCGAGATCAGCGATTTTTATTCAGTGTGCCGCGGCATGCCGGTATGCAGCAAGAATTTTTAAAACACGCAATACCTGACTATTTAGTCTGGGGCACTGATCTCTTTTCCCTTAGATTGTCAAATAAACAAATGACAACAGCCAACACAACAGTAACTGTCCTTTGTGAATGAATCAAAATTGTACCTATTTTTTTGTCAGATTGGCAAAAAATATGTTTTGGTGTGCCATAGAATTTTAGGCATTAGTTTATGGGTGTCATGGCGTGAAAAAGATTGAAAATCACTGATCTACGTATACAGCCTTGTTTAAGGATCGGGGTATCATTTACTATACATATCAAGATCCTGCCCATGATGAAAAATCTGGAGTTTTTCTGAATGACTCCGTTCTACTCAAGAATGCCTATTTTAAGGGAAAACGCGCCCCCCCCCATTATTTTAGAACTGATCGTAGAACCATTTAAGCACAAGGAATTCTTTTAAAAGAGCATCTTACTAAAGTGTAAATTTTATTGCCTATATAAAAATCCCTGCAGTGCATAAAATGTCATTGGAACACCTATTAATGTTCACTCTTGAAAAGCATTTTAAATAAGGACCTCAAGGCTGCAGGTGAGTTCCTGTGGTTAACACAACAGATACTTCAAGTCAGTAAAGTTCCCACAGACCTGTCAGTGTTTATTAAGTTGGGAACAAAGACACTCAATACCCCTGCAAGCTACTAAAAAGAGGTAAGCAAAAATACAAACTCCCATTGCCCTCAGCGCTTTTCATCTCTGAATTGTATTCCAAGAAAAAGAGAACATTCTAGATAGTTGCTTTTAGCATTTACAATTCCATGCAAAATTGTAGAGTTGAGTAACTTTTTAAATTGGCTTACCTTCCTCAAAGTGTCTGTGGGTTAAGAATCATTAAACAAGCACTTTTACTTAGCACATAGCAAACGGGTCTTTTAATCTGATGTCGGGGAAGAAGATAATTTTATTTAGTTAGCTGTGGTTTCTGTGGAATTTTAAATGTAATTTTTAAAAAAGGACTGTTTATTTGGATGCATGGCGTATTATATATATTTTTGCTATTTTTGGTTGTTCTTTTCACTCAAAAAAAAAAAAAAAAAAGTCCCACAGGGATTTTGGTGAGTGGAGTTGCAAGGAAAGGGGAAAAAAGGTAAGAAGTATCCTAAATGATAGACTTTACAAAGCAATAAACTCCGGTCAGAGCATCCTAAAGGGATTTACAGAGGCAACCACTGATCCACCTTTCTGGGAAGTGAATCTGAGTGACAGGGAAACCAACTGATTTCCCCAAGGTCATTGGGCACAGCGGCAAATAACGTTTAGAGCAGAGCCCTCGGTCTTTGGGCCATCAGCTTGCCCAAGTTTTCTGCTCTCCTAGAGTTTTACCCATAATTCCCACAAATCAGCTAGCCTAATAATGACTAGGAAAACTCATTTACAAACAGTTAATGGTGGAACAGCTAATCTTATCTTTGCAATCAGGACACTGAACAACTGACAAGGTCATGCTATTACGAACTGAAAAATTAAGAGAAACAACAAAAGAAAAGCCTGTTAAGGTAGCTCCACACCCCAAATCTTAAATGCCATGTGAAGATCTTTTATAGGAAAAGTACAAACAATAGTTTAAAAATTTTTGTGTGCTCATAATTATGAGCGATACTGAAATTCTTAGGACAAATCCGAATGTAAGACATTTCAAATGCATCCTAGGTTAAGTTTTGTGTGATGCATAGGAAGAAAGCAGTGTGACATTGCTAATGAACAGCGCTGAGCTAGGGAATGTGGGCAGAGAGGAAAATAGGAATTGCAAGCTTTGAGAGGTGTTGCAAATCAAGAGCTTTAGGAAACCGTTTATGGGAAATTAACACTGCTCTGATCCTAAGAGGTGTTTTTGGATGTTTCTGGTTCATTCAAGAACTGCACAAGTGCTCAAGAGAAGGGCTAGCGAACATGGCGGGTCCGCGTCGAGAACTGGTTTCAGGTACAGAAGGCAGAGGTAACATTCAGAGGCATCTTTGCCCAACCTTCAAGTGAAGGCCAAGGTTGAAAGGAGGTAGACCGCTAACCTCCCATGAGTTCTCGGGCGATGCTCACGTTATTACAAAGATCATGTAAGCTCCTCTTGGGGCTGCTGTTTTTCCAGTCTGTACTGAAGCAACTGGATTTGGAAACCTAGTCATTGTCCCAGCAAGCGTCCAAACATTTTGACTCAGCAACTATCTCCCTCCTCCTCCCAAAAAGGGTAAGAAGACGATTGATGGGGAAAATTAGTCCACAAAATATCTATTTATAGTGTGAATATCGTCTGATTACATGATCAGGGCTATTTAGTGGAGACTCTTTAGATGAGAGCAGGGTAAAAGAGGGAATTTCGGGAGAGGTTCATTCCTCAGGAAGTAGTTCCATGGAGTTCGCTTAAAAATCATTGCAATGTAGCAATGCAATCTGGGACATACTGAATCACAGATTACAAGATGCAGGAGCAATATTCTAGATGGAAATTTAGTGTGGAGGTTGTGTGCGAAGGGGAAGAAAGAGAAATTAATTTAATTCCATTTGCTGATGTGACTGCAGCACAACTATTTTTAGGTATAATCCAAACAGTGCATATCTTCTCCATTTTGATTAGTAGCAAATTGGCAGGGAGTCAAAAGAATTAGTATTTCTCAGCGCATTATGCCAGAAATGTACAAATAAAACTAAATTATCTGTGCCAACGTGTTTAATTTGAATTACTGCTAAGGTTTTTATTTATTTATTTTCCTTCCACAGAACAAACGTGTCCAGCTTTGTTAAAAACATTTTTTTAAAGCCTCTCTCAAATGGCAGCAAAACTTAAAAGAATACTTTTCTTTCAGACCCTTGGTTAGAAGTGCTTGCTAAAAAAACACAAATGTTAATATCACCCTGATGCTTTGGGTGCAGAATTTCCGCCTGGCAATTTTACATGTTCCCGGAGGAAGCTGGCGCATTCAACAAAATGCAAAATTAAAATAAGCTAGGAAAATGTGCTTAACGAGGAAAGGTCTCACAATAGCCTCTTAGAAGTTATTAATACTTCCAGTTCCTAAGAAAGCATGGACTGAAAAAAATAAACTCTATTTGCAAAGTGTTACATAGGCAAGTTCACCAAGGGATGAAGCTAGATGTGATGCCAATTACACATTTCTACATCGGAAGGAGAATTCACGGATGCTGGACTATCCTGTCACACACTAGAGAGCTTTACAGCCTGCGACCTGAACCTAACTTCCAAGGGAGCAGATCAATGAATCTTGGCCACATCGAAGTCCACTGTTTCAATTTTAGTGTGAATGCCTTTGGTACCTTGTTACACACAAAGCCACGGTTAGGTGAGGTGGATTTTTTGCATACTCAGTGCCCTTCACCTGTCACTTCTGCTCTGCGTTATTTTACCAGATTAAATAGGACTGACATGTTCCTCCCACTGCCTTAGCTATCAGGAGGGGCAGCCCAGCTCCCCACAGCTCTACAGTGAACTTAATGTCTGTCTTCTTCGAAAACAACAAAAAGTGGTTTTCATGGGTAGTTGGGATCACTGACAGTTTGTTTGTGAGTCCTTTTAATCCTTAGTTAGAGACTGCAGGGATCACAGAAAAACTTTTTTCTATTTCCTACCAATAAGTATAACTTGTTCCCCAGATTATAGTAGTTTCTTCTAATCCACTAAAGACTTTAGAGCTGTCTACTAGGTAGTTGTTATATATATTTGTTATAAGGTTTAAAGGACTTCCACAATTTTAAGACCTAAGGTCTGGAGGGCCTATATATATGTCTTGGGTTGGGAAAATTTCTTTTTATTTAAATGTAAAGACATCTATACAAAACAAGTAGATAATAAGGAATCTGAGAAGGTGAAGCCTTAACTTCGTACTTCAGTATTCTTCAGATGAAACTCTAGACATTTAATCTATTAATTGTGTAGTGTAATTTAAAGTAAAGAGAAACAAAACCCCTAACAAAAGCTGTCTTACATACTCGCGGTGGGGGAAGGGAGGATAGAAACGACTGTTTATTCCCTAGGGGAAAGGATAGTGAGGTTCCACCCTGACAGGGATTTTGCATCCTCCAAAGCAAGCTTGTTTAAGTATTTACCCTTGTATGTTTAGTTAAAGAAGTTTTGCTGTCTCCCACCTTTTTTTCTTTTTCTGGAGGAGGGGGTTAAGCTTCATAGCAGTTGGTACTGAAACTGCTACTGTTCATGCAACTTTTGCTGGTCTCCAAAACCTCTACACGTTGTCCTTTCTCAGATCAACGTCCCTCAGTCTTTGTAATATCCCATTGCAAAAGAGGATAATCAGAATTGATTTTCCTTAGAGGAAAATAGTTCATGTTAAATCTCAGGATGAGCCCAAACTTTATACTGTTTACTTTGGTTTCTTTATTGGATGATCATGAAATGAAAAACTGGTTTAAAAATATGAAGATAAATATTTAAATTAACTTATTCCGGAGAATGTAGAATTAATCCCAGGATAAAATTTCACTATACTTTCCATGGGAAGTAATTTCATGAAAACTATCCTCTCCACTGGGTGTCATAATTTTGTTAGTGAAGTTTAACAATTTCACTTTTGCTCTTACCTGTACCTGCCCACCCAAAACTTCTGTTGAAATGGTTTGTTGAATTACATAAGAGAAAAAAAATATTTATGTAAAAGCTCTCATAAATTTTTGCTTAGCCATAAAAACATGTTTCATTCTAAACAGCTCCTAGAAAAATGTGCCTCATGGATCATCTGTAGGCTATGATTTTTCCAATGGAAAAGAAAAAGCTGCGGAAGCTACTCACCCATTCCAAGCAGGCAGACAGTTCAACAAGTTAGTCTTCTTCCCTGCGTTTCTGTGCAAAGTTGCAGCTGAGTTACTTAGTTTGGTCACTTTTCTTTGGAAGATACACAATTCCAAATGTTACTTCTTAAGTCAGATGCAGCCGATGGGATCTGGAAAACACCTACCAGTAGTCTAGAATACCTTCCAGCCGGCTGTGAAAATTTAGGGCGAGCCTGCAGCCCTCAGTGGGTGCGTGCCTTATTTGGTTTAGAGGCATTTTGCTATGTTATTGAGTCATGAAAAGCTATTAAAAGAGCTCTATGGGAAACCTATATTTTGAACAAAGCGAACTTTCTTTTCCATTATCACTGACCCCTTACAGACACACACACGGTACATAACCATGATTGTGCTCCATCGGTATTTATTGCACATAGACCAATTCCTCACACAGTAGTTAGTTGCACCGGAGTATAAATACTTGGTAAAACACACAGAGGAAATAGAATTTACACACAAGTGCTCGGTTTTACCAGCAGATTCACATGGGCACTTAGACATAAAAAAATAATAAAAAAAATCCTCAAGATAATTGTATTTATAATATGGATACAATTACAGTACCATGATAAAAGAGTATAAAAAGGCATTTTCCCAATAAATCCTTAGCTCAATAAAATAATAGACAGCAGAAGTAAAGTTTGAATTTTATTTTAGTTTTTAAGATCTTCCCCCCTCCCCATTAAAAAATATTTAATCTCTTTTTGTGCGAGTAACACGCTCTGTGGACTTTACAATTCCTAACACTGTGCAAAAATGGCATTTTGACCCACCCCTTTTTGTTTTTGTTTTTGTTTTTTACCCACATGTGCAGTAATCTGAACTGAAACCTCTTTTTTTTTTTTTTTCTTTTCCTGTTCTGTCTTCAATGGACAGAGTCACATGTCACAGAGGCTCAGTGCCTGGTCCTTCCAACTAGTATTGATGCATAAATAAGCTGTTTAATATAAACAAGTCTTTCTATCTTGCTGTGCAATGTGCACAGTGTGAGGTAGAAACCCCTCCGCCTGGCCACCTAGGCACGTGGGCACAGCAGGCTTGCCCTACAGAAGGAAAGCAAGGTGAGGCTTGTTTCAAGAATACCTTACAGTTTCTTGAAACGCGATTTTTGCATGCATCCTTTCCTTTGCTTTAAGGACAGGAGAAATCATTACTCGGGAATTAAACTGAAATTTCTCCGGAAAGCAAAAGGAAGCATGTCCTGACAAATTGTCACGCCCGGCTCTCTCCGGTTGACTGCTCCTGTTCTCGGGAAGGGGAGGCAAGCCAAGTTGATAGACTTTTATCCCCTAATGCTTCTCCCTTCCCCTACTCGGTCCTCACAGACAGTGTCACCTGGGAAAAAATCTAAAGATGCATCCCACGCACACACAAAAGAAGCCCGAACCACAAACAGGAAAAAGAACCCAAGGAAAATTAGCAAGCCACTCTCCCACTCCTCCCCAAACTTTCTGTGCACTGTTCCGTGGCTTTTCTGTTTGTCTTGGGTGATTCAGATGAGGTTTGTGGGCTTCTAGTTCACCTGCTTCAGGTCTTGAGTAAACAAGTATTTCTTTCCCCTGGGAAGTCATTCAGTGGCTCCAGGACATTCCTCATCCCAGCGCGCAGCGTCCGCGCCCTGGCCCTGTGCGCCGCGGCCCTGTGCGCGGCGGCGGAGATGGGGAGGAGGCGCTGGGACCTAGACCTTGGATTCCGAGGCGCAGTCGGGGCGGCTCGGCTCGTCCAGGCTCGAGTCGCTGTCCGCCACCGCCCCGCCGTTGCAACCGGCCCAGGGCTCCAGCAGGCGCACCGGCGGCGCGGCCGCGACGTCCTCGTCCTCGTCGTCGTCGGAGGCGGCCCCGGGAGACGGCGGTGGCCGGGATACAGCCAGGCAGCCGGAGGGGCGCTGCCGGTCGCCGCGGGCCGTGTGGCTCCGGCAGGCAGCCCGGCGGGCACAGCACAGCAGGCGCTGGAAAGCCTTGCGGAAGTCGGGGCTGCGGCAGTAGATGATCGGGTTGAAGGCCGAGTTGGCGTAGCCCAGCCAGTTGAAGAAGACGAAGAGGCGGTCCGGCACCAGGTCCCGGTGGAAGGCCTTCACCACGTTGGCCAGGAAGAAGGGCAGCCAGCAGAGCGTGAACACGCCCATGATGATGCCCAGGGTCTTGAGCGCCTTCTGCTCGCGCAGGGCCACAAGGCGCGAGGGCCGCCGCTTGCTGGTGCGCCCGTTGGCCAGTGGGTCGGCGGCGGGTTGCGGGGACTCCGGAGAAGGCGTGGGCGAGGCCGGTCGAGCGGGGCCACCGAGGAAGCGGCGCTCGCAGCTGTCAATCTTCTTCACCTGCTTCTGGGCCTCGCGGAACACCCGCAGGTACACGAAAGCCATGATGCACAGGGGTACGTAGAAGGAGACGACGGACGAGGCAATGGCGTAGGCCTGGTTTGTGACGAAATCGCAGCATTTGGGGTCGTTGTAGCAGCGGCGCGCCTCGTCGCCCTCGGCCCGCCACCAGTGCATGAGGATGGGCAGGAAGGACACCAGGGCCGAGATGGCCCACACAGTGCACACGAGGGCCCGCGCCCGCGCGCGGGTCAGCAAGCTCTGGTAACGGAACGGAGACGTGATGGCGAGGTAGCGGTCCAGGGCGATGACACACAGGGTCTCAATGCTGGCCGTCACGCAGAGCACGTCCACCGAGGTCCAGAGCTCGCAGAAGAAGGAGCCGTACTCCCACCGGCCCCACACGACGATGGTGGCCCCGAAAGGCACCACCAGCAGCCCCATGACTAGGTCGGCGCTGGCCAGGGACATGATGAAGAGGTTGGTGAGCGTCTGTAGCCGCGGTGTCTTGGCGATGGCCATGATCACCAGCACGTTGCCCACCACGATGAGCAGCACGATGAGTGCCATCAGTAGGCCCATGCCGGCCGTCCACTGCTGCGACAGCTGCGCAGGGCCCTCGCTGGTCGGGGGCAGCAGCGAGGTGGGCGGCGATGCAGGCACCAGCAGTCTCGCCGCGGTGGCCGCGCCGTCGGGGAGAGGTGCAGCAGATGACAGATTACTGGGCTCGGAGGCGCCCAGGGAGAGCGCCCCCGCGCCCATGCCGAGCTGAGGAGGCCGGGGGCGGGGGGGTGTGACGGGGTCGGGCAGTGTTTGGGGAGCACCCCAGAGGTCCTGGCAGCTGGGCGAGTGGAGGGAGGTCCCAGCCAGGTCAGGGCAGCCACGGCGCGGAGCGGAGGCTGGGCGCTGGGCACCTTTTCTGCGGGAGCTGAGCTCTGTCGCCTCCGCCGCCGCCGCTGTTTCAGGAGTCGCTGCCGCTGCCGAAACAGCCGCCGGGACCTCAGCATGTTTCTGAGCGCGCAGGGCCGGCAGTCCGGGCACCCAACACCCACCCCACCCCGTTCCCACTCCCCCAAGCCAACCCCCGGGGTCTAGCGTCAGGCTCCTGCAGCCAATCCGGGCAAAGGCACGCCCCTAGCGGGTTTCCCCCCTCCTACCCTCCAACTCCCCGCATCCTCCTCGCACCCTCAGTTCAGAGCCTCTAGGGAGTCCAGCGTCGGTCTTCCAGCCAGCAACTCTCCGGACCCTGCCGCTGCTGGTGCGCGCACCCCTCCCTGCTCCCGCTGGTTCCAGAGCCCCTTTCCCGCAAGCTCTGTGTGGCATCTGGCTCTCACTTGCGTTCCTGCCCGCTCCTGAGGCTCCCACTCTCTCCTGTTCCATTCCCTTCCTCACTTCTTTCGCTTCCTGCGTTCAGCTCCCTCTTGCGCCCCCGCTCCCCTGGCACCCTGTGTACCTCCAGTGCCCAGATTTTCTGCAGAGCGGAATCCGTGCTTTCTTTGGAGGAGAGGGGACCTCTGTGTTCTCTAAGCTCCTAGAGCCTCGTCTCACCGCTGAGGTTGGAAGACTTTGGCTGAGAGATTGTTTCTCGAATCGAGCAGCTAGCAGAGTTCGTGTAAAACCCTTTCCCGGTGAAAAGGGGATCCAGTCAGCCTGCGTCCTGCCAGCTCCGGGGATTGAAAGCGAGTGTTAGAGGTTAGAGGAAACTTTCCAGCGGGGAGCCTTGCTAAGTGAACCGCACGTCTTGTCAAGGAACGCTCTCGGGGCGCTATTCTTGCAAGAGCTTCCGTGCCGGAGCAGTAGATGCAGAAAGGAAGCTAAGATTAGTGCATCTGACAGCTAACACCGAGGTCCAGGTGGAAAAACACACACTCCCCAGTCCCAGCGAGTGAATGAGTGTGATGTAACCGTGTGTGCCGACACTACAACGGCAGCGGCTTGAGGAAACACAAATGCTCAATCGTAGAGGCAATGACACTGCCACGAAGAGACAACACATTTAATTGCATTTCAGACTTCACATGCAGTAGCACCACCAGTGTTTTTGTGTTTCAATACTCACAGGATCTTATAATTTGCGTTCGGCCAGAACAAACAAAACTCGTCGTTTTGGTTGACATCGTAAGGAACAGAGATTTCAGATTCCTTGGTGTGCTTGGCTGTTCTCTCCTTGGCCCAAGTTCTCAGATTCTCAAAACTCTAGGAATAGTTTTGAAGGGATGAGAGAAGAAAATATGTGAATACTCAGGAGGATTAAAATCAGACAGCAGTTAAAATTGTATCAGTGGGTTTTGAGTTGGCAAATGAACTTGTTTGGAGTTTGCGAGTTCTATGCCCAGCAGTGTGTGGGTGACATGCGGGGCCGACCAGGAACATACAACGCCTCAGGGCTGCAAGCCCCCTCTCACGTTAAGCTGTGGTAAGGTCCTCGGATCAGCCTCCAACGTAAAAAGCCTTCAACTGAATCCCTGAGAAGGTAACAGCTTCTCATAACCGACATAAGGATCCATGAAAACGTTATGTAATAAGGCTCACACATCTTTCTAGCAACTGGACCAAAGTCACTCTTACCTTGCAGAGAGACTGACTTCCACAGCAACCCAAGTGCAGAGCTCAAAGCAATTCTTATTCAGTTTATTAAGTCAAGCAGTTTTAACAACTTTCTCTTGCTTAAATCAAAATATATAAATTTGCTTTTGGCCCAAACTGGATACACAGAGTTTTACAAGGCGGGAGAGTGGTTTGTTTGTTTATTCACCTTTGCTTTATGACTTGTCAGCTTAGTTCTGACAACGTGGGGAGGCTGAGGAGGAGGGGCAAGGAAAGGAGAGGGGATAGAAAGAAGGGAGGAACAGGGCCTGCCCCCTTCATTCCGTGTAAGCGCTGGAGAACCTTAGTTACCCAAATCCTGGCAAACCCATCTTCCCTGGGGCTTCGTTCTGTCCCCCCTCGCACCCCACCCCCTTGGGCCTCAAGGGGCAGTCACAAAATAGCCAAGGAATTGGAGCAGTTGAATTTGACGTTGCCCAGGAAAGGGGTTCCGAGTCCAGGGCTGCGGGGTGAGGTGTAGGGCGTGTGGGGAGGAGGCTTCCTATCCAGCGCCATCTTGCTGTCAAGTGGCGTTACTGGAAGGGTCTGTGCCAAGCTGAAGGGCCCCGAAGGGTCAAGGGAGTGCAGTTCTGTCAGTGGGAAGGCCAGAGCTGGGCTGTGGAGGTTCAGGGCAGAACCTGGATGCCAGTACCTTTACGTGTGTATTAATGTGTGTTGGTATACATTATGTATACACACATGTATTTGTGTACATAGGGACATATACAAACATACCATGTATTGGGGCATGAGAGCTGAATGGTTAAAAACTCTCCAGAATTTTTCTCCCTCCTCATTTAAAGAGACATCAAGCTTCTCTGAATTTCTGGATAATAAATTCATTAAATTGTAATCAAAACCTGAAGGTTATTTTAATATGAGTTCTACCAGAGGACTGCAGACATAAAGGGATCTCAGGATTCTTGGGGTTTTCCTTCAGAGGTATTCATAGAACAGTTTGGAAGAGTCCAGATTCAACTATGGTTAGATTTCTTTTAAAGTAAGATGTCCTCAGGTCTTTTATAAAATTCCTACATTTATTGGCACATTTTGGGGCAAGCATGTTTAGTTAACACTTTCTTGTCCTTCGATAAGGATACAAGATCATGAAGGAAAGGCTCAATATACCCACTTATACACGTATTACATGTTGCAAGTTCAAAATGAATAATTCCTCCATGTCCCCATTCCCACTTGCAACTGTTAAATGGAATAATTTTTTTTATGAACCCATGGATGTGACAGTATTTGAATAACAGAAAGCTCCAGCAATAAATGCTAATCAGTACACTTGGGAGCTAGTGGGCTTCTCCCTCGGTATTTCCTGCCGCCGCCTCTACCCTTCGCATCCCACTACCGTCGTGTCACCCCTGAACCGGGCAGTTCTCTGCAATCTCCCAGCCTCGAGTCCTCTCTACCGCACCTAATGCGGCACACCATCGCCAAATGAGTATTTCTAAAGTGCTGCTTTGATCACGATGCCTTTCTGTTCAGAAACCTAACCGTCTTAATTCGGCACTCAAAGCCCTCCACAGTCTGCTTCTAAAGAGCCTTTCCAGCACTGTCTTGTACTTGAACTCTCCAGGCTGCTCTAACAATCCTGTATTTCTTTTCTTCTGTGGATCTAAACTCTTCTCTTTTGTTGGTTTTGCATCTGTACTCTCATTGGATTCCTTCCACTAAGAATCCCCTCCTTCACCTCTGTCTCAATGGATTCAGCCCTTAATATCCAGCTGATATCTTTTTGGGGGGTCTTCTTTACCCGCCATTTCTGGGAATGATTTGTCCTTTTTCTACCTATAGTAGTTACTCTGATAATTGCATTTCACATGTCAATGAACAATATTTTGCTTTTTGACATCTCTCATGTTGTTATTGAATTTGCATATATACATATTTTTCCTTCTCATATGAATTGTAAGCTTACCGAGAGTCAGGACTGTTCTATACATTTTTATATTTCCCATGTTTATTAATAGTTACTTAATATTAATTAAAATTAAGCTTCATTTCATACACACTTAATGTTTAACTTATTAAAATATTCTCATATTTACGCATATAAATAATGATTGACTGGTTTTGGAGTTATAGTCTTCCCTCATGCTTAGAATTTACAGTAATAACTCATTCCTATAGCCTAGTTAATATTTTCATATAAGCATCTCAAAATAATTTGCGAATGCAAGATAGGCTCGTGAGATAAACAAACTTATATTATGCCGACTCAGTAATGAATGAAGTAGAGCACAGGAAAGAGGCTTTCCAAAGGGGCCATGCAGGCCCACATGTGGAAAAAGCACTACCTCATCTTAACAAATATTCAAGGCAAATGACCTTTTTTTTTTTTAGCCTTCATTTATGACACTATGTAGTCAGGCATTTCTGCCTTGGGAGAATAGCTGATGACTTGAATGTGGTTTCAATTCCTAGATGAAATCAGAGGTCCACCCCAACCCACCTGTGGTTGTAAGTCATGAAGTTGGTGAAGACATTTCCATTCTTGAGTTGACTTGGCTAAAAAATGAGATCAAAAAGAAAAAGGAGGAGCCTAATTGGACAACTGCTGGGAGGTAGGCCAAAGGAAATCTAAGGGGGGAATTTCCGAGCACAGCCCCAAGTGATGCATCAAATCAGTAAGATAGCTAAATTTGCCTTGAGGCTGCTCATAGAGGGTGGGATTTGTTAGAGCTCAAGAGGCTGTTTCTGAGTAAAAATAGACAACTTTTCAAGTAAAGCAAAACTACTGCTGAAATAGTCACTCGGAGCTCAGTAACCAAAGAACAGCCTGCACCCGTGGCTGGCACTTGAGGTCATGTGCTGCACAGGAACAATTGGCTCCATCCATTGTGATAAGAACGAGCTCCGGGCATAAGCATAGCAAAGCATGGACTATTTGGAAAATTCAAAAACTCTCCTCTTTCCCATCGACTTTCTCTTTGCCTCCTCCTCTTCTTCAGTGAGTACAGTGAACAATGCTAGAGCCAATAATAATATTTTTCAAAATTGGCATGTATTGGAAAGCGTTCAGGCCCGAGAGGCAGAAGATCAAGGCTTGTGTCCTGGCTTTTTCACTCTGCAGTTTGACCTTCAGCAGTGACTTCTACCTTCGGATTGGGCTCCCCATTTGCTCCCTCACTGAGTTGTGCCTGAATTAAATGAGATAGTGTGTGTGAAAGCTTCCTGAGATCTCCTATAGCACCACACACTTATAAGGCATCCAATGTCTTATCCAATCAACATGACATTTCAAACCACGAAAGGAGCCAGGATTTGCTTGGACAAGAAGAGTCATTTCACTTAGATAAGCTTGTCTTTAATCGGTTTAACTCCTTTCTTTCTCACACAAGATATTAACAGGACTCAGAGGCTGGATAACAGTGAATTATTTTGAAAGGCTTTTACCTTTGGCAAATCATATTTTTAAGAAGGACCCCCCCATCCTGTTCTTTTTTTGAATAGTATTTGTTTATGTGCTTCTGTGAAATAAATTCCTTTAAAGTATTTCAGTGGTGAAATAGTAGCAGCAGATAAAGATTTTTTTCCCTCAAGTCAACTATTTAGTGCCATGATTAGTAACTTAAAACAAAAGGAAGGCAATGCAATAGAAAACTTAAGCCAACTTTAAAAAATTCTGTTCTTATTCAGTTATATCATGAATAAAAGTTGACTGATCATCAGTTGAATCTTACCTTAAAGGGCTAGTGGCAATACTAGTGTTATCGCTACCTGTGAAGAGTGGTCAGCTAACAGATGGCTTTTGGTGTGCTGTAGTCCAAGGCTGTAGTGACATCGAGCTGTGCTCATTACTGACAACGCTAGATTTTATTTTAACAGTTTTGCCATCTTCCAGATAAAACCATTATGTTGTAAAAAGCTAAGGCATTTGTAGCAACAAAAATCCCTTCGGCTCTTGTTTTAAGTTTCTGCAGAGTAGGAATGAGAGCTTTTCAACATTCGAGCTCCCACTTATTCTGGCCATGTCCTTGGTACTTCATCAATTCCTGTGCAATAGAGGAACCACTTAAAAGCTTGTGCCCAGTAGATTCTCTGCAATAAAAGAAGACATTGTGTTTTCCATTCATCCATGGAAGGTGGCATCTGGGCCCTGCAGCTGAATGGAACAGCCAACACGAACCAGGAGGGAAAGCTGGCTGGGCGCTCCACCCCCGGGAGACAGAACATGCCATTTACATTTCTTTCTTTTCACTCATTACTTTCATTAGACTGAACGGGTATCTTCTTCTGTGTCTTTCCACTTGTTCATATTGTATAGATTTCTCTGTTTTTAACTTCTTGTTTCCTGGCTATACAAAAGCTCCTCCAGGCCCACCCAACGACAAGAGGCCCCGGAAGGGCAGAGTCTGAGGACACTGGTGAGACAAGCTTGCTGCTGCTTTGGTTTTGGTAACCACTGTGGTCAGTCTTCTTGCTTTGAAAATAAATATCATACCTTTGACATGGCATTTATTTTCCATAATGTCTCAGTTTTGCAGCGCCTTGAATAAAACCTGTGAGAGACCTTTCGCCTATAATAGCTCTCAGTTTCCAGAGCATTATCCCTTGATTAAATGTTAAGGGGGCGACAGCCTTCTTTGCAGACTTGTTCTAGACATAAATTACTTTTCACTGGTGGAAAAATGGTTGGGGTTTTTTTTTCCTTCCTATTTTAATATGGAGAAACTGAAGCAGGAGAGAGATGTGCTTCAGTTTTCAAGGAAAGGGAGTTAGTTCTTGACTTTCTGGCCTCCCGAGCTAACCTTTAATTATGAGGACCTGCATCCTTAACAGATTTTCGGCCCACCTTTTACTACTTGTCAACATAACTTAATTGCATGATATATTTGGGGTTGGACAGGTCATGGAGTAATTTCTGTGTGTGTTTGTGTGATGAAAACTGATTTTATTTAAGTTATCTCCATGATATTTTTCAATGACTGTGGACCTTCCTGGAGAAAGTGAAGTGATCCTCTCAAACCAGCAGTAATTTCTGAGGCTGGGAGGATTCAGGAGTTTACTAGCTCATTAAAAAAGACAATAATGATCCAATTTCATACTTCAGAACTGTCCCAATAAAATATTGAGTGCTTTATAGTGGAAGACATTTTTACACATCACTCAAAACCCAAAATCTTTAGGTGATTTTGATACACATGAGACACATGACTGACTACTACACACTGATTTAAATTCAAAATACAAATAATGAACTTGAACAAGATCCTAGGTAGATAAAAACTATTTTTCATTTAGTATAAATGTCTAACAAAGTTATTTATGCCCAAAGCTTCTATGCATTTCTCTATCCCACCGTGGTCTCCGAGGGAGCCCGGGAGGCTGCAGACTTGGCTTCAACTCGCTTGGAAACCAACATAACCCACCTCATTCCTCCCCGTGAACCAGGAAAGGAAACTTGGCAGGAACAAGTGCCCGTCCAATCGCAGCAGCTCTGCGGTTTCCAGCGGAACGGGATTCTGCGGTGGATGAGTAAAGGGCGTGACTGCTCAGAGGAGCTGGGTCCCCAGGGCAAGTGAAGCTGCTGCCGTGGTCCCCCAGCTCCTCTCCCTTCCATTCTCTATTTATTCCTCTCTTCTTCCTTGTCATTCTCTGCTCTTACCTGTCTCTCTTCTTGGTTGTTTTCTCCGGCCTCACATCTCTTTGTTTTCCTGTCCTCCAAAGTTGCCTCCAAAAAACAGATGTGGTTTTTGTAACTGCTGAAAGTTCCGAAACATTAAAATCGAAGAGACACTCCTTAGCACATGGAGGCGAACATTTTCACCAGCCGCGTGTTTCTTCAGAACTCATGACCAAGTTTTTCTACTGAGCAGAAGAGGAGCCTGTGTCCCCTGGGTCCTGTCCTAAGGTGGCCTCTAGGTTGGAGCAGAGTTGGGCAGGACAGAGGTGGGGCGCCTTGGGTCTCACCTTTGCCCCTGCAACGGGGCCGGGTGCCCTCTGGTCTCCACAGATGCTGGAATCCGGCCTGGATCCCCCTTTAGGGATGAGCTTGGGACCACAGGAGATTTCCTGGAGTCAAGTTATCAAGTTTAGTTGTGACAGTGGCTTGAGCATCCAGTGAAGACTAAGGGTTAGCAATTCTAAATAAAATGTTCTCCTAGCTGGTCTATTGGGAAGAGACCAAAGCCATTTGGGGATCAGTGACAGGAAAGGGCTTTTAGGCCTCCCCACAATCCACTTGCCTGGATCACTGGTTTTTCCTTCCCTGGGGTAAAATTTGTTTATCCCACAGTTCTGTAGATCAGGAGTCTGGAAGGAACTGGCTGTGTTCTCTGGTCAGTGTCTTTTGTGCAGCTGAAATCCAGGTGTCAGCTGGCGTTCAGGTTCTTCTTCCAAGCTCACTACAGTTCTTAGCAGAATGCATTTGCTGTGGGTGTAGGACGGAGGTCCCTGTTTCTTGCACTGCCTGTCACCAGAGGCCACTCATTATTTCTGGAGGCCATCTGCATTCTTTCTCACATGATCATCTTCATCGTCAGACTGGTAATGGTAATGGTGCCTTGTGTCCTTCTCATGCTCGACTCTGATTTTGCCTTCTCCTCTGGAGTAGTTTTTCAAGTCAGTAGCTCTGAACAAGTGAACAGATTCTGTCATGAAATGTTTAAATATAGTGGAGCTAGAAGAATGATCATATTTAGCTATACAAATGAAATCTCATTGTTAGTACATTTCTATGTGAATTTCCAAAACTGCCACATAAATCTAACTCTGAAAGACAAAAGAACTCCAAAGAAAAGCCAAGCAATTCAGTAATTAAAAAAAATGTAACTGGAAAAATTTTTCACTCTTATTGAGAATCAAAGACCCAAAAGTTGTGACGACCTTGGGAATTTTGTTTACCAGCTCAAATGAAGTTGTTTGGGAGTTTGAAACAGAAGACAAAAAGGCAAGCTCTACTTCCTTTGTCACTTCACACCCTAACATGTGTTGCTCCAGACCAGGTAACTAAGTCAGACATACACTGAGGTTTGAGGCTCTCTGAAAAGCCTGGAAAATGCCCTCAAATGGTATTGGCACAGTCCTGAAAGTGTTTTATTTTCTTATCTGCAAATGCCTAAAGTAATGATTTTACTGTGCTTTGTCACTGTTTCCATCCCACTCCCTAATTTTTCTTTCTCTTGCTGCCAACCACTCTGCAAACAGACATTTTTGACATTTTCCCCATTACTAATTAATAGAGATTATATGTGTTTCCATAGCTCTGTCTTGAGGATAATGATCTTGGTTTAAAAAAAAATCCTGCTCATGTATATTCATGTATGGTTTTCATAAGAACTCATCTGGGGGATGACTTAAATAAAAGTAATTTATTAAGCAGTTTAAAAACCCATAATTAACCTTGCCAAAAAGATCAGTATTTTTAGAGCATTACCAGTATTGGTAGAAGATTTTGAAAATATCCTTGGCTTATGTGTTTTTGTTTCATGTGCGTTCTATTACATAATTTAAAATTATGGCACTTTAGCAAGATGACATGAATATTAGTAATCAGTTTTCACATTTACCTCTCTCTCTAGACCATACTACTTAAGAAGGCAGGCTCTGGACCCAGACTGCCTGGGTTAAAATCCAGGTTCTGCCAGTTAGTACCTGGGTGACTGGGTGACTCACTCTGAGTAAGTTATTTGACTACCTCTGGCCTCCATTTCCGCATTGGTTAAAGGGAATTCAGTCATCGGGGCTTTCCTACTTGTGTAAACATCATGGAGTGCACTTACACAAACCCACATGCTAGAGCCTGCTCCTGGAATTGTGTGTGGAGTACTTTCACGCAACGGGCATCGCAGTAGATTTGTTTACATCAGCATCACTGCAAAGACGTGCGTCGTAATACCTTACGCTGGGACGACGCGTGGACTGTGACGTCAGCAGGCAATGGGAGTTTCTCAGCTCCTTTATACAGCAGGTCCTTGAATAAGAGTGTTTCGGTCAATGTTTCTCATCAATAAAGTTGATGAGAAAATAAAAATTGGTTCCTGGCCAGGCCATGGTCTGTGTGGAGTTTGCGTGCCTTCCCAGTGTCAGGGCGGGTTTTCCCTTGGACTCCAGTTTCTTCCCATATCCCAAAGATGTGCAGGTCAAGTGAATCAGCATGTCTGGATTGTGCCAGTCCCAGTGGGTGTGGGCATGAGTGTGGGCGGGGGCGTGAGTGGCCCTGCGATTGACGGGTGTCCTGTCCGGGGTGGGTCCCGCCTTGCACCCTGAGCTGCCAGGGGAGGTTCCCAGCCACCCAGGAGCCAGAACTCTGTGGGTGAGAATCATTATCTCTCTTGTTCGCATTGATCCTTCCTGAATGTGTGTATAGCTCGCATTCACTTCAGTGTTTAATATTAGAAGTGTTTTTGGCTCTTTATTTTGAAGTGTGGTGATGTTTCTGTGACCAGAAATACGTCGTAGGCACCTAACTCTTGTCTATACTCCTTAGCCTGTGGTACAATTGTTTTGTTGCACATTCTTTTGCTTCAAGTCTCAGTTTCCAAGAACCTGTCAATGGCATTAGCTGAGGGCCTACTGTGACTTTATAGGTTCACTGTCATATATGGGCCCATCACTGACCGAAATGTTGCCTGGTGCCTGACTAAAATCATTATCCCTACTTCAGAGATGTTTGGGGAGATTCATTAAGATAAGGTGTATAAAGTATTTGGCATACTGATTAGTTCATTGTAAGTACTTAATAAACACTAGCTCTTCTTTTTTCTTTTCTATTTTTAACACCGCCGTCACTACCACCACAGAAAGGGGCGTAAAGCAGAAAGTACCGTCATGGTAATCAAAACCAAATGTGGCAATGGAGCCAGCTTCCAATCAGCAGAAGTTAACCAACCGACTGAATGTTCTCTTTAAAAAGTGAGAGGATGTAGTAAAGAATCTTATCTGGTAAGTACCTCTTTGATTTTGAAGGCAAGTTTATTCTTTTGTGGTCATTTAATTTGATTATCGTTCTGTTTGGGGAACTAGAATTTCCCAAATTAGTGTCACATCCTGGAAAGGTCATTCCAGAGAGTTCTACCCTATGTATAACCATGCCCCAAACAAATGGGCAGCAATGGCCAAAGCCCCACTGGGCCCTTAATAGAGAAGCTCGTTTACCAGCCATAATCGATCCAAGCTGCTTCTGTGGTGCAAATCCATAGCGTCTCCAGGAGGCCGAAGAGTCCCTTGTGACCTGCTCCGTTCAGCGCGGCACAGCACTGACAAAGTTCTCCTGAGTGCAACAGTCTGGCCGCTTCGCCCCTGACAGCAGAGAGGAAGGAGGCAGACAGCGAAGGAACCCCGCCAAGTCCCTGCCGTGTCATTCCGGGGGGGTCTTTCAGACCCGAACTTGGAACTGTTAGTTGTGCTCCAGAAGCAGTTTTAATGTCTCGTTTGTCTGGTTTCTGTCCTTTTGTAACAGGTGATGAGGTACATTTTGGAGCGAAGGGATACGAGGGCCTTGCAGGGGTCAGAGGGAACGTCTGGAAACTTCCTACTGGAGGAGGGAAGAGCGAAAGTGGCGAGCCGTTCACGGCAGAGACGGTGTTCTCTACCTCACAGTCACTCACGGTCCCCTGCCACTAAGAAGTGGGTTGGCTACGGTCACAGTCCTCCGCTTAAGAATATGGAGAGTATATTTTAAATACATTTTCTTTAAAAAGGAGTAGTATGCAAATTGGGAAACTTGTTCTTTTTCCAGACACGCCTAGTATTTAGAAAGTGAAAGTGTATGGACTCTTTCATTCTGCCGTAGTGCTAGGTCAATGAGCTGTGAATTCGTGGGTTTCTTCTGAGGGCCTCACCTTCATAAGGTGAGGATCTGTTCTAGCCTCCCCCCTTGGCTTGTAGACAGCTGTCTTTCCCTCTCTGCATATCTACCTGTGTGCCCACACTCTTTCTTTTTATAAGACACTAGTCCTATTGGGTCAGGACCTGCCTTAACGACCTCATTTTATTTTGATGGCTTCGGTAAAGACCCTGTCTCCAAATAAGCTCACATTCTGAGGTGCTGAGGGTTAGGATCCCAGCATATATTTTTGAGACGGACATATTTCAACCCATGACAGGGTGTTACTCTGTGTAAGGAAGCTTGCCACCTTATGCACGTTCTTTGGTCGTCTGCAACTCACACCTGCTGCATTGTGTCTTCTGAGATAGACGGCAAGCATCAGATGTTGCTTATCTCACACTGAAGATGACCTGCCAGATAAATGGCATCCGGACCCTGGTGAGAGCAGTCAGGTTTGTTGTAGGTTGCAGACTGTCACAAAGCTGTGAATGCTACAGGCTGTTTGTGGTCAGGTCAGGTTCCCCTGTGTGCTGAGTAAGTAGCCTGGGTCTTAGCATGGGGTTGGGAGAAGGGGTGCTTGTGTGAGGCCTATCTCTATTAGGTATGTGCTTAAGAGAGGGATAAATATACTGCTTTTTAAAAAATATTATTATTATTATTTAATTCTTACCTGAGGACATGTTCATTGATTTTTAGAGAGAGGAGAAGAGAGAGGGAGAAGTTGCCTCCCATACACATCCCAAATGTGGATTGAACCTGCAACCTAGGCATGTTCCCTGACCGGTGACCTTTTTGTGCTCTGAATGACGCTCCAACCGAGTCACTCTAGCCAAGGGCCAATATACTGCTCTTTTATAGTTTTTATTACAAACCAAGGAACTCCACTGTTTTCTTGCAAATGGAATAGAAAAATCCAGGTTCACTTTAGTAGTTCAAATGCAAGGAGAAAAATCCGCCAGTGCACTTGGTTGTTGTATGGATTGCTTTGTGGCAATTGTGTAGACATAACCAGAGTTGCTCTTCACAGCTTCAAGGTGGCTGTTATTCTTCCTGAGCTAGAATTAGTGTAACAGACAGAGAATAAGTGGGTAGCAGAGATATAACAAACCTTTATATCTGAAGAACAAAGCTGGCCTTTGAGGTAAGATAAGACCAGGTACTCACTCACCTAGAATCCTTTGAGAAACAGGATTTTTATGACCTTGAAGTAATGATTTTGGTTGAGAGGGTAATTCAGACCCTGAAGTATTGGCTCTCAGCAGTTTAAGAAGTCACTCCCTCAGTATACAGAGTCAATTTTACTACAGAGTCTGAAGCTCATGAGCAGCCTAATTGTGTGTATCCTTAAGTTGTGTATCTAATTATCCTTTATGGATACTGATGACAGAACTAATAATGCTTTAACCTGTACATGGCCATGGACCAAATGAACCAGACTCTTATGCCAAAGCAAACAAACACACAAAAATACCCTCCAAACCCCACCTGATTAAGGTCCAAGAACTCAGTCTGATGACCTGTCTTGCCATGTGATGTTAAGAATGGCTGACGGCCTCACAGACACGGAGAGAGGGGAGGGGCTTGGGGGATGGGGCGAAAGAGGTGAAGGGATTAAGAAGGACAGATTGATAATTACAGAATAGTCATGAGGATGTAAAGTACAGCATAGGGAATATCGTTAATAATATTGTAATAAATCTGTATGGAGCCAGGTGGGTGCTGGGAATGCCAAAGGCAGCACCGTGTAAAGGCTATGATTGTCTATTCGCTATGCTGTACACCCAAGACCGATACAAAATAAACTGAATGTAAACTGTAATTTTTTTAAAAAAGAATGGCTCTCGGCTGTGGATGCCTCTGCAGCAGCAACAGAACGTGGAAAAATCCGATACTCTCTCTTCGTGTGGCACTCTCTGTGCGGTGGTGCCAATTCCTTACAGATTATCTGCAATGCATGTGCTGTGGAGATGTACGTGAAACTATATTTGAGAAATGCCACATCTAAATGTTTCCAGTGGTGGGGTCAGTTCGGTAGAACAATCTTATGTAAGACGGTACTTGAAGAAAAGCTTAGATCTGTGGGTCGGAGTGAGGACTACTTAGTCATCTGTTTGTGCAGGTGTATTTTTAACTTAATTTATGATGAGCACATAGTTGTTGTTGTTTTTTTTTTTTTAACTCCCAAGCTGTGTTTCCATACTTCAGTTTGGTTTATTTTCCTCTCAATTTCCTTCAGAATACATTACAAAGAACTTTCTTTGGAAATTTCATAATGCTTCCCTGAAAGCAGGCAGCATCCTCAGCAAGCACCGAACCAAACGACCAAAATTAAAGACTGGAAATGGAACCAGAGGACCTGGCTGTTCTTTCCGATGCCATTCAGTAGAAGCCTAGGCCTATGTCACATTCTCTTTGTTTTTCCCTTTTTATTGGTTCTTTTTACTTTTATTGAAAACATCGTCTGTGGCCATGTAAAACCTCTGGCAATGCTTCTGACAAAGAATCTCTCAGTTGTTGCCAGTTGAAGTACCATTACTGTCATAGTGTTAAGAGTAATATACAGCCCTGGCTGGTGTGGCGCAGTGGATTGAGCACAGGCCTGCGAACCAAAGGGTCACCGGTTCGATTCCCAGGCAGGGCACATGCCTGGGTTATGGCCCAGGTCCCCAGTAGGGGAGCACACAAGAGGCAACCACACACTGATGGTTTCTCTCTCTCTCTTTCTCCCTCCCTTCCCCTCTGTCTAAAAATAAATAAAACCTTAAAAAAAGAGTAATACACAGCCTTAATAATCCATTTGCTGTGGAATCTAGAATAGTAAGTCTACATGAAAGACACAGACCCTGTCCTCAAGAAGTTTACATTTGGAGAGTTTCTTCTTTTAATTTCATTGAAGAATAATTGACAAGCATAATTTTATGTATTTAACATATACAATGTGGTAATTTTATATACATATACATTGGTAGAATGATTACCAAGGTCAATACAGTTAATGCATCTGTCACCTCACATAGTTAGCACAGTTAGCTTTCTGGGGATGTGAGTGAGAATGCTTAAGATTTACTCTCAACAACTTTCAAGTACACAATACAACGTTGTTAACTGTAGTCCCTGTGCTGTACACATCAGATCCTCAAGCTTGTTTTCCTTGTAACTGAAAATGTGCACCTTTTCACCTACATCGTTCCATTTCTGCCTTCCCTCAGCCTCTGGCAGCCACCTTTTTATTCTCTGCTCCTAGGAAATGGGTTTTTGTTTTTGTTTGTTTTTAGGTTCTACACGTAAGTGACGACACATGGTATTTTTCTTTCCCTGACTGGCTTACTTCACTTAGCGTGGTGCGCTCCAAATGTATCCGTGTTATTGCAAATGGCAGAATTTCCTTCTCTTCGTGGCCGAGGAATAGCCCGTTGTGTAAGTGCACCACATCGTCTTCGTTCACGTGGACGTTTAGGTCGTCTCCGTGTCCTGGCTGTTGTGAATGATGCTGCCGTGAACACGGGCGCACGGTGTCTTCGAGACCCTCATTTTAATTCCTTCGGCTACATACCCAGAAGTGGAATTGCTGGGTCATATGGTAGTTTGATTTTTAATTTTTTTGAGGAATCTCCACACTGTTTTCCATAGTGGCTGCACCAATTTACATTTCCGTCAACAGCGCACAGGGTCCCCTTTTCTGCCCCTCCTCCCTAGCACTTGTAAAGTTGCGTCTTTTGGATGATAGCCATTCTAGCAGGTGCGAGGTGGTATCTCGTTGCGGTTTTCCTCATAGCATTTTCCTGATGATGAGAGGTAGCTGTCACATTCTCCTTCCCAACCCATGACTCATCACCAGACACTATTGTGCCAAGGGTGTCATTTATAACATCTCATTTACTCTTCCTAATGGTTTTGTCAGGTATTATTTTTACTTTATAAAGGAGGAATTTGAGGCTTAGAGAAGTTGAGTGATTTGCCCAGAGTTTCACGACTAGTAAATAGCAGAGCAGGACATTCGTCCCAGGTCTGTGTGACTCCCAAGCTGGGGCTCTTTGGGACCCCAAAGTAAAGCCTCCATTCACTTTTCTCTGGTTCTGAAATGGCGTATTTTTTTAAAAACTAAGATCCAGATTCAATTCATGTAAAAAAATATTAAGCCAATCCTATCTGATCACATCATATGAATTTTTCTAGTCTTGTGTTCCTTTATAAGGAAGTTTTCCTTTATAAGGATGTTTTCCATGAGTGCTCAGGGCCAGTCCTCCACGGGTTACCAAATTCTGCCTATTTGGCATTTCCCCCCTTCTCCCATTACCGGGTCAAGTCGGCCTCCCTACTTTCTGCACAGTGAACAGTTCTGCCCTTTGAATGCCTCCAGGACTGCGTTCCAACTTTCTGTGACCATCACCTGGGGGCCACACCACCAGGAACAACATTGGCGAGAGCTGAGCGTGTTCCCAGGGCACCCTCTTCTCGCGTGAGGCCCATGGAGCACGCCGGCCTCTCATCTTTAGAGCTTGTCAAGCCCACGTCCTGTGTGAATCCTGTGTCCCCTGAATTCTATAAGACAGACTCTTAAGGTGATGCTCTTAAAGCACCCTGCTTGGTTCAAGGGGCGGGAAGGAGTCCCAGCACCCCCTCAGCTCTGCGAAGAACCCAGGAAAGCCACTCGGGCCTCCTGTAAAGACCCCCAGTGAGGCTCTGCCCTGGACTCTGTTGGACCACCCTCCGCAGAGTCTGCCCCTCTCCTTAGAATGTATGGGCACCTGACACTCTTGTTCTCAGCACTGGGGGCTCAGCTCAGACTGAGGCGTCAGAAGAGTCCTACTTTAGCATCCGGTTACGTATAGATTTGGGCATTTTTAGCACACAGTTGTAATTAGAACTGTGGTGGAGGCAGAGATGGGAGGGGAGGGCTGGCTTTGAAGAGAGTGTAGAGAAATGAGGTGGCCGAAGGTGGGGAGCACTACTAACGTTTAAGGGGAAGGGGGGAGAGGAAACCCCATACGCTGAGCTGAGATCCTGGGAGGCGAGGGAAGACCCGGGGGACAGTGCAACTGAGGAAATAAAGAGAGTTTCAAGAAAGGGGGTGGTATAAAGGACCAAACTCCCTGCTATTTAAAGAGCTCCTAGAAATCAAGAATGAAAAGCTAGTAGCTCAACAGGAAATGGGCAAAGACCATGAACAGAGAACTCACAACAAAAGAAAGACAAATGGCCCTTGAACATCTGAGAAGATGCTCAGCCTCACTCGCAATAAGGGAACTGCGGGTGAAAACTACCCCGAGATCCACTTCTCACCTCTGAGGCTGTCAGACATTTTGACCTTACGTGGCATTGGCAAGATTTTAATTTCAGGGTAAGTGCTGCTGAAGCAAGCACGGTAATTCTATGTTAAACTAATATTTTTTTAAAAACCTGTATGCCTAGGACCCTAAATCTATATCCTGGCCTGACTTTTCCTGGCTGTCTACTTCCAATCTCCTCCGACATGCTGGCAGCTCAGAGTTACCTTGTCCAGATCTGAAGCTGTTCCTCTCCACTCCCCCCAGACTCCTCCTCCTCCAGTCTTTCATCCCTGGAAGCAGCCCCACCATCCCCTCAGGTGCTCAGCCAAGGGCCCTGGGACTCGTCCTCACTTCCTCTCTCCGACTCTGCCCACAGTCAGTTCGTCAGTGAGCTCATCCATTCTGCATCCCCCACACCGTCCTCCACGGCGGCTGCTTTGGTCTAAGCCAGCCTCGCCTCTCATCTGGGGCTCTGGAGCAGACCCCCTCGACTTTCACTCTTGCCCCTGGAGCCCTTTGCCCACTCTGTAGCCAAGGTCATCTTCTAAAAACACACCCACAATCACTGAGTCCTCCCGCTTCAAACCTCCGATTGGTTTCTCATTGCGATCAGAAAAAAAACCCAACTGGTTTCCGTGGCCTGAGGCCTACGGGACTCTGTGTGCTGGCTCCCTCTCCTTGCCCCTCCCTTGCTTCCTGTGCTATACCACACTGGCCCTTTGTTCTTTAGCTGGTACCTGCCACTGGGCCTCTGACCTTGCTGGCCCCTCTGTCAGGAACTGTGTGGCAAGTTCCTTCTCACTATGGAGGCTTCCCCTCAAATGTCACCTCCTTAGGGAGGCCTTGCCTGGCCACCCCCACCCCCAACTCAGCCAACCTCTATGAAATGTTGCTCTGTCTTGGCCTGGGTCTTCCAGGGACATGGGCATGGTAGCCTGGGAACGCACATCCTGGATCAGTGATGTACAGAGGGTCCATTCGCGCACACCTGGTGAACAGGCTTGCTCTCACCCAGGTGATCCAGAACAGCTGGGGTGGGTCGGTGGTGCCAACTCCCCATGAAAAGTGCAAAGGGAGCTGCTCAAAGCACCTGAGGGGTCCTGACCTCACGCAGGTGGTGCCTCGGCGGTGGCATGCCCTGCCGGTGCCCGAAGGTCAGGGACGGAGCCACCGCCAAAGGGCACAGCTGAGTCACCTGCTCTGTGTAGCCGTCTCTGGGCTGTAAATTGGTCTTTTCTCTGCACAGTAAGGTGGACCCTTTTCCTGTGCCTGTGCAATCTTTCGATCCACTCCATTGTGTCAAAGGCACACCTGCCATAGCCAGATTCTTGCTGTTCTAAATCACAGTCCTCTCCTTGCCCCACTCAATTCCCACTTTGAATAAGGGACCTGGAGTTTGGGAGTGCCCACCTCTCCCATCTACTAGCTGTGTGACCTTGGGCAAGTTATCGCACACCTTAAATCCTTCAGTTCTACATCCAAAAAGCGAGCAGAACCTCAGCAACTGCACAGGGTTGTTGTGAGGATGAAAGGAGGCCGTGCCCAGAACACTGAACCATCCATGGCTCCCCATTGCCCTGCTGATTAGGCCTGACATTCAGGCCCGTACCCCATGTCCCCCACAGCTCCTCAGGATCCCACAGGCTCCACCCTCCCCAGAATGCCAGGTCTTGCACCTTTGCACAATCCTTCCACTGCTTATGGAGGTCCATTTTCCCCTTGTGCTTTTTCTGTGTTCTGTTCAAAAACAACAAGAAATGCATTGATTTTATACTTAGGGAAAATCCTCACCATTAACATTTTGAATACCCACCTGTCATCAGTGGTTGCTCAGGCCTTTAAACTACCCCCAGATTTTTAAAACCTCTCCAGTAATGGGCCTTAAAGTGCACAAAGTCAAGCATGTGTGGGGACAAAATACCAATACGCAACCAATTGTTAGAGAAATAAAAAATGCAAACTCTTCTGAGGGCAGATTTGCATTTTTTTTTCACCCATCTGGGCATTTCCAGCCTAGTGACTGTGACTGCCAGACTGCCTTGCCCTTGGTTTCAGTAAATATTTGTGCAATTGAATTGTTAACCACTGCGTGTAAGAACAAGCAGGTCCCACACACTGTGCCTCTTATGAATAGAATAAAAATAACCCATGGAATTCATCAGATTAACTGATACGAGGTTTTGTTCTCTTGCTTAGAGAGCGGGCCATAAAGAGATCATCTAGGAGCTTTTCATTTCCAAATCCAGCCGTTCAGTGCCACTCGAGTGGATGAATGATAACAGCAGTTATAATGATATATCAGATTGCATCCATCTTTTGCTTTCTCACCCACGAAACAGACTTGAGATACTTTACAAGGGTCAGATCCCGAGAGGGGAGGAGGTGCTGTCCTCTCTCCCGGGCTCACAGGACAGTGACCGTGAAGAAATGGTCATTCCGGGGCAGTCTTCACTCTGAGGGTTGCAGTCGTTCACCCTCCTGAGGGCGATGACAGTTTGCCTGCCTCTCACCTTATTTTGTGGGAGCAGTTTGATGATGAAAAGACAAATTCCTTTTTACACATTTTTGATTCCTGTGTGTGGTTAGTACAAGAGAACTAAGTATTGTTGTTTTAATCTTACTGATTAGACTGGAAAGCTGAATAAGACACATTATCCGCTGTTTACTTGATCATCTGTCTGAATGTTTCATTTTCTTGAGCCAAAAATTCTGGTTCCCTCTTTATTGATTGTGATCTTCACTAAGCAGCCTCCTCTGAGCACCTTCCTGTTGGGAAGTCTGTACAAATTAGGTTCCTTCTGATCCCAAAGGAACTTGTGATTTAAACCAGCGTAAAGACCAATGTTTCTCAACGGGGGCAGTTCTGCCTCCCTGCAGGACACGTGGTGATGTCCAAAGACATTTTTGGTTGTCATAACTGAGGATGGGGGGCTACTCCTGGCATCTAGTGGGTAGAGGCCAACCTTGCTGCTAACCATCCTATAATACATAAACAGCCCCACAGCAAAGAATTATCTGGCCCAAACTTTCAATGGTGCTGAGGTTGAGAAACCCTGGTCAAGCCGTATGGACCTAAATGGACAAATAGTTTAAAAATAGTGACAGATGAAGAAATACCTATGTGCTATATAGACAAGAGATTGGAGGGCAGGGGACAATTTGGTGCCTGTCATCATAGCCCCAGTGGCAGAGTTGAGTACCTTTCTGCCACTATGGGAGTAGACTTCGTGAAAGGGATAAACAGGGTGCAGGGGATTCTTAGGGAGCCAAGAGATCTTCAGGACTGAGCCTGATGAATTGAAATCACTCTGATTTTCATCACTGTGCTGTACATCTGATAAAAATGCCAGTCATTGAGGAGACCATCACAACTAACAAGCCCTTTACATTGGGAGAGGACGGGACTTTATTCTGTGATTACGACATTACTCACCAAGGCCAGGAACTACTTAAAGTTCACAATCATATCAGTGCGAAGACCAAAGAAGAGGAACCATTCAGGCAGCTCAAAGAAGTTATTGCATCATTTCCTTGTGTGCGGTTCTGGCTAAAAATAACCTTTAATCCTCATCAAGAGTAAACTGTCAAAGAGAATTAGGAAGTTACCTCTGAGCAAGTGAGGTTACAGGGTGGGGCAGGGAGAGCAATTCATCAAGGAAGAAATGACTCGTTGTATTTTGAGATTAAAATATCAGAAAGACTGGAGAAAATGCAGGACAAAGGGAATATGGACTGTGGTGGGGGGAGGAGGAGGGTGCGTGGGGAAGCATTTGCATGCGTGTGTTTTGGGGTCAGGAGGCGCAGGACCGCCCCCCCCGGGGTAGAGGTGGCTGGCAACGGTGTCCTAACTGTTGGGCCGCTGGGTGTTCTTCTGTCATCAGTTGCGGGCAGTCTATCTCGACTTTGACCACTCGCAGAGAGAGAGGGTAAACCACAGGCTCTGTGCCTATTGGGCCACGAGACAAAACGGGAAAGGCTGACCTTAGGCTGAGCCCTAAAGCCATTGTCACCTTGGCGTTACCACAACACAGACTGGGAACAAGAGCAGACATGTTCCTCATGGGGTGACCGCTGAACAAGTTGTAAGGGAATAAGGAGGGACAGCCTATGTGAAACAAAGGAGGCTTTTTGACCTTTCGGATGAACTTTAGCTTTCAGCCAGCTGGTAGTCACGTCCTATTTGCGTTATAAAATGTCCATAAAGCAAAAACCCAATGGAGGTGCTATGAATATGACCTCAATTCCTGGTGTAAGGACTCAAAATAGGCAAGTTTTCAAGGACGGAGATGCCCCATCTCACTGGCCTTCCAGCCTTATAGTTTGGGACAAGACTTACTGCTCCAGAGGCGGTCAATAGACATACCTCCAGTATGTGAACCTCATTGTATGTCTACAGTGCTTTGAAAGATCCTTGAGGAGAATTGAACTTCTTCATTTTCGCAGACGTGGCCTCCAGCGCAGGGCCTGGCAAGGAGTGTGCATTCCATTAATGTTGTTTGAATGGATGACTAGAAATGAATGGATGAGTGGGTGGGTAGGGAGGTGAGTGGGTGGGCAGATTGATGAATGAATGCATGGATGGATGGACGGATGGGTAGATGGATGAAGAAATGGACAGACCAGGAAGTTTCTGCACTTTTGAGGTCTTATAAGCCATGATGCCCTTGTGTTTCAACTGTTATACACATGCACAGTATTATCATTAACTCCCAGACTTCCATCTGTTTCTTTGATAAGGAAGGTGGAAATAGACAGAAAAAGAGTTGCATGTTTCGCTGATGCCACATGTGGAAAGCTCTTTGCCAAATGCATTGCTTATCACCTGAAAACTCCTCTTCTTGATAGCTTATTCCATTTATAGATTCTAGCTCTACAGTGTAAGATCTTATTTCTTGAATTAAAATGTGATAAGAGACCTTTCAGTTCCCAGAGTCTCTCCTCCGTCTGTAGGTCAGAAGTTATTGGCCGGAGTCCCATGATCTCCCATGAGCTAATGCATGCTTCTGCTGACCAAACCTCCTTGGCCTTCAGACCAAATGATGTCATATTCTTTACGGTGCATTTTTCTAACATTTGACTTACATCAACGTATTTACACACATCTTTATAAGGAGGTATGTTTAAAATTTCGCAAGTTACACAGGGGTTGGGCAGATAGCAGACTTTTAGTAAATGCTGAGTGAAAATCCATAGGGAAGAGAAAACCCACAGGTGTTTGGTGAGAGATGCCATTCCCAGCTGTCTCTGCATTATTTCAGATTATGCGACTTTGAGCCTGACTGTTGGCAATTCAGCGAGAGTAACTGTACCAAGCAGGTGGCTCTTGCCTTTCTTACAGAGCCCATTCCTCATCTCCAGAGATAATAACTTCTGTGGCTTGAGGCTTTACAAGGAGCCAGCTTCCCCCCACAGACTGTCTTCACTTCAAGTGAGGGAGGGAGGGCTGTGTACTGAGTGCTTCTTCACCGCCAATCCCCGTGGAGAAAACCCAGGAATTACGTTCACGTTGAGCTGCTGAGGGGGCTGGACCAGAGCCATCCGTGTTACTCTCCTTTATCCAGTTTGTGTGTTTGGGGCAGCCAGGGGTGTATTTGAAAAAGAAATACTAAGAAATATTAGAAAAAATTATGGTGTCAAACGACTTATATTTAAGTCTTTTATCCATTTTAAGTTTATTTTTGTGTATAGTGTAAGTTGGTAGTCAAGTTTCTTTTTTTTTTTTTTTTGCATGTAGCTGTTCAGATCCCCCAATACCATTTGTTGAAGAGGCTATTTTTACTCCATTTTACACTCCTTCCCCCTTTGTCGAATATTAATTGGCCACAGAGACATGGGTTTATTTCTGGGCTTTCTGTTCTGTTCCATTGATCTATGTGTCTGTTCTTATACCAGTACCAGGCTGTTTTCATTTCAGCGGCCTTGTAATATGGTTTGGTATCAGGTATTGTGATCTCTCCTACCTGTTCTTCTTAGATCTCAAAATTGCTGAAAGCTAAGACAACTACCATATGATCTCACCTATAAGTGGAACCTAATCAATGAAACAAACAAGTGAGCAAAATAGAACCAGAGACATGGAAATAAAGAAGAAACTGACAGTAACTAGGGAGGAGGGGGAGGGCCATAATGGGGGAAAGAAAGGGAAGGGTCGTCAAGGAATATGTATAAAGGACCCATGGACAGAGGCAACGGAGGAGGGGAGGATGGGTAAGGCGGGGGAGAGTAATGGGAAAATGAGGACAAGTGTAACTAAACAGCAATAAAAAATAATTTTAAAAATTTAAAAAATTGCATGAACATCACCCCCAGTTCAACATGAAGCTGTGATTTATTGTTCATTTAAGTTTGTGTTTTGTGTGTTTGTCATGGACTTAGCCCTATTTACTTAAGCTTTTTTTTGAATGAGAATTTCAAACCACATGGAAACTCTGGTGCCATTTAAAAAAAACAAACAAACAAAAAATGGAGCACCATCCTCCTCCGTTTTAACCATTAGTAGCACCGAAATTGATTTTCATGTAATTGTGAGTTATAATCACTTTCACCTACTTGGATTTTGTTGGCAGTTTTGGCATGAGCTGGTGAGAGCTAAAATATCATTAAGCTTTTTAAAAAACTTCCCTGGTGTAAATTTGAGACGTTCTGGAGGTTTGAGACTTGAAAGTCATCATTATAAAACATTACCATCAATCAAATTACCGAGACCGCGGTGTTCCATTCCAGGCTTGCAGAAATCATCCCGTCGATTCTAATCTGGCCATTGTCACTGGGGTAGACAGAGAATCAATCAAATCAACAAGTATTTATGCAGGACTTAATGCACTTAGCACGGGTCCAGGGTACTCTTTGGAAGCAGAGCGGGAGAATGTGGAAGACTTGCAGACACATTCCTTCATCATGTGAAAAAGGAGGAAAATGGCAACTGTTTCCTCCAAATGCTAACGGTCTGCCTTGATCATTAGCTTTGAATAGCTGCGTGATTTTAGGTTACAGGTTGAAAATGTTGTAAGTGCTTTGTACTTTCAGCATGCGATGAGTTATTTGGAGGAGAAATAGCCCACGAATTTATCACACTGCTCTGGTGTGTTCTCTTTACAATTGCTGCTGATTTTGGCAGCATCGAAAGGACCCTACATCCTGTTGGCTGGAGAGCACAACAGTATAGAAAGAGCTCCAAGGGACTGACTTCCTCCCTGGCATCCCCGCTGCTGAGCAAGTGGGCGAGTGACCAGTAGGGCCCTGCTTGCCAGTTGGTAGTGTGCCATCTCTAAGGCCCACAAAGCCGACCAGCAGGCAGATAGATAGACTCTGATGTTCTGTCCATATTCCTGGAAAATGGGGACGTGGCCAGGTTATATAATAATCCGACTTTAAGAGAAGTCCAGACCCTTTTCTAATAAATAAAGCCACAACTGAGAAGCACAGGGATTTTGCCCCCCTGTACGCCAAACTAGGGATGCATTTTAAAGCACCTACGATTTTTCTAAGAGCTTCATGGACATGGAATTTACATAGCATATAATTCATCTATTACAAGTGCACAGTTCAACGAGTTTTCATAAATGTACACAGTTGTGCAGCCATCGCCATGATCCAGGTTTGGAATACCTCCAACACCCCAGAAAGCTCCCTCAGGCCAACTTACAGCCAGTCCCTGCTCAGGCCCAGGCAACCACCGTCTGCCTTTTGTCTAGAAATTTCACATAAATGGAATCATGCACTGTGTTGTCTTTTGGGTCTGGCTTCTTTCACTTACCATAATGTTTTCCGAGGTTTATTCATGTTGTCTCATGTATCAGTAGTTTATTCCTTTTTATCTTTGAGTAGCGTTCCATCCTGTGGATGGACCATTTTATTAATCCCTTCATTAGTTGATGGACATTGAGATCTTTTTCCGGTTTCTGCGGTAATACCCACTCTGTCACTGATAACTTTAAGTAAGACATGACACTGGGTTTGAAATGGCAATTTAATCCACTCCCAATTTTGTGTTATTATTCACGGTCACTGCACCAATTCTGAAATCTCCTTATATTAGATGCATGTCATATGAAGTACATTGGAAAGTAGGAAGTTATCAAGTGGATATTTTGTCCAATTAAGCCTTCATGTAGGTTACATGAACCAGATTGTATAGGCTTGAAATGAGCCAACTCTCCCCAAAAGTAAGAGAATTTGCCCAAAGACATTCTCACTCCTCCCTTACCAAACTTGTTCTTTTACTCTCCGAGTACTTCCTTACACCAGCTACCCTGACCTTCACTCATTCGTTCGTTCAGTGACTCATTCATCCCTGTCTGTTGCACAGATATCTAGTGAGCGTTTGCTCTGTGTTAAGGCAGAGCGCTAGGTGCTAAAAAAGGAATCAAACATGAAGATTATAATCAGTCTGCACAGGCACCCGACTCAGTTTTTTTATCGTTTTTGACTGAGACCCACAGGAAAAAAGTGCATTTTACCTGTATATACATAACTGAGGCTAAAGTTCCATAAAAATGATTCTTAACATTACCACATGTGATAAACTATATTATTTTCTATTTTATTTTGAAGAAATAGTTGATTGCAACCCATTCAATGAATTTTACCAACATGAATGGGTTGCATCTTGCAATAAAAAAGAAAATTACTCAACTATTAACACTTTGGGATAAAGGAGGAACAGGGAAAGGGAGCAGATATGGGAGCTGACCTGGCCGTGGACAGAATAGTAGAGAGTAGGGGTGAGGCCCTTCTTAGCGACACAGATGCTGGTCTGGGCACTTGTTAGTGTCATTTCCACCAGGGCTTGGACCCCAGTCAGCCTAGTGGCAAATCCTGTGTATTGAAGAAGCCAGGGCCCCGTGGCTCAGCCGAGGGGGTGGTGAGAGGGATGTTCCTTCCTTCCCAGCTGACAGAGCCAGCCCACCTTCACAAAGCAAATGCGCCTCACCTATTCTAAGTTTGTTGTCCTTGGATTTGATAATACTTCTCTTAGAGTAACTAACACTCACAAGAATTGATTTTATGGTCTCACTGGAGAACCAAACACTTTGCTGTATTTCCTCTCTGAATCAATAATTAATTTTGGCTTGTTTTTCTTTCCTCTTGGCCCAACAAAATAGAAACAGACTCATAGATACAGAGAACAGACTGACAGCTGTCAGATGGGAGGGGACTTGGGGGCTGGGTGAAAAAGGTGAAGAAATTAAGCAAAAATATAACCTACAAATAAACTTATAGACACAGACAACAATGTGGCGATTACCAGGGGGAAAGGAGGATGGCGGAGATGGCAGAGAGGGAGAGGAAATGGTGACGGAAGGAGACTGGACTTGGGGTGGTGAACGCATAATACAATGTACAGATGATGTGCTATAGAATTGTACATCTGAAACCTGCATAATTTTATTAACCAATGCCATGCAACTGAATTCAATTATCAAACTAAACAAAACAAAATTCTCGAGCCTGTATTCTCTCAGCTGTTTTTAATGAAACAGCTGCGATGGAGCAATGTAACAGAGTTTTGTCGTTCAGTAATTGCCACCGAAAACCTTTTTCTGCTGTTACTTCTCTCCTTCTCTAAAGCTGGAGGGTGTCAAGCGCTGTGGCACAGGTGGCTTTACATAGGCAGGGAGGGATTTTTTTAAAGCATTTATTGAGAGCTTATTATTGACTGAGCACTTTATATACTTTGTCCCATTTAGTTCTCAAAATGAGCCAATAGGGTAGGCCCCCTAATCCCCATTTTCCAAAATATAAAATGGGGCCCAGAGAGGTTAGCTAACTTACCCAAGGTCACAAAGCTATTAGTGGTGGAGTTGAAATTCCAACTCGGGTCTTCTGATGCCTTTGAGAAATGGCATAAAGCACGTGAAGTTGGCAGTGCTGCTTCAGCGAGCATCAGTCGAGACTCTATTATGTACAGACATAATCCCCATCCCGAAGAGCTCGTGGCATCGTGCAGTACGACTTGGAAACGGAATGACCTGGCAGCTGTGGAAAATCGGTTTAGATGATCAATGGGAGATAAGCTGAGGAGTTGGAGGTTGATCCTGTAGGCGGCGGGGAGCCCTCGGAGGTTTCTGAGCAGGGGAGTCACTTGGCAGATGCGGGCTCCGTCTGGCAGCAGACAAGAGGTGTCGGGCATCAGGTGCAGGAAGTCGGCAGTGGGAAGGCAGGGAAGAATGTTATGAATGTGGAAGGGGGCGTGACCAGACTTGATGGCTGATTCTGTGCAGGCATCAAAGCCTCACATTTTTTTCTTCCAGCCATCATGACTGACCAGAGTGACCCCTTCCCCAGTCCATTCAAGATAACCCCTTCGGAAAAGGTCCCCAGCTACTTGTTGCTCCTGAATTCTGCTTCTGGGAGAAGCCCCATTCCTTTTCATCTCCGGTTGCAGCTGGATTTGGTCTGTTTCCTTGGGTATCCTAGACTCATTAGTGTGTGTGACAAGTCTAACTGATCTGGACCGAGACACATTATTTCACATTTTCCCCAGTTGCATTCAGGCGACTGGGGAGCCTGTGATTGTCTTCGCATTGGTCCAAGTTCCACGGTGCGGGCAGTTGTGTGTTCCCCCGTCTGCCGTTGCTCCCCACAGCGGTTAGCTTTAAAAAATCGTGAGTGGAGCCTACTCGTTGTGGCTTCCCATTTGCAACATTTTCCTCTAGCTTCACAATTTCTTCCTCCGAACACAATCTTGTGTTTCAAAAAGACAAGAATCTGGCTGAAACTGGAACCATCCATCACTTTGACTTTGGTCCTTCCTGTCCCGCTATTTGCCTACTCGGCCCTTCCAGCCACAGTTGCTTCATGGTCGCTTACTGTTCTCCTGCTTGATCTGTGTGAAAGAGGTGAAATAGACATGCAACCCATGATTAGGAAGGTTGGGACTTCAAAGTTAAAAAATTAGGAAACAGCCCCGGTAGTCTGGGCCAGTTCTGCCTCTGAGAAATGGCATAGAGAACCTGTTATTTTTCAATAACTTTCAAACTAAGACAAGAAACTGGGAAAAGGCAGGACTGGGAGAGTCAACATGGAGCTCACTGGCTATGGCACCTGAGGAAGCTGATGTAATGGTCTCTGAACTTCAGGTTCCTTGTCTGTGAAATAGGTTCAGAAATGCAGCTGCCTCCTAGAGTGGGTGCCACAGCTAAATGAGCTAACATTTGCAGCTGGCACAGGCTGGCCATATCCTTACTTACTTGTCTCCTATTTGCACTCAAAGTAGTCCCTTACTATTGCCTTCTTGGTCCCTTACTTCCTCTGAGACAGAATATCACAGTGGTCGAGAATGTGGCCTCTAAGGTCAAACTTTCAGGGTTCAGAACCTGGCCCTGCTTACTGGCTACATGTGGCTTTGGGCAAGTTGACACGAAGTGACTTGGTCTGCCCCTAGGTAACATGGGGCTGTTGTGAGCGTTAGGTGAGCTAGCTGACCTTTATCGCTCCTTGAATCTCAAGCATCTTAGGAGCCACCAGTTGGTTTGGAAAGTAGGCCTTTGCTCATCTTCCCTTTTCTTTCCTTCTCTCTGAGGAAAGAGCTTACACAACTTGGAATTCAACAACAATGATATCTGCGATCAGTCTTAAATTCTCCATGGCTTCTGAGAGTAGTCTTCAGCTTTAGCTACGCTTCTCTATGGCATTGAGCTTTCTGAACAGGCTAGTTCCCTTAGTGGAAAAAGGTTAGGTAACCTCATTTTTTTAATTCTAAAAAATTGTGGTAAAATATATATGACATAAAATTTGCCATTTGTGCCCCAGCTGGGTGGCTCAGTCAATTGGAGCTTTGTCCCATACACCAAAATATTGCGGGTTCAATCCCTGGTCAGGGCACATATAGGAGACAACCGATTAATGCTTCTCTCCTGCATCAGTGTATCTGTCTCTCTCTCTCTCTCTCAAATCAATAAACATGTCCTCAGGTGAGGATTTAAAAGGAAGATAAAATTTGCTATTTCAGTTGTATTTAAGTATACAGTTCAGTGGCATTAAGTACTTTCAAGTGTTGTACAACCATCACCATCGCCCATTTCCAGGACTTCTCATCCTATAAAAGTGAAATTCTGCACCCCTTAAATAACAGCTCCCCACTCCTGTCACCCTCCAGCCCTGAAACCACCACCCTACTTAATCTCTATGAATTTCACTACCCTAAGAAGATTATAAAATCAGAATCGTGCGCATCTGTCCTTTTTTTTTTAGACAAAAAAGGACAGTGTTCTCAAGGCTCAGCCATGTTGTAGCATGTACGAGAATTTCATTGCTCTTTAAGGATGAATAATATTCACTGTATGGATATACTGCCTTCTGCTTATCCATGCATGTGCTGATGGACATTTGGGCTTCTGCCGCAATCTGGCTATAGTGGTTAGTGCTGCTAGGAACGTTGGTGTGCAAGTATCTGCTCAAGTTGCTTAGGTTGTGATAGGTAACACATAACATAAAGTCTACCACCTTAACCATTATTTAGTGTAGAGTTCAATAGTGTTAAGCACATTCAAATCACTATGAAGAAGATCTCCTAATTTTTTTGTCTTGCAAATCTGAAACTCCATGCCTATTCTACAACAACTCCTTCCTTTAGTCTCTGGTGTCCACCATTCTACTTTCCACTTCTATGAACTCGATTTCCTTAGATAATTCATGTAAGTGGAATCATACAGTGTTTGTCTTTTTGTGACTGGCTTGTTTCACTTAGCATACTGTTTTGGGGTTCATCCATATTGTAGCATATGACAGGATTTCCTTCCTTTCTTAAGGTTGAGTAATGTTCATTGTATGTATATATCACTTTCTGTTCATCTGTTTATCTGTTGGTGAATATCCGGGTTGCTTCTACCTCTTAGCTATTGTGAGTCATGCTGCTATTTACAAAATCTTTTTGAGACACTGCTTTTAATTTTTCTGGGTATATAATTCTTTGGGTTCTATTTTTAATTTTTTGAGGAAACTCCAACACACCATTTTCCAGAGTCTCTGTATCATTTTACAATTTTTTGCAATCCCATCAGTAGTGCAAAGTGTTTCAATTTCTCCGCATCCTTTCAGACATTTGTAATTGTTTTTATAGTATCCATCCTAATGGTGGTAACTCATTGTAGTTTTGATTTGCATTTATCTGATGATCAGTGATGTTGAATATTTTTTTCACATGCTCGTTGACCATTTGTATATCATATTTGGATAAATGTTTGTTCAAGCCTTTTGCTTACTTTTGAATCAGGTCATTTGATTTTTTTGGTCATTGAGTATAGGAATTCTTTACGTATTTTGGATATTGTCCCCCTGTTGGATATCTGATTTGTAAATATTTTCTTCCATTCTGTAGGTCGCCTTTTACTCTCTTGTTTGTGTCCTTTAATGCACAAAAGTTTCTGAGTTTGGTAGAGTCCCATTTGGTTATTTTTTTGCGAAATAACTTCATTTTAAAACAAAAAGAAGTATAGTTATTTTTCATATGTACATGTTATATTCTAAATGACTTTTAAAATTTAAGGCCAATGAAATGAATCAATGGTAATAATAGTAAGTCATAACACCTCCATGTCTTTTCGTTTGGTTTAAGAGGAAAAGTGGTCGTATTGTTCGTTTCAGACATTGGGACAAGCAGTGCAGGGGTTAAATGCGATCTCTCTAGGCTCTCTGGGTTCTGGTCCACGCCTCCCCAGTTCTGTGACCGGAAGAGTTTACCAGTTTTCTAAGCCTTGATTCCTCATCTTTAAAAAGGGGTATCAACAGCTTATATTATCATGGGAGCGAGATGAGCTAGTGTTTGTAAAGTGCTCGAGAGTGTGCAGCACAGAGCAAGGGTGTGCCCAGCCACCCAAGGCCATTGTTCTTCCGATCCCATGCTGACCAGCCTTCCCTACTGCTCCAGAAGTTTTCATAAGAGGGCACCCTGGCAAAACTGTAGAGACAGTAACACCAGAGGTTGCCAGTGGTTCAGCGAAGGGGTGAGAGTGAATAGGGCAGCAAAACTGTTCTGTCCGGTAACGGTGGGTACATGACGTTATGCATTTGTTAAAACCCATAGAACGTACAACACAAAAAGTGAACTGAAATGTAAACTGTGGACTTCCGGTGATAATGTCTTCATATCGGTTCATCAGTTGGAACACACGTACCGCAGTGGTGCAGGATGTTAATAACAGAAGACACTTTGTGTGATGGGAGAGAGGTTATGTGAGAAGTTTCTGTGCTTCCTGTGCTCAATTTTTCTGTAAACCTAAAACTGCTCTAATCAATAAAGTCTATTAATTTTTTTAAAGGTGTGGGAATAAATTGAATACAATGCACCATTCCCCCATCCTTGGGAAACAAGTCCTCCAAGTGTACTAGCCCATAGGAGGTGTTTTGAATTTTCTTGTCACCTGACTGTCCACCTCCCCCATTTTACTAGGTTTCCCTCTGGAGGTGCCATCTAATGGGAAAGGGATTTTGATCGAATTTGTCTTTGCCATCTGACAAAGAAAGATGGGACTCTCCTCTTCTTTGTGAGTGGCCCGCTGGTACCCGGGCACATTCCTGCCTCTCATTTCGTAGGAACTAATGTGAGCAGTCCTTGAACAGATGCCCCATCCAAAGATGAAGGGGCTGAGATGAATATTTATGACTTGCTCTTGGTTTACATTTCAGACAGACAAATGCATCTGTAACAAGTTCCTCTCCTAATTACGAGACATCATCTCGTAATAGCTGCACTATAAAGCTCAGCAGTAACATACAAATAATTGTTAAAAGCCCATGTTTCACAGGGGTATTTGCGTCCCACCTAAGCTGACTCTCCAGATTTTCTTACACACTGCGCTGTTCAGCTTCTGACATTCTGACGAATCTCAAAGTAATATAATTACCATTTTCCTGTCTGAACCAAATGAAATGATGAAGTAGAGAGAAGCAAGTAGATTCTCTCTACTTGCTTCTAATGCGAGGGAGACCAGTTAACAGCACATTCATACAAAAATATCCCAGATGAAGCTAGTTTGCCTTGTGTAGATCAATGTTCAGCCTTTGGAACTGAAGTGCAGCCATAGGCTTATTAATTGTTCTGAGCATTGAACAAGCCCCTATCACATCAACACTGAGTGGTGCCTTTTGGACATGACAGCTGCACCACCCTGAAAGACATCAAGTTGAAGGCAAATAATACCAAGTGAAGAATACTCACAGGTGTTTGGAAAATGGGAATAATAAACAATGTTCTGTTAGATGGCTGAGAAGCTTTGGCTTTGTCCTCCAGGTGCTAAGCATAGCCATGACTGTGCACCCCCCCATGCACCCTCCTTCAGAGTTGCTCGCTATCCATAGCCCTCGTTGAAGGCAGGGGTTGATTGGCAGTGTCTGCCTTACAGGACTAGCCCTCTAGCCACAGCTGATGGGGCCACAGGGGCTCCTGACCTCAGAGAACAAATGCTGGATGAGGGGACGGAGGAGCTGGAGTCCACCGGGGGCCCCTGGAGCCCTGCGATCCTGTGAAGATGAGGCTTGGGCGTGCTTTATGGAAGCCCGCCACGTAGGTTGCGGGGAGGAGAAGGGGGAGGCATTGTGGAATGGGCACAGAGTCTCTCTTTGGGGTGATAAAGAATTCTGGAAAAGCATCGTGGTGATGGTTGCACAGCATTGTGAATGTACTTGATGTCCTTGAACTGTACACTAAAGAATGATTCAAGTGCTACATTTCAGGTTCTGTATGTTTTTCCAGAATACAAACCAACCAACGGCAGTAGAGAGCAGATTTCTTTCCCTCCCTCCATTGTTTTATCATGGTCACTGAGCATCGGCAGATGCCACCTGATGCTTCCTCGTCAGGAAGGTCAGTGCGGCTGCGTGTAGCTGAGACTTGGCAACCTGCTAAGAGTGAGCTAATTGCTGTTGCAACCAAAGCGTTTTTCAAGACCCTTTGGAGTGCAGTGCTAAAATGGTGAGCAAATGAAGGCTGATTTTGTGCCTATTTGCTGGAACTGCCCTCCCGGAGCACACAGGCCTGAATCTCAGATGGGCTGCTCTTCAGAAACATCTTCCTAACTAAGGGGTGCTGTCATTTTTTCTCACTGTGATGGTAATTCTGTCTCATGGAGCACAAAGATCCCCCTCAGCTCATTAAAAGGAAGTTAGGAAGAATCTTCATCACAGATTTATGACAACGAAAAGTGGGAAACCATGTGAATGTCTAAGGTAGAGAATTAGTTTAATTAATTATGGTATAACCGTATGATCAAATATTATGTGGCCGTTAAAAATCCCCTTTCTAAGGATGTTTGATGATGTAGGGAAACACTCACAATGTAATGGTATGTGAAAAAGCAGGATGCAGAACCAGGCGCTCACTGCGGTTCCAGGTCTCTTCTGACTGTATCTGTATGGAAAACTTCTGTAAGGAAAAACACCGAAATGTTACATTGATTACTCCAGAGTGGAAAATTATAGGTAATTTCATTTTGTCTTTATACTTTTTATTCTTTACTTAACATGTTATTTTATATTCAGGAAAATGAAGTATTATGAATTTTTTTATTGAAGAGGGGAAGTGGGTTGGTTCGGGTATAGAGGAGAAGTCTGGTGTAGCGCTGCTGGGAGAGCGTTGGAAAGGCCACCGAGCCCTTGGCCCTTCACCTTGGCCTGGGTCTGTAGCTGTCACGTGTTAAGAGTGTCTCTGGGCAGCAGTTTCCTGCCCATTAATCCTCTTGGAGACCTCAGCGCCGTGCATCGTTTCTTCTGTTTGCCAAAGATGGGAGGTGGAAACACAGCTACCAGCTTCTTTCGCTAGAGTTTGTGTCCTGGGTTTAATTATTCGCGGTCGTATTTATACGTTTTCTCTTTCTGAAGTTTCCAGTACCCGTCCGTCTGCTGCCCCTCGTCCCAGGTTGCAGAGACCCGCCCTCTGGTCCCCAGCAGCGCCCCTCCCCAACACTTCACAATCCCCAGTCTCTTCCTCAGACAGTTGGGTGGTGCATGCCTGGAATTCCAGTGCTCGTTTGTAATCTGCAAGATGGTTATTTGGGGGAACTTTGAATTTATCTTGGTTTGAGTTTTGCGGAAAGGAATAAACTGCTCTTCTTCCCCAATAAAATATGCTCCCAGCTGGCTACTGCATGGGATAGTTCAGCTGCAAACAAAATAGAAGCCAGTGGCATGCTTCCGGGTGGGGCATCACAGGCATTATTGCAAAAGGAAAATTAAGTCCAAAATTCATTACAGGTGGCATTTCATACCACTTATTGCCATTTTTGTGCTGAATGAGCACAGAACTTCAGATTCTGTGGCAATTGTTATATTTGTGCTCCATAAATATGAGCTATGTCATTGGCGTAGGCAGCTTCTCTTTTGGAATATTTAGAATTTTTAGTATGATTTGTGTGTTTTTTGCACTACATGGAGCAATGTGAGATTATGCAACACTTTTTAACTAAAAATTGTCAAAATCTATAACCATGAAGTATAATACATGCTTAGAATGACTCTGGGGAATATTGTGATGTTTGGTTTTGTTTTAAAAATAATAATGTCAGTTTTTTTGGGCACTCTTTCAAAAAGCTACCACATCTAGGCAAAAGCACCATATTCTTTGAAAACTTTGGAAGCAAATCACTCTCCTTAGCCAAAATGGGAACAACCAGGCCATTAAAATAATTATGTACTTTGAAAATGAAGACTCCATGAGATTGAATGCAGAAGGCTCCTACAGAGCCACTGAGAAGAGCAAAATCTCAAAATAAAAATGAATCTAGAATGCTTACTAGAAAGAGTGGCCAATGTCCTCAAATTCAGTTCCAACGGCACAATGCACCCTTGAGTCTTGTTTGACATTGTTGAATATTAAGACTGTTTGGACACAATTATGGCTATTGTTGGTCACAGTTCTGGCGTGACATTAAACTAACAACATGCTCGGCTGTCATTGTCTCAAGGTCAAGTTTAGACTATACCAAAGAACTTAGTTACAGCTCAGTGAATGATGAGACACAAGTACAAGGTCAAGACCATTTGCTACGGTGATGGAACACCTCCATTGTATTAATAAGAACATAATTTCTAATTAAAGTAACATTTTACCCGGAAGTGGGGAATAAATCCAAATATTTAAAAACTTAAAAGTATACCCAGTAGGGAGAGGCCATGGAATTCTAACAAGTGGTGCTCTGTCTTCTGGAGGGAAGAGACCGGGAAATCCCCAAAGGCACAGAAAACATCTACCCTTCAAAGGGCAAACTTCTTGCCCACCCCTGAACTACCTAGAAGAACTTGAATGAGGGGCCTTGTCCATAATAAGCAGTTATCAGAGAAAACTGCTTTTGACCAATCTATCCGGCAGGACAGACTTCTATTTATTGAATATCTTCTTGTGTGACCATCTCGTGGTGACCCTCAGAAGCCCCCAAGGCACCTTACTTCTTTTGCAGCCCAGAAATGTACGATACACCCACGTTCCCTTTCTGACTTCGAACATCTCCTGCATGCAGGGTCTCTGTCTCTCTCAGGTGTGTGGGGTCCCCACACATGTATATGTGTTAAATTTGGTCATTTTCTCTTGCCAAAAAAAAAAAAAGGCAAACTCCTTGACTCATGTTAAAAGTCCATCCTAGAGGCTGCCCAAGGAAGTAAGTTACAAAGGAACACATATATACAGTCCTTAGGAATGTAATCTACCAGGTTATAAACATCAGCTGTTGGGTTGATTTTTGTTCATTGACTTTTATGTTGTTAAAAACACTAAATATTTATGATGGCATTTAACAAGACAGCGTTAATTAATTGATTTTAGTTTAACATGCCAAACCTCCTCTAACAATGAGAAGAAGAAATAGTGTAAGGAAAGTACCATGTGATTGCCGTTTTTACTTTGGTGAGACATAATTCACACATCATGCAATTCACCCATTTAAAATGTTCAATTCAATGGCTTTTAGTATATTCGGAGAATTGTGCAACCATCACCACAATCAATTCTTAGAACATTCTCATCACCCCTCAAAAAATCCCACATTGCTTACTTGTTGCTCCCTAATCTCCTCTCCCTCTCCCCATCACCTCTGGCCTTAGGCAACCATCCATCTTCTTTCTACAGATTTCCCTCTTCTGGATATTTCATATGGATGGAAATAATGCAATTGTGGTCCTTTGGGACTGGCTTCTTTGCAGTCGGCATTATGTTTTCAGGGCTCATGCACGTGGCAGCATGTATCGGCACTTCATTTCTTTTTGTGCCAGATAATATTCCATTGTGTGGGTGTATCATATTTTATTTATCAACATGTTCATCAGTTAATAGACACGTGGGTTGTTTCCACTTTTTGACCACTATGAATAATGCTGCTATGAACATTTGCATCCAAATCATGCTGTGGAAATACGTTTTTAACTTTCTTGGTATATACCTAAGAGTGGAATGGCTAGGTCATATGGTAACTTTGTCTTCAACCTATTGATTAAGTGTAGCTTATAATTGTGGCATTAAGTTTTCTTAAATATTTGATCCAGCATATATCTATGCACAAGTCAAGCAGATAACCCTTAGATCTCTCATTGTAACTAGAGTTCAGTCCATTAAAGCAATTGATCGGGCACTCCTAGACATACCAGTCTTTCATTTCAGTACCAGTTTTTCCTATTGATCTGGACTTATGTATGTGACACTTCTCTTCAAAAGAATATAACATGACATCTTGGAAATTATCTTGCTTACTGTAATGGTAATCCTGAGAGAAGGGGAGACAAAGTTAGAGAGTTAGAGACACTAAGACGCTGAGCTGCTTTAAAAAAATGTCAGAGCAAGTCTGTGGTGCCCCGAAATAAGATCTGAGACCACCTGATCACCACCACACCCCCCCCCGCCCCGCCCTGGACCTAAAAGAGGCAGTACATGGTTCTCTTCTAACTCATTATGAGAAGGAGCCTTCTCTTCGTGGGCAGGGGCCCCTCCCATTTTCCCTTCCTGGGAACACTGACAGTGTTTTCAGTCACGCGCGAGTGCGCGCGTGTGTGTGTATGGGCGCGTGTGTGTGTATGGACCAATTAACCTGAAAATAGATGTGACTTCTTTCCTTAGGTAGGTCAATGTGAACACGTTCCCAAACAAGAAGTTCTGCAGTTTTCAGGAATGGCTGTGTGAGTGGTCCCAGTACCTTTGGGGAAATTTTAAATAAATACTTTTCATTCGTTCTAGGATACCACTCTAGGGTTGTTTTTTTTTTTTCCCTGTGAAAACTTTTAATTCCTCTTAGAACTTTTTATCTGAAAACTTTGTGTGAAGGTTTAACTAACTTTCTGTCAGTCTTGGCACTTTATTGATTTATTTATTTCATTCATTTGTTCAAAGCCATTCATTCATTGAAAGCCAATGGGGCTTTTAAGGGAGTAATAGAGGGAGCAAGATGGGATTGGAAGGGTGGCCACAGGTGGCTCTTACAGGGCTCTGTAGGTTTGATAGTAAGGAGTTTCATTCCACGATCAGTGGGAAGCCACAGATGAGTTTCAAGGGAGGAAGTGATATGGTATGTTTGAAGAAGATGCCTCTGAGTTTTGGAAATACAGGGCCAATCCAGAAAAGAGATGATGGTGGATTGGATTGAAGAAGTGATAGAGAGAGAATCAAGCATTATTCTCAGGTTTCCAGTTCAGGCCACCAGGTGGATGGTGGTGCCCATGACATCTAGGATGCTTGTAAGACGTCCAAGTGGGGGTAGTAAGTGAGCATTGTGCCTGCTGGGGCGAGCTCAAGGGTGGGGCTCAGGCTGGAGAGATCATTTCAGGCATCTATAGGCAATGGGTGCTACAGGTGTGGGCTTACTAAGCTCCCCTTGGGGGAGAGTGCGGAGGGAGGAGCGGGGAGGGCTCGAGGCCCAGCCCTGGCAGGCACTGAGAGGCTGGACAAAGGAAGAAGCTCTTGCAAAAGAGTCTAAGGAGAGGCAGACACAGAGTAGAAGGGAGGCCGTGGATGTGACTGCCGCAGGGACCAAGAAAGAAGAATGCATTGAGAGGAAGGGAGGGAATAAGAAGCTGGAGGTCTGGACCAGAGCAATTTAAGTGGGTGATGGGAAGATGAGATCAAAAGTTGGATTATGGTGGGTGGAGGAGGGAAAGGGAGACGGATCTAGTGGGTGTGTGGACCATTCCTTTCAGAAGTTCGGGTGAGAGAAGGAGGAGAGCTGTGGGGAGGTACCTGGAGGTGGATGAAAGGGGAGGTTTCCTTTAAGATTAGAGATGTGAGTGGACTTGTTCACTAAAGAGGATGAATGAGAGAGAGAGAGCGGGGAGAGTTCTGGTGAACTGCTTTTATATTTTAAAATATGTATGAGGCAAGATTAGCAGTTGAGAGCTGGGGTGTGGAAAGAGCAGAGAGGAAGATATTTGGGAACAGTATCCTATTCAGTGGGAGAGTACACTTACTAGGGAGAGAAGGAATTAGAATGTCAGGCTCTGTTGGGGACCACTTGAGGTCATTCATTTTAAGTGACATCAAATTATCCAGTGATGGTGAGATAATTTTCGGGGGTGAGAACTCTTCCAATTCTCTTTCAGGTAACTAAGGAGAAAACCTCCACGTGGTGTGAACCCATCTGTAGTGCATCTCTACCTCCCATTAATGTCCTTTTTCAGTCGAGCGCTACTTCAGACCCGGAATGTTCCATCTGAAATTACATCAAGCAGGGATTGAATAACGCTGCTTTGCTTTCATTGTGCTTAATTTTTTATGACGGTAGTTCTATCAAGCAAAACTGGTTTTCCATTTATGTTGGTGATATGGCATTTTCTTTCAAAATAGAAATATTTGAGTGTAAAAAGTGAGGCAATACACAGAAAAATCTGTGGTGAGTAAGAGTCTAGGGAGCAGGGGATGTGATCCGAGTGGTGACAGCGGCATAAGAAAGACAAGAACAGGGAAACACGGTATCCCCTCCTGTTGCCCGACTGGATTTTTTCATCAGAGTAGCAGCTGGCTTCTTCCCCGCCTGTCAGGTAGTGTCTCAGAGATGGGTCTCAGAGTCCCCAAAGTGGGGTGGGCCGCACTGCGGGATGGAAATCACGCAGATGAGCTGATAGCCAAACATTCCAGGAACCACCCCACATGGGCCAATCTAATGGCAAGTGTCTGTGAGTTAGCAGGATGACGGGGACACCCCAGGACAGAAGAGCAGATGGCTGTCCCTCATGGTGCCGTGCTCGCCCCCTCCACTCTCCACCCCAGCTGTCGCTTTTTGCTGCAGAGTCCTACTGTCCCTCTGCAGCATTACATTCTGCTTCAGGTCTGTTCCCGCAGCACTTAGCATCAGCTGCCTGCCTTGCTGTGCGAGACAGAACACAGGAGAAGCTGAGGGACACATTCCCCGCCAGTCTAACTTCAGCACTGGCCCTTGGCCTTGGTGAGGACAGGAGCACATGGCTGAATGAGTCAGAGGCTCTGGGGTTTTCCCAGGCAGAGGTGCCTTAAAGGAACATACATTTCCTACATCGAGGGTATGCCCTTCCTGGTAGAAGGAAAATAGTCTCCTGTAGGGTAATCGACTCTTCCCGAGTTGCTTAGGAATGTCTTGGTTTCCAAACTGAAAGTTCCTAGGACATCCTAGGAATTCCCTCAGCCCCGAGCAAACCAGGATGGTTGGTCACCCTACTCTTTGGGTGGTATTTCTCTTGGACACTGAAGAGTGATTGGATGGCTGTGTCCAGAGACCTGTGTTTTGACAAAGTCAAAGGGAATTAAGTGATCTCCTCATTCAGATTTAGGCCACAGTGAAAATATTGAAACCATGCTGTTTTTGTTAATACAAGTTAGGTAATGCATTAAAAGAAGGGTCTGTTGCATCAGCAGTGGCTTTAATTGCACTGAGCCAGGAAGACCTGCAAAGAACCATTCTTTAAGGCATGTTTATAAAACCTGCTATGTTCATAGTGAAACACAAACCCCAAACAGCTTCATACAGGTGGCATTGATCCCATGGTGTGCCTGTCTGCAAAACAGGCCATGTTTACCCAAAACATTTGGGATTTGCATTGTGTGTTACCTTAAAGTAATACTAGCTGCTAGATGAACAACCCCAAAATGTATAACTGCTCCACACAGTAGAAGTTAACTTCTCACTAACGTAGTCCAAAAATAGATGTTCCTGATTGGTTGGTAATTCTCCTCCAAGCAGTGACTCAGGGACCCATGCTTCTTCCATTTTGTGGTATATCCACCACATGTCTTCTAATGTTGTGATTATTAGCATCAAGCCAATGGAAAGATAAAGGCCATAGAATACCATGCATGGGATGTTTGGGGGATGGCAAGCTTGGATGTGACATTATCTATTCACATTCCATTGGCCAGACTTCAGTCATAGGCCACACCCAACTACAAGATGGCCTAGGAAAAGCTGTGGGGGGGCTCCACCTACAGAGTCCCCCTGGCCACCACGGATGAGAACAAGTCTTACGAAGACATGATCTGCTTGGGGAGGAAAGGTGGCCAATCTGTCAAAGGAGAAGGGCCAGGAGCCTTTTCCTCAGTGGGCTTTTATTGGGTTCATTTTGCACAGGAATACAGGTGAAGCTCATCAGTTATTGTCAGGCAGTAAGGGTCAAACAATAGGTAACATACAAAGAACTTATGAGGGCTTATCTTGAGTCAGGGTCAGTTAGCTAAAGGGCTATAAAACTTTGGGAAACAAACTCATTTCATGCTTGGACCCTTATCAGAAAATTGAGGACATTCTTAGTAAAACAGGTTTCACAAGATTTTATGTATTCTTTCTTAGGTCTGATCGCCCTGGGGAACCCACCCTTTCCAGCACAGGACTGTACCCACTTCCAACATTGTTTCAGGCTTAAGTCAGGCAGGGGAAGTAAGGCAGCCAAGAGATTAGGAGACTTCTCTCAGACAGAATGAGGACTCGGGCTAGGTCAAAGCTGAGGGGTAAGGGTCCATCACTCCCTTTTTCTATAGCCCCCCAAGTCCTTCCCTGAGGGCCCCTTCATGGCCATGCCTGTCTTAGGTCGTCTCTCCCTTGAGGAATCTTACCCATCATTGGCTAACCAGTCAGGCTCGGGGCCGAGCAGGGTGAAGTAAAGGGGGCAATACAGTGCCCCTGCCAGGGAAATAAGCTTTGTCTCCTTAGTGGCTTATGGTCCCAAGGTCTCTCACTCAGCCTTAGCCGTGGGGGGGTTACAGCTTCTGAAACCAGGCAGGGCAGTTCCCAACAAGGCTGTCTAGCTAATGACCAGGAAGAAGAGAAAATGGTTTGGTGAAAGTGAGCAGCCTTTGTCACAGATAAGTGTCCTGTGTCTGACTATAAACCAGGGGCAGATTTAATCCTGAACGCAAAAAACCTGGGAGAGCAGACACAATGGGGTTGAATTCTGTTTCTCTTCCTCTTTTAAAACGTAGTCCATCCTCACACTTGAGTTGTCACACTTTTTTTCTTTACAGCTGTAGTTCATTTGGGTCACATACAGAGTCAGTTTCTTAATGTGCCACCTCAAACTCTTTAGGAAAGGAGGTGAGGCCATAATTATAAACAAGTATACTTATCACATATAAATGATCTTTTTGGTTGAAAAGGGCTGGAAAGTTTCTCTCCCCTTAAGGCTAACTTCATAAGGCTCATGGAGGTCTGCATTAGTTTCCTTTTATGGTAAATTACCACAAACTTAGTGGCTTAAAACAACACATGTTTATTATCTTAGGGTTCTGGAGGGCAGAAGTCCAAAATCAGTCTCAAGGTGTCAGTTGAGCTGTGCTTCTTATGGAAGCTCTAGCAAAGGACCCATTTCCCGGGCGCTGCCAGCATCTAGAGGCTGCCTGCATTGCTTGGCTCATGGCCTCACAGCATAGTGACCTCTGCTTCCATCGGTACGTCGCCCCTCTCTCTGGCTCTCCTGCCTTCCTGTGGTAAGGACCCTTCTAATCACTTTGGGCCCACTTAGATCATCCAATATAATCTCTTCACCTCAATTTCTCAGTTTAGTTACACGAGTAAAGTCCCTTTGTAAGGTAACATGTTAAAGGTCCCAAGGATTAGGGTGTGGGCATTTTGGGGTGGGTGGGGAGCCATGATCAGCCTACTATGGGATCCTGTGCCTCTACTTTGAGTGATAGTCAGCAAGTATCAACATACGTATCAACATTCCTCCATATCAAGAGGAGGAATAGGTGTGATTTTACCATGGACTGACCGCGGTGGGAGCCGGTAGGGAGCCATCTGTGGGGCACTAGAGGAACCAAATTATCAGGAATTATAGCAACCCTGAAATAATGGTGTCAGCACACAATGGGAGAGGAAATGTTAAAACAGGCAGACGCACAAATGATAACCTGTAAATACCCTCGCGGAAATTCCCGGATGTGTGGGAGGAAGCACATCAGGGTCTTTGAGTAAAAGTAAAAGGAGAGAAGAACAGAAGTGATTTTGGTGGACTTGACTCAGAGATAGATTTAAAAAAAAGATTCCCAGAGCTGATCAAGGAACTGACACAGGGCCAAGAGAATGAACAGTGTGAGACCTCAGCTCTCCCTGTTACGCAGGAGGTCTCGGAGCTGAAACAGACTATCTGACAATTCTCGTTATACTTTGCTATCAGTTTTATCTTCCCTGAGGTTCAAGAAGGCATTTTGGGGACCAGCTGACACCATCAAAATCCAGTTCTGGCAAATAAAGAGAAATTAGGTCCATGAAAATGAACATAATCTTGGGGAAAAGAGACCAGGGGGTGTCCTGCATGTACCCAAATGATTTTGTTTGGGGACTGGGGAGAGAAGGAGAATTATATTTGTTCCAGGTGCTTTGTATTTTTAAACAATGCAAAAATTCTATGAAGTAGGTAAATGTATTAGTTACCTATTGCTGTGTAGCAAATTACCCCCCACCCAAAGTTGGTGGCTTAAAGCAATAATGATCATCTATGATTATCATCCCTTATGGTCCTGAGAATTGACTGGGTTTATGCAGGGTGTCCAACCTGTGGCCCATGGGCCGCATGCGGCTCAGGATAGCTATGAATGCAGCCCAACACAAAATTGTAAATTTCCTTAAAACATTATGAGATTTTTTTAATGATGACATGTCACAATGCATTTAATGTATGGCCCAAGACAACTCTTCTTCTTCCAGTGTGGCCTAGAGATGCTAAAGTTTGGATACTCATGACCTAGAGTTTCTGGCCTGGCAGACTGTAGCTGGGGCAGAAATTATCCTGAAGGCTTCTTCTTACCCATCTCTGAGGCCTGGGAATGCTCCAACACCAAGAAACTAAAAAAGCTAGTAACTTCCAGAAAGCCAAGGGGGGTTCCCATACAAAAATATAGCACACTCAGTTAAAATTTAAATTTCAGAGAACAACAAATAGCCTTTTAGTGTAGGTGTGCCCCATGCAATATTTGAGATGTACACTAAAAAATTATTGGTTACTTTTCTGAAATGCAACTGTAACTGGTTTTCCTGTGTTTTTACTTGCTAAGTCTGGCAACCTTATTTCGAAAGCACATGTTCTGAGAGAGAGCCAGGCAGTGGGAGTCCTTTGCTGCGTGTGCCTTAGTCTCAGAAGTTGCATAGCATTGTTCTGCACGCCCAGGGAGGAGGTGTCGGCACCACATTGTAAGAAGATGCACGGACGGAGCACACACGTGTGGTTACTGGTGTGGCCATCTTTGGGAAGTACAGCCTTCAGAGTAGCCCTCTTTGTACAGGTTAGGGAGCTTAGGTACAAGATCGTCAGCGACTGGGTGAGGTGGGATTGCCAGTAAGTGGTAGAGCCATGGCTGTCAGGATCCAAAATCTGTTTTTGAGCTCATGATAGCCAAGGACAGGGAAAGTTTTGCAGTTAAAACATACAATGTAGTGTTTAGGGAAGCAGATTTCCCAGAGATCAGAGGAGAGATAGGTCAGATGTCATGGTCAGAGACTTTCAAATGAATGTTGTCTCAAGAGACTTGGGATGCTCAGAAATGTCACTCTGGATCTGCAGTCACAAGTGATCCTCCTGCAGAAGAAAAGGAAAGGGAGCTAGTAAAACCTGAGGCTATACAGGAAGTCCTCTGATAATCTCAGAGTTTAAAAGGACAGGAACAAAAATGGGAAGGAAGAGCACTTAACCAAGGACAAAGAGAAATTAGCGGCGGAGAATTGTAGGAATAGCAGCAGGAAGCGTTACACCCCAAATGGTTTCAGGGAAAATGTTCTGGAAACAAGGGCTACTACTTCAGGTCAATATGGTAACATTTATGGATCAGAAAAAGGAAGAAACTCTTCCAAGACAATGACCTTGCAATGAAAACAGCTTCCGGAATACGGGAGATGATCAATATGTATTGGTTCAGTGCAGGACGGAATGAGCAGGTGTGTTTAGGAGGGAGATGAAGTTATGCCAAGATGGACTGCAGTGGAAAAGCACCGAGACCTTTTAAAAGTGGCTTCTGCTGCCGAAAATCTACTAAGCGGTAGGATGCTAAGAGCAGAGACTATCAAAGAAAAAAAGGAGGGAGGGGAAATGAGCACACATCAGTATAATGTCTAGAAGGAATAATTAATCACAATTAAAATGGGCCACTTAGCAAAAATTAGGACCACTATCCACTGCATACTAGGCAAAAGAAGTTTTGGTTCAGAAGTGTTTTGATTTGAAATGGTTAAAATGTAAAACAGAGACATTTGTTTCAAAGGATTGTCCTGATTTAGTATAATTTAAAAAAATCTAATTCTGTATTTTCTTGCTCGAAAAAAAAATTAGCTCGATTTCTTGCTAGAGAGGTAGTACCAAATGTAACTTTTGCTCAGATCTGTTAGGTTTCGGTGGACTTCTCCAGTGTAAAAGGTTGCACTTTTAGAAGTTGTTGACAAATGCGATTTTTGACTGATTGATTTTTAATCAATAGAACACTTTGTATTTTTATCTATAGACTGTATGAATAAACCCTGGCATTTCCCATTAAGCTCTTGTGAGGTTCACACTTAACACACCTGCAGTTGAAACCATTTTAGCTTAATTTGGCATTCTTAAATTTGTTGAGAGACACCAAAAATAAAAGACTCAGAGGCATGTGTTCAGTCATGGTTTTTTGCATCCCTACCATGTGCAGGCCCTTTTCTGGGCACTGGAGATAGACCAATGTGCAGGACAGGCCCTGGTAAACAGTAGTCAATGAAACAGAAAACACTAATAGAGTCCACGAAACTTAGTTAACTGGTCAATGTAAGGCAGTCGTTTCTGCATCTTGTCTCCGTCCCAAAGCCAGCAGGCAGACGCTTAAGAAGACGAGATGAATGTGAAGTGAGCAGGGAAGACAAGCTGGGAGCTGCAAGGGTGAGCTGGAACCTGATTGGTTTCTTCACGCCTTCAAGCCTGCAACCTGCCTTTTGCCAGGGGGTTGAATGTGCACCTGGCCGGGAGCTGGAGTTGCTGAAGGCAGACATCCTGCGGGAACTGAAGTTGCCATGGCTCGGCTGCTGGCCAGTGAAATGGGCCAGCCGCTGGGCGTCAAAGTGAGTGAGCTGCGATGGCACCTGGTGCCCTACGTCAACCTTCTTAGCAAAAGAAAAAAAATGCTGCAGCTTCATTTCTGCTTCCACATCTCGTTCTCATGCACAGTGATGGGTCATGCCTACCTGGAACTATTCATGGAGAGAATTCTGAGGAACAGAGTTCCAGCTCAGCTGAGTTGACACGATACAACCCCCCCCCCCCCAGATGGTTCCAGGATCAGCAAGATGACCAGGATGGCCCTCCTTGACACTCATCTTTGCTCATGTCTTGCCTTCTAAGTGAAGACTTTTATAATACTGTAGCCTGCTCTCACTGGCCCAAACTCAACATCTCTAGTTCCTCTCTAATTCCTCTACCTTCCATACCAGTCATCACCTTCTTTTACATTATATTATTAATTATTGTGTTTATTGCTCGCTGTTTGTTTCCCATCAGTAGAATTGAAGCTCCACAAGAACATATTTTTCCATTTTGTTACATCATGCATCCCAAACACCCTGAACAGCCCTGTCACGAGGTGGGCACTTGATGCATGCTGTTGAAGGAAAGAGAACAATTAGGAGTGTCAGAGGTGAGTCTGGAAGAGTCGGCAGTGGCCAGGGCAAGTGGCATGTATTTTACTTCATATGTGTTCTGTTGAACACTTTTGAAAGCTCACTTTGGCAATGTGTGTTGAGGGGTGGGCATGAGGGATGTGGGAGGAGGGGTGAGCCTGGAAGGAGGAAGACCAGGTGGGAAGAGATGGCAGCTTTCCAGTTGGGATGTGAGTGGCTTGGACTGTGGCAGCTGCAGAGAAGTGGAGGCAAGTGGTCAGATTGAAGGCACATTTTGATGGTAGAGCTGTCAGCACTTGCCGAAGGGTTGGATGTAGAAGATGAGGACAGCTCAGAGTTCCTTCCTGAGCTGCTGAGTAAAATGGCAGGGGAGGCAGGGGCGTTCGTGGACACGCAGACTGGGAGAGGAGCAGGTTTGAGGAAAGAAATCAAGACTTTCATGTATTCACTCGACCAGTATTTGCTGAGTTCCTACTAGGTGCTGCACACTGTGCCAAGCCTTAGGGCTGCAACACTGACCAAACTGGGCCAAATGCTTGCCCGCAGGGAGCTTACACTGTAGCAGGAGGAAACAGCAGTAAACAGGGAAGTCACTAAGATCGCAGTTAGGAGGAGATAGGAGGTAGGGGATAAGAAAGGGCGTAGGGAGTGTGCAAGGAGGTTGCGATTTCAAGCAAAGGGGTCAAGGAGGGCCTCTGTAACTAGGGGCCTTTGATAGAGACTTGGAGGCAGTTAGGGAGGAAGCCATCAGGACAGCAAGGCAAGAGCTTTCCAGACAGATGGAATCGTGTGTTTTCCTAAAGGTGGAGCCCGTCTGCCGTATTTGAAAAACAGCACAGCGGTCAGCGTGGCAGGAGGGAGAGCCGTGAGAGCGGAGCACAGGGAAGCGATGAGTTGGGGATGTAGATCAGACCATTTACAGACCCGGGTTTGGCATGAGACGAGAGGTTCGAGACACCCATTGGACATGCTGGTGGAGATGTCAGGAGGAAGTTGGGTATGAGTCTGGAGCTCAGGGGAGAAATCGTGGCTGGACTTGGGTGCTGTCAGTGCACAACAGTGTTTAATGTCACGGGGCTAGATCAAGTCAACCAGGGAAACATTGTAGGCAGGCAAGGGCAAGTAAAAGGCAGCAAAAATCCAAGAAGAAAGTGTCATGCACAGAGACATAAGCCGTCTGCAGTTATTTCTGGTTCTGCATCATTCATGCTGGGGGCCACTACTGAGAACAACGCTTGATCTAATTCATATACAGTGCTCTGAGAGTTCATAATAAAAGAAACAAACAAATTCAAAATGCATATCATATATGTGTACATCTTGTAGTTCTTTGTAAGAAAAGCTGTGAATATAAGTGGTGTCCCATGGAAAGACGTAGGTGACAGGACCTCAAGGGACCGAAGGTTCTCAGCTATAGATAATGTCTAACCTTTGCTCCTGGGACCATACATAAGCTGCTGTGGCAGGGGATGGTGCTTTGTGCAATAAGGCCAGTTAAGGTCACAGTTGGCGTGAAGCTTTTGCTAAAAAATTACTCTTGCCCGTCCACGGATGGTCAGATGTTCTGGTAAACCAACTCTCCAGGATGGAATGGGGTGGGAGGAGGTGATTTGCAATGTTTGCCAATTTCTGTGGTGTAAATACTCTCAACAAGCCAATTTCAAGTTACCAATGATTAAACAACTGCCTCTCAAAATGCCTGCAGGTTTCCTGAATATGTGACAGCTGGTTCCAAAATACCAACCTTTTATTCTCCATAGTCTATAGCTAGGTTATACTTTTAAAGCCCCAGTTCTGTGGCTTCTCAGGTTTTCTCCACTTCCTATATCCATGCCTACAGTTCACGTTGGAGATGGCCGGGAGCCCAAACAGTTTGGTTTACCTCTGGAAGGAGCTCCTTCTCTGTTAAGGTCACTAGTAGCCATGACCCCAAGAAGACATCAGCTAGTGTTCTCTGAACTGAGCTGAGTCTTTATCTTTTCCTACTGCAGGATTCTTGTCCTGGCTTGGGGCGAGTCATATATCCATGCATATATGACTCTTTCCACATTATTACATTATTTTAAGACCTATGAGGAGGGCCCTGAACTTGATAGTGGAGATACAAAGGGCAAAAATCTGCCCTCCTGAGCCTTATAGGAGAGTTGAGAAAAATTGAAAGGATACCTAAGAAGGTGGTGGTGGTTGTTTTTATTATTTTTTTACATGTTTTTTAAAAAACATTTTATTTATTTTTAGAGAGAGGGCAAGGGAGGAGAAAGAGAGGGCAAGAAACATCAATATGTGGTTGCCTCCTGCATGCCCCCAACTGGAAACCTGGCTCGCAACCCAGGCATGTGCCCTGACTGGGAATCGAACACGTGACCCTCTGGTTCACAGGCAGGCACTCAATCCACTGAGCCACACCAGCCAGGGCTGTTATTATTTTTAGAGTCAGCAGAGACGTGAGTGCACAGAAGGGAAACTTGCGCAAGCTTGCTGGGGGCAGAAATCTGCTCTAACACACAAACTGAGCACTTGCAAAGCTGGGGACTGGGATTCCATTTGCTTTCCTCATTTTCATGTATCACCTTGCATCAAAGAAAACACCATTTCTCAAAGTACTTAAATGATCAACAAAATGCTGTAGACCTCAGGATTTTCACCTTGGGACAAAGACAAACAGTGTATATTTACTTACTTACATCTATGTGCTACTCTCCCCATCCCTACCCAAGATTCCACCCCATTTCTAAAAGTCATATATGGAAAATTCAACATCTTCTGGGACTCATTGCTACTTAGGGGTGGGAAAGGGACTCCTTACTAAGCTGATTCACTACATTCAGAACCCAGTGATCTTTCTCTCCTGTGTATACTGTTTGGAGTCAAGTTCAGTTAGTTGGTCAGTGTGTTCCCTGCTGGTCACTGCAACCTCAGTTTTTCATGCTCACCAGCAGACCTGCCATGAAGCATCTCAGATGGGTCATGTGGCTGGGAGGAGAAGCCAGACACAGCCGCACCAAAGCACCGCCACCACCAGCTCTCCAGGACAGGAGGCATTTTGTGGTCAGTGGAAGATGCAGACCTCCCCCATTATCCTTTCCGTATATGTGATGGTGATTTGGGGGCCGGGGGGCGGTGCACAAACCAGCAGACATCCAGACCGGGAAGCCCTTCTCACCCGCGACGTTTGTGCTGCATTCTTTGTTGCTCCTGGTGTGCATTGCAACACTCGGACTGGTGGGTCTGGGAGCCAAGTGGCTGATTCGGAAGCCTCAAGAGGCAGCAAATACAGATTCATCTTCAGGCCCCCAGTTGCCCTGAAACTTGCTAAACTGACGTTTTCAAGCCAAGAGCAGCAATTTTCCACAGTTCAAGTCTGGAAAAGGCTATGAAACCACAGGGGTCAGAAAACCAACGGTGTTTTTGCTACTTTGCATGGACTACCAGGGGTAAAACTCCAGAATTCCAGATGTGAAGCAGCTGCGTAAAGTGGGTCCACAAATCTGCGTAGCAGCTTGAGGGAGGCAGCTTCCTCACGGCTGCTGCTTTTTTTTTCCCCAAAGTGAGTATTTTATTAATTCTTTTTTTTCTACTGACGTTTTACTTATAGTTGCAAAGTTCAATTTATTTATTTTTATTGAACTTACTGTGATGACTTTGGTTAATAAAATTATATAGGTTACAATTCTACTCATATAATACATCATCGGTGTATTGTGGGTTCAATACCACAAGTCAAGTCTCCTTCCATCTTCCTTTTAAAAACAGACCATTGACTTCCTTCTCTTCTCTCTCTTTTTATTTTTTTCCTAAAGCTTATCTGAACTTCTAGACTTACTTGTTTAGAAAGAAATAAAGAGTAAAAAATTGGCATCTGTTGTTTTGTTTTCTCAATTTTCTTGTCGACTGACTCATGATTTTTTTTAAAAATGTCAATTTCAATCAATTTCAATTCCACAGAACAAAAATAGAGAATTTATAGGCAGCTATTGGAAACAAAAGGACCATCTGTTTTTTTATGTAATTTTTCTCAGAAATTGTCCTCTCCAAGTGCTGAAACCATTTATTTTTCCTTATTGCACCATGGTGAATATTCCTATTTTTCCATAGAGCCACAGAACCAAACTTAGGTGGGTTTCTTTGAAAATGCCCCTTTTCTCTAGGGTGGGTGGGATTGAGGACCAGAGGTTGATGGGTAATCTGTCTCTTGTGGGGAGAGGGCTGTTACCATGGGAAGCAGTCCAGGCAATTGGTGGAGATCATCCAACCCTGGTTATTCTGGTTCATTTGTCATTTTATAGTGACAGTTTTCAGTTTCATCCAGGAATGTCCGTGGAGGTTTTATAACACTGGTACTAGAACTCAGTCATGTGCTCATAGCTCTCACAGACTAAAGATTTACTCTCTACAGAGTCAGAGGTGGCTCTCACAATGTAGCAACATCTTATGTAACCCATGTGACAGCAACCAGGTGTCTCTAAACCTTCTAGCCTTTCCTTCAGTGTGACGCTCATGGGCCCGTGGCCCCACCCCACACTCAGGAACCGCCTCGCCTCCACTCCAGGGTTTCTGTGGGTTCCTGCTGGAGCGCTGCATTCTGCTCCCCAGGCCATTTCTCAGGGTCTTGCTCAGACTTTCCTTGCCCAGCAGCTTGCCTTCCTGGACCCTTCTCCTCTCTTTGCCTCTCTCTCTCGAATCCACCTGAATGTCCAATGGCGGATTGTGGAGAGGTCCCTAAATGATTCACCAGAGACATTAAACCTTATCCAAAAGGACATGGTGGAGAAGATGGGCTGTGGAGGAGGACTTGATCACATCTGTGCTTCAGGGAGTGGGGGTTGGATAACGTGGAGAGTGGGGGATGGATCAACAGGCCTCAGGAGGGTCTGCCCTGGAGCCTCGATGAATGTACAGCCACAGAAGGTGGCCAATCAGCCCACAGTCCAAGCTGGGGTGACCGAGGCCCTCACAGTGACCTTGATGGCCTGCCCCTCTAGGTTCCCAGGACCTTCCGGTTTCATTTCCTCCCGTCTCCTCCATGCTCATTCAGCTCCAGACATGTGCTTTCTTTAAACTTCAAATACTAGACATGTTCAGGTGTGAGGTCTTCTCTCTGAGCTTAGATGCCTCTCCCCAGATACTTGAGTGGTGTGCTTTCCCACCTCCTTCGAATCGTGGCCCCAGTGTCACCTTCTTGCTGAGGGCCACCGAACCACCCTTCTCCTACACGTCCCATGTCCCTTAGCTTGATTCCTTTTTTCCATAGTGAATAATACTTTCTAATATACTATATGTTTTTTTACTTATTTATAATTTTTTTAAATTAAATTCTTTATCCTTACCTGAGGACATTTTTTTTTTCACTGCTTTTAGAGAGAGGGGAAGGGAGAGAGAAACATTGATGTGAGAGAGAAGCATCAATTGGTTGACTCCTGTGCATGCCTGGACCAGGGACTGAGCCCACAACCTAGGTATGTGCCCAGAATTGAACCCGCAACCCTTTGATTATGGAATGATGCTCCAAGCATTTATTATGTTTTATTGTCCAGCTGTCCTCACTAGAATGTCAGCTCCATGAAGACAAAGATTTTTGTCTGGCTTGCCTGCTGCTGTGTCTCCTCAGCTGGCACATGGCAAGTGCTCATTAAATGTTTGTTCAGTGGTGAGGGGGACATGGACAAAAAACAAGACAGCATGGGCAGGAGGAGTAGGTAGGGTTGGTCTGGAATGTCTGGTCTTAGGTGCTGGGGAGATGCTAGGTGATGTCCTCCAGGCAACGGGGAATGTGCTACTGGAATTGAGGAGCCAGGGTTGGGAGCTATTCAGACGGGGGAGAGGAGGACAAGGGAGAGAGAGAGAGAAGAAAGGAAGACAACTTATGCTTGAGGGCAATGCGTGCACTTGCCTGGGTCCAAAACACCACCAGAGGGACAGGGTAGAAATTGGGAATGTCACGTTTTGTAAATCAGGGGAGAAAGTTTCAAGGAGTGAGTACAGTCTAACATGACTCAGAACGGAGACTTCAGAGAGATTTTGGAGGAGGTTTGGTGCAAGAAAAGCCATTGGGCTTAGGTGATTAAGGAGTCGGTGGTGGTGTTTCATGAGAAATTTTAGTTGAGTGGTACAGACAGGGACCAGTCATGCTGTCCAATATGGTGGCCACATGTGACTGTCAGGCACCTGGAATCGGTCAAGCTCATGTTGAAAGGTGCTCCAAGTGCAAAAAACACACTGGACTCTGAAGATTTAGAAAAGCCAAGGGAAAAAAACATGCAATATGTCTTATTCATAGTTTTTATGTTAGTCACGTGTTGAAATGATATTTTCATTTCAAATTACTAGGATATGGTATGTTAAATAAAGTATATTTTCAAAAGTAGTTGCAACTGCTTTTTAGTTTTTTGCTTTTTTGATATGATTACCAGATACTTTCAAGTCACACGTGTGGCTCACATCGTAAATCTATTGAGCACAACTGGGCTAGTCTGCTGGGGTGAAAATTTGGCAGCATGTATGAAGCTTTCTCTCTCTCTCTCTCTCTCTCTCTCTCTCCCCCCTTCCTTCATTCCCTCCTTCCTTTATTCCTTTTCTCCTTCCTCTTCTTCTTCTCCTCCTTCTCTTCTTCTTCTCCCTTCTTCCTTCTCTGTCTCCAGTTCCTCTCTCTTTTTACAAGCTGCCATTATGTAGAAACTACCATAATACTGTACCCTTTTAGCAGCTACGGTATTTTTTGAAGGGTCACCTTACTAGTTGAACCTCCATTCTTAGTGAAAATAGATGCTTTTTATAATATCAAATCATCATATAGCTTTAGCATTTAGTTGCCTAAAACCATATTTAAGTCAGTGATATAGAGCCCATTAGCTATACTGAGCTCTTAGGCTCCCTGGGAGAAAAACAAATGGCATATACTTGGGGTTTCTTCTACTCTAAGCAGTAAATAAGTGAAGGTATTTGAAGAAACCACCTATGTGAAATCCTGGAATTGTAATTACCCAACCCTCCAATTTGGTAAACAGAAGTTTTCTTATATATAAGCAGCTCCCCAAAAATGGTCCCTGTCGGTAGGAGGTAGTGAGACAAAGGGTTGCATGGGTCCAGGACAAAGACTTTACTGATGTGGACACTGGAACCATGGCTTAAGAAGGACATTCCCAGTGTCCATCTTGGCCAGGATTGGGAATTGTTCTTGGATGCTGTAAGGTCAGGCTTTAGTCTTTATGTATTTGCTCGTAGGGCAATGAAGTTGCTTACTTCTTAGAAAAATAAAAAGACAATAAAATAAGTTGCTTCTATTCCCTTCTGGTTTCTATGGAAAAAATAAAATCCAGCATTAAAGTTCAGTGCTCTGTGGCTATGTGTCTGTCCCTCCCGGAGGAGTAGAGAACTTTGGGGCTGGAAAGGACCCACGAAGCAATCATTCTTCTATGTGAGGAAGGGTCCGGTGGTCCCGTGACCGCTCACCTTGCCCATCAGCAGCGGAGCCAGGCATCCTGCTACTGACTGCCGTTCTCTGTCCGCTACCGCCTTCCTCGGGACCTCTGTTGGCACCAGAGCTGCCAAGATGCTCCTCCACCATCATGGTATTTTTTTTTTTTAATGTAATGAAAGGAAAGTGGTTCTTTCCTCAAATGTTTACTTAAGAACTTGGGTTTTAAGTGGGCACCTCTGGTAACCAGTAGTATTTTCTAATCAAGGAACAGTAAACAAAACCAAGACTAATTGATGATGTGACTGGAAATGACTCCACCAGAACGATATTAATGCAGGGAAACGTGCTCACAGAACCACTGGAAGGGCTGGAGGAGCAGGGTCTGGCTGGGTCTCCAGAAAAGGTGCCTTTTGCCCACCGGGAATCAAGCAGGAAGTTGGGGGGAGAGGAGCTCCCCCAAATCCAGAACCATAGTATTTAAGAGTGTACCCAACCACTGCAGTCCAAGCCTCAGAAGCCTCCTGACACCTGTGAAGCTAGAAACTGAACATTAGAACAACAGTCCTTGGCCAGGAGTCACAGCACGAGGAGCGAGAACATGGTACCTCTCCCCTGCTGTCTCCCAAATCTCAGCTAGCGCATCTGATGAGCAGCACCTCATTTGCATCCAGAACCTGAGCTGAGTGGGAGGCTGGGGATGTAGATTTTTGTTTTGCAGCCTTTGAAGCACAGGGAGGAATCCTAGAAGGGTCAGAATGGGCTCTGAGGGCTAATGCACCATGATCCTGCAGATGGACACGGAGCCCAGCCCAAGCAACAAGAGTTGGGACTTTGCTTTGACCAATGAGGAGAAAGAGAAGCTCTCCGTTCCCTGCTAGATCTGAACAGGAGAACTGGTAGGTTTGGAGCTGTAGGAAACCATCCTGACATCATGTAAGGTCTGATAATGAAGCCAGTTCATAGTGCAGAACAGAGCCAGTTTGAGGAATCTAAACAACCTCGTCTTGATGATGCAATTTGAAGACCTGGAGAGGGAAGGTGGCTTATTCAAGGTCACAGAAGAGGGAGGGGTGCAGCTGGATCTAGAACACCAGCTTCGTGACACCGACTGCAGGCTTTTCTCATCGTGTGGTGCTTGGCCTCCGCTTAGAGCCTTTATTCCTTCCCTCCAGCCCCCAGCACTCCTCTCAGCAGCTGGCAGGGGTTCCAGCCCCTGTTCACTCAAGGAGCTGATTGGCCTGACCCCTCTGAGCAAGCGGAGCTGCCTGGAGAGGGACCTTAGCAGAAATGCACTCAGAACACATTTCCTGGCGGACGTGGTGGAGCCTGGGTGTGTAGGAATAACTCATAACTGGAGCCTGCCTAGTGAGGAGCTCAGAGCTGGCTCTGAAAACACCCTAGGGGTTCTCTCTGAGTGGCACACTGAAATGTGGCCACACCGGTTTGGGCTATTTTAAGCTTCGGAAACCAAAGGAGGTAAGGCGGGGTGAACCTGAGGGCTCTGAGGAAAGATGAGTTCCAGGCCGGCTGTCTCTGTGCCTCCAAGGTCACCTTGGGCTCTTCCCCGTCACCTGTGACCTTGCTTTCCTCTTCCCTCTTGTCCCTGGAAGGATGGGATGGAAGGACCCTGGGAACCTCAGGGGAAGTGAGCAGAGAAGGAGCAGGAGGGGGGACAGGAGCACCAGGTGCAGAGGAGCTTGGTGAGACAAGAGAGGTGGGCGGCGCTGTTGCCCGCCAGACCCCGAGTGCTTCCCTTCTCATTTACTTATTTACATTGATTGTGTTTGGTCCTCACAACAGCCCTTAGGGAAGTGTAACTGTCACCTCTGTTTGTCGCAGGAGGAAACAAAGGCTCACAGAAAGGAAGCAGCTTGCCCAAGGACCAAGGCGACCCAGCAGTATGGGGATTTGCAATCAGGTGGGTCTGCATTCCTAATTACTATGCTCCGTGGCCTCAATATCCACCAACAGTCAGAGCTCCCCTTTACCACACACGTGCTCCTCTCTGTTCCTTCCCACAGCTCAGGAAGTTCCGTTTTACGAGCCCCATTTTCCAGATGGGGAGACTGGAGTCAGAGAGCTTTAGAAACCTGCCCCGGGACATGCGGGCATGCTTAGCAGTGCAGGACTGAACCCTGCTCCCCCCATCTGGCCCAGGGTTTTACCTCGATTGCCCGCACAGGCTTTAGTTCTAAAACAACTTCACAGGCTTTGGTAGGACACCTACTTCGATCCTTCCACATGTTGCTCTGGGGAAACTGAGGTTCCAAAAGATTGGCTGACTTGCCCAAGGTCACACAGCTAGTGGCTAGTTGGGTTAGAACCCAGACTCTGGGCTCTCTGGCTGTCTGTAAGCAAATTCTTATCTCCTGACACACGTCATAATTTCAGCGATGTTGTATCTGCATTTCTAGCTCACCTTCACTGGACGGCGCCTTCTGCCACTTGGCCTTGAGGTTTCTGTCTCAATTTGCCTATGTCAAGGGGCCTGTGATCTGTGACTGCACAGAGAGGTGATGGAGTCAGGGCTTCTGTAAGAAGGACTGAGCTCGCCTGCAGCAAAGGGTTGACACCCATGATCTTTGTCATTGAGGTCCTGAGCACAGTGACACCTCTTTGTGTTTTCCTTACAAACACCTGTTGACAGGTGGGAGGGGGACCAGGAAAGTGAGCAGTAGGAGGGACAGAAAGTCTGGAGTCTGGGAATTAATAGGTATTTGATGTGATCTGGTAATTTTTGGAGTATTCTAGATGACCAGTTTTTTTCCTAAATTTTATTTTTAATTGTGGTAGATGACACAGTCCTAGATAATGCGACAAGTATGGCAACAAGCCACATTTTAATTCTTTGATTCATTTCTCCTTTTCCGAAATCAACAAATACAAGTAGTTACCGAACTCCACTGTGCCAGGCGTTAGGAGAAGCAGGTGCTGAGGATCCAGAAAATGACCCTCAAACAGGGTGCCTGCCCCCCCAGAACCCACAATTGAGAGAGAGAAACAAACGCAGAGCACGTGGGTCTGAAGCTGAGGGTACAATACTCTGTCGTGGGTGAGGTCAGTGTCAGGACAAAGTGCGTGGCCGTCAGTGTTTCCTTGGGGCGGGGAGAGCGTGTGAGATGCTTGAATTTCAGGAAGGTCTAGGAGGCTACACAGGTTGCAGGGGTGGGGGTGGGGGGTCTTGGGCAAAGAAAATGGCTTGGGTAAAGGCCTACACAAGGAATAAGTGACCTGGAGGACTGCAGGTGGTGGCAGCAGTGGGGCGGGGGTGCCGGGAGTTGTTGGGGAGGGAGAGATGAAGCTGAAGAGTTCGGCAGGTTTGGTTTCGAAGAGCCCTGTGTGTTATGGAAGGAATTTAAATTGTCTCCTGGAGGCAAGGAAAAGCTTCTGAAGAGGTTCAGCTGGAATGTGACATGACAGGGTTTCTATTTTAGAAAGTCACTCTGGCTGCTCTTGGAGGATGGATGGATGATTAGTGAGGCCAGGCCCCAAAGTCACATAGGGGAGGGTGTCAGTGATCAAAAAGAGGATCAAAACAGCACCAGGTGTCTACACCAAGGCCCCGAGATGGAGACAGAGATGAGAGGGCGTGTACACTGAGATACTGAAGTAGAAGAAAATGAAGGAGTCAAGAATAAGTACTAAACTTTTTTAAACGGTGTGATTGGGTGGCTGTTATGCTAAAAAAGAAAAGGGAAGGGTCTCTTATGAAAATTTAAAAAAATAATAAATTATTATAATAAATCATTATGGTATACAGGATGTTAGGAAAATAGAGAAAATGGGGGGGGGAAGCCCAGAACCCCATTACCATAGCACAACCTGTGTGCATATTTTGATTTATTCCCTTCCAGTATTTCCCCCTTGTCTGTAACCCAAAGTCAGTTTCATAGATGGCAGTTTTTCTTTTCTTTTCTTACATGATATGAATGTTTTATTTATTTAAAAATGATGGCTGACCTGCAATATTCTACTAGCTTTCAGTATGTGATCATTTTCTTGAATGTGGGAAGGCTAATAGGAAACACTGTTCTCCTTCAAGCCTGCAAAGGACACACCTTGAGACTCATTGCTGGAGGCCCCCCCTGCGTTTCCTATTTTAAGCTGGGGCCAAATCGCTTGCCTGTCTATGAGTCCAAGTCACTTTGAGTGAGGACTCGATTCCTAGTGGTTTATGGTTCTGTGCTTTGGTGCATCTCGTTACTGACTCCCTTCTGCCTCCCCACCGACCATTAAGATGATCAAGATGATGAAACACTGCGTGCCTTCATGTCCTGGGGAATTCAGCCTGAGATGCCAAGATATGGCGGTGTTCAGGTCAATCCTTGCTATGGCTTGTGAGGCCCACTTGTTGGAGAAGTCACCACGGAGAGCATAGGTTTTTCATTTACCCGGACATTCTCTGAGCACAGTTCGGCTTCCAGCCTTGCTCCACAGGGAGTGTCCAGCTTAGAAAATAAAAAGTAATTGATGAGAAGTCTCCAGAAAAGTTGTCCTGGCTCTAGCTGGCTCTGGTGGGTCAGAAAAATTTGCTCTTGGCAAGCTCTGGGTTTAGCACAGGCATGGCGGAAAAGCTGTAGCCTTCTTTGGGGAAGGCATTATGCAGAGTGTCAGCAGCCTTGGCTTTGAATGAAAGGCCTCAGGGGAACAACCAGACAGTGGCCTTATTCTGTGTTATCAGACTGAAGGGCGATCTTGTGCACAGTGGACATTCAATGGAGAGAGGCGAGCTTGGAAGGGGAGCCAAATCCTTTTGCTAACCTGGAACGCAGATGTGGTTTCAGTGCAGCCTGGCAAACAGGAGGTCACTGAATTCATTCCTTGGATTCTCCCTGCCCTCCATGGCCACCAGAACCTTCCCTCTCCTGGGCAGCCACTGGGAGGAAATTTGACTATCAGTGAATCCAGGGCAGGAGGGGGCTTAAACGTAGGAGATGGAGAGTGTGGTGGTGGGAGATGCTGAGGACCAAACAGCAGCGGTTGGAACCGTTTTTATCTCTCACATGCCCTTGTGCGGGGAGAGCAGGATGGAGTCCAGCAGTATGTTCTCTGGGGCTCTGCCCAGGCTAATTTTACATGACAATGGCTGCTCTATGCTCTTTCATGGAGCATTCTAATAACTTTGCAGGTCCCATGTGACCTAGTGGCCAGAGCTGGAAAAGGCTCCCTGTTGGACTTCCGGCCCAGTCCAGCAACAGGCAGGGGATAGAGGCTGTGCGTTACCCAGGCAGCCAGACAAGCATTTCCCCCGGCTGCCCCTACAGTTCTTACAGAAGAGGACCTCTATCGGTCACGGGATCAGCTGCCCGGGGCATGGCAGGTCGCTGTCCCTGACCACTGGACTCTCTCATACAGGCTGGAATGAAGGTTGGACTTTAACTCCATACGGGCCACTGAGAGATTTCGTAAGACACTGCGTCAGGGAACTTGTGTGGCTTCCCGCAGGCCTACCCCTCCCCACTCTGTCCACGTGAAAATGCCGGGTGCAGCCAGAAAGAAAAAGGCGCCGGGCGCCAATGCGAGGTTGGACCAGTCTCGTGAGGGCAGGGGTTTAGCGGTAGGCCCAGTTACAAGCTGGTTTGGAAATTTACTGGTCTCTTTAAAAATAAAGAAAACCAAATCATTTAAAAATATTATATTACAATAACTTAAAAAAAAACTAAATCGCTGATCAAAGAATTGCGACATAAACAAAGAAAAATGTGAGCGCTCTGTTCTTTTGTGAGCAATTAAGGCCTGGACAGGGAAATGCCAGGAGCTGTGACCCGTGGTGCGCACTCATTCCTCCTGTCTCCTTTCCATTTGCACACAAAGGGGAGGTTCTTGCTGTCAAGTGCCCTTCATGAAAAGATAGAACTCAGTGAAACACATGAGCTATAATTATTATTATTTAGTTTGTTCTTTCCATCAAAATAGCTCTTAGAGTGTCTCCATGTGACTTAATCTCTTATGTCCACAGGCAGCCTGGAGAGCCTGCTCAGGCCCCACAACCACACCCAGGGCGTGAGCTGTGGGCAGGACTCTCTCCAAGCTCAGGGAGGCAGTCTCTGTTAATCCCATGGAACCCTCCACTTGCAGGGGTCCTGGGCTTCCTTTGTTTAAGCTCCTGGTTCCTGAAGGCAGAGACAGAACTGAGGAGGTTCTGTCTCTGGGAAGGTTCCCAACTCTTCTGAAAGCAGCTGACACAAACCAAATTGCGCCTATACACACGCAAGAAGGATGGGAAGAGGTGGCAGGACGGAGGTGGGGAACTTGAAATTGATTAGATCAAGTACCTGGGAAGATGCAACTCCCTCTCCCCACCCAAATTTTTTTTCCGGAAGGGAAAGAGGAGCAATGTGGGCCAAAATTGAAATGCCAGTCATCTACCACAACCTCAGCATCAGCCTCCTCCGTTCCCCCCAACCCAAGATGCTGCCGCTTATCTGTTGTCACTGGGCAATCTCCCACTCAGGAGCCCTTTTTGACCTGAGCTCCTCTTTTCCCCGTTTGAGCACATGGTATACATCCCAGTGGAAACCCTGGTCTTTTTAATGTGTCTTCTAGGAAGATGAAAGCCGTTAAAATAATGTTGGACTCAGACTCACAAAGACCTGAGAGTACTGAATGGATAGAATCCTGCAATATTAGAACCATGCATCACAGCTGAAGTTGGTGCCAGCAAGCACATGCCAGCAAAGTTCTTCCCTTTCCATCTCAGTCAAATTGCCTTTTCTCAAGATCCCAAGAAGTGGGCTTTTGATTATAGTCAGTTTACACTGCTTTCAATCATTCCACACCCAATAATTACTGACTGCTTCCTATGTTGATCAAGGTAAGCATGCACACGCACACACATACACGCGCACACACACACACACACACACACACACTCTCTCTCTCTCTCTCTCTCCCTTCTAGGAGTGGTATGAAGAGGAAGAAATCTACTATTGACATGCCTGGAATAAATCCAGGGTCACCTCCCGCCTCTGTTCTCTGTGATGCCCATTGCTCATGTAGCCCTATTCTTGGAGCTCCATGAAATTGTACCATAGGAATCAGTATCTGAGGTCACTCAAGTAGCTTGGTGTTCCATGCACTTAGGTGTCAAACAAAAACACTTAGTCTCCTCTTCTATTGTGTTTATTTAGTTCTGCACTCCTGCTAGTCTACAAGAAAGGTGTTCATCCTTTTCACAGTTCTGTCCCCAGCTGTGTGGCACAAAAGAAGTGCTCCTTGTATATTTTTAGTCAATGAGCTCATGGACTGTCACCTCAGGCTCTGCCATTGAAATGACCAGCTAACTCTGGGTCTGCTTCTGTCAGCTCTGGTCTCAACTGATTTCTCCAGTTCCTCTGCTTGCCCGGCTGCTCCTCCTAACTCCGACTGCACCTGACCCATCGTGATCTTTTCAACCTCTTCTCCATCACGACCTTTTTGTTTCAGCTTTGACCACTAACTGACCAATTCTGTCCTGATTTATTACTTCAGATTCCTGAGAGGGAGGGTAATGGAAAGAGAGACAGAAAACCAATGATCCAGGTCATCTATTTGTACCAGGTCAGAGGTCAAGAGCCAACCAGGAGATTGACTGTCCTTGAATCTGATGCCCACTTTGGTCATCCGCTGAGATGGAGGACAGATCAAGTGTTAACTAGCTCAAAACATAGGGGCCTAGGCAGCAGGGTCTGTGGACAAGGTAGTTTCTCAGAGAATGTAGTACAAGTGTGGAAGGCAGTTTTTGACTTCTCTTGCAAAGTAAAATGAACTTCATGAAGAGTTTATTATCGATAGAGAGATGACTTAAAGGCAGATGGATGTAAATGAGTACAGAATCTGTTCATGTTGCCTATTTAGCAACCCTTTCTCGTTCTTTTAAGAGACATCTCCTCTGGCCGCAGCAGCATTCAGGTGACTCAGGGTAGGCTAGTTATTAAATCTCAACTTTCTACCTGGAGTGAGTGGGTCAAGGGTGGGCACGGGACACAACCAAATCCATGAGCTCTTTCTTGAAATTTTTAGCAATGAATCTGGAAGAGAGCATTCCTTTTTCCTTCTCTCTGATTATGCTGGGTTATGAGACTGGACTGCCAGCAGCTGTGTGCTCCATCACATGAAGGGGAAAAAAAATAGTCAGAAGTGGGGAAAAGACGCTGAGGGGAAGAGAGAGAGAGCCATTCTAGACGGGCCTCACTCCTACCAGCCTTAAGATGAATCCCACCCTTGTTCTGTTTTTTGTTCTTCCCATTTTTTAATTCAGAAGCCCAATAAATTCCACCTCCCTTCCTCCTTTCTCTCATTGCTTAAGCTAATTAAGTGGGCTTTTTCTCTTTTGCAACCAAGATAGTTCTGGATTAAAACAAATGCTAAATTTGGTCATGTAAACTAAATAAACATTTGTTAAATGAGCAAAACTCTGAAAGTTATGTAAGTTCCAAGGGAAGAGAGAGCAAAGTTAAAAAAAAAATCCAAATTGCCTTTATTAATCGAGGTAAAACATTTCTGAATTCAGTACCTAATCCATAACAAACCCCATCCTTGAGAGTGAACTTTCTTTTCCTTCTTCTTTTTTACCTTTTTATTTTTGAGAGCAAAGCACATGTTTTCCCCTGCGTCAGCAAGCAGGGCAAACACTGAGTTTAAGGCAACCAAAGGACATGAACTTGAACTAAAGTTCGAAAATATAGACTGTCCTAGATAGAATCTCAAGATTAGGAGACATTTTGATATAGAGCCGAACGTAAGTCTTTTCTCTTCCAAAGAGCCAGTTACCCTTTGTTCTGGAAGCAGAAAGGAATAGTCTAAATTTCCCAGAGTGAAAAAAAAATTAAGGCTCCAATTGAGCAAAAAACATAGTTTTCCCAAGGCTTATTTTGGTTCTTTATCTTGGGGCAGGGAGGACATTTGACCTTTGGAAGGCACATTTTTAAGGGTGCAGGTGTTTCCAGGGATGGTACTTGTAGGCTTTACCTGGAGTTTTCTAGACATGCACAATGACCCTCAATGGCTGTGGGTTAACTTGGGGTCCAGTGGCATTGTGAATGGGCATGTGCAAAAGAGTAAAGCAGGAAGTATAGAAAAGAGCCCAGCCACTTTCTCTGCACAGGTCCTTTGACAAGACAAAGGGGATTCTAAGTGCTGATTCTGCTCTGGATCTTCAGAATAAGGCCTAAGAGAGTAGGATAGCAGAGGACAGGCCCTGGCCTCAGCTGGAAAGTCAGTGTAGAGCTGAATGGAGCTTTAGAGAGCATCTGAGCCACTGTCACAATAGGGCACAGTGAGACTTGGAGAGGAGAAGTGTTTTACCCATGGCTTTGTGGTCACTGTGGTAGTCCAGTTCTCTGACAAGCAGACTCCAAGACAGGATTCAACATGCAGGGATTCTTTCAGAGGAAACACCTGAGTGTGGGGGAATGAGGAAGGAGCTGGAGAAGACCACACTGTGAGTCTGATCTGGGCAGAAGTTTGAGTGGAAGCATCGTAGATTGCTGTGCACTCCAAGGAAGGTTCGGCAAGGCTGTGTGCGGGTGGGTTGTCTCCAGCCAGAGCTGGCTGAGAGAGGAGTCTTGTGTCTCCTAGGAAGGCAACTACCTTATAATCCCTACCAGGCCATTTTTTGGCCAGGAGAAACCCATGGGACCCATGGGATATGCGACTTCCATACAAGGGGCAGCAGCTGGGGCCCTTGGTTGATTGCACTCCCTGTAGTTGGAGGTCTACTGACTCATTCCTGGAGCCAACTCAGCGCAGGTAATCTTGGAGTCACACCGGTACTCATCCTGTTCTTCCTCCACTGTCCATTCCCAATTTCTCTCACCCTCAGCTTCATTGTGACAGGTCTTGGTGTCTTACGTGGTGGTACAACCAAGCCTTCATTCCTGGGGGTATCTGAATGCTTGATAACGTGCCTTTTCCAGGTTGGGGTTACTGCTCATAGTCACAGAGAGGCAAGGGAGGACCAGGAGGACCAAGTGGATCAACTGGATTCACACATAATTTCTCTCGGCCTTTATCATGTCAACCATCTCTGTGTTCTCTGGATTATCAAGGTCAAAAGCCCCTGCCAATTTAATGATTTTTCTCCTTGCCTGCTGAGCCTTGGGCACAAGGCGTTAAAATACACTGGTGGCAGCTGTAAATTATAGTCCAGTGGGACCCACACTGCGCCCTCTGCCATGAGCGAGCCCCTTTGGGAGACCAGGACCTTCCACCATTCAGAGTCCAGTGTTGCAGGGACAGGAGTCACAGGATGCCCAGAGAGTCACTGGGAGTGATGATAAAAGGGCAGCCGCCATTGGCTTCCGCCCCTTGGTTTCCAAAATCGTGTGTCCTTCCTCCTGGAGCCAAAGTGCCATAAAGGTGCCTCTGACTTAAACGCACGGCATTCGGAAAATGTGCCCCATCATTTCTGAGCGTGTCCTCTGAGGTGGCACTTCGGCTGCACCTTTGGAAGGCTGTTCCTGCCTTCTGGGAGGCAGACTGTTCTGATACAAATCACCAGGTCAGCTGTCCAAGCAGATGTCCTGTTCCTGGGAACAGCATGCCCGTCTCTCCATCCTGCTGGTACCCTGCCCCCAACTTTCAAGAGTGATTTGCTTGCCTTCAGGAAAGGTGTTACTTTATCTGTAATTTACTCTAAACTACTCTATCACGCGCAGTACGGTATGTACAAGGGTTAGTGTTGAGTTCTGGGGAGCTAGTCAACGTTCAGAGCACACTAATTAGGAACCCACACTCTAGGGATGGCTAATTTGCATGTGAAAACTCAAACAGTCACGACAGGCCTCCCACTGTTATGCTCACGACCTCCAGACCCCTTTTCTGTCCCCCACACTGCTGTAGATGGGCCTTTACGACCTGCAGCCACGTGGCCCCCTTGCCTCCTCCTTCCCTAAGGATTCAGCCAGTGGGAGGCACAGCAGGAGGTTGGAGGCTGGAAGGAGAGAGAGAGGCTGGGGTATTTATCCTTCCTCCCCACCCACAGCCCAAGCAACCCCTTTGGGGCTGCCCCCTTAAGCCTTCTACTTAAGGCTGCAGCTGCTGTTGAGGAACCTTCCGCTTCAGCTACAGCTTCCTGCAGGTTCCTGGAGGACAATAGCCAAGCCTGTCACCATGGCTAGGCCTGGGTGCATCACCACCCTTTGTTAGTTCCTCTTAACCCTGACCATGCTGGGCATTTGCCCCTTCATTAAACTTTCCTCCATTACCTCCGTTGAGGCTGCTGTCTGTTTGCTGCTAGGACTTTGACAGATAAAAAATACTTCTATGTCCAATCAATACCGAAGAGTTTACTAACTGGCATAAGGGTTTTTAGATGTAATTTTTATATTGGTGAAATAAGCAATGTTCAGACTATGTGAATTGATTGGTTAGAAGTGGTGTAGAGGCACTTCTGCCCTTGCTTAAATAAAAACCCAGAAAGTTCAACAGCCTATTCCTTTTGGATTGCCTTTTGGGCCTAAGATCCACTTCAGTGTTTGGCCTCTTAGTATAGGAATCTTGATGATGCCCAGGCAGGTGGCTGAAACTTGCAAGGAGAATGGTTCTGCATTTGCCTCAGGGGCACCCACGGGCAGAGCGCAGGGATGGTATGGGAGCACACTGATCAATTACCAGGCATTCGCTCTACAGTTTAGGGGGCCAGAGAAATCAGAAATGACACAGTCCCTTCCCTGGGATTTCACTCTCTGGCTGGGGGCTGACGAGCACCGTGGGCAGCCACGGGAAACGGCAATGAATTAGCTCACTGGGGTGGGAGCGCTCTGGGAAAGCAGGGGCACAAAGAACGGTCATTCAGATGATGGTTAAATGTCTACTCCAGACTCACACAGATCTGGTTCAAATCCTAGCTCTCCTCAGGCAAGCCACCTAAGCTGTCTAAGCTTCACTCTGCCTAACTGCACAGGAAGAATAACTCTCTGTCACGTACATTGAAAATTAAGTCAGATCTTGCCTGTTATAATGCTTTGTGTAGAGCTGGACAACATGATAAAGGTTCTCTTGGCTAATTCATATTAATTAATTTATTTAGTAATCAAAAAGAGAGGAAGGGGTACCGTAAGCATACACCTCGCTCCTTGATCAAGTGTTCCAGTGCATATGGTATTCTACAGGAGTCCATCCAAGGAGTGGAGTAACCTTGAAGAATGCTAATTAAATGACTGAAATTACTTGCCAAGTAAACATAATCTTAAAACAGGATTAGTCAAGGGTCAACCAATTATGGTGGATTATGTGGCTGCTGCTTTGTTCAGGCTGAGTGTCACACAGTATTTGGGGAGTAGTGGTCACCTGCTTTCCCACACACTTCACCTTCAGCCTGTCAATCAGCCACAAACGCAAGCGCCAGAGCTAGGAATGACCAAGAAGTCCGTTTTCCAAGTTGTCTATAGAGCAACTGCCACCCAGCTATGTAGAAATATAAGTGTCCTTAAGGTTTCTGTTTGCCAATCTCTTTACCAGCTTCACAAATACTCAAGATCACGTGTAGTTCTAGAGCAGTCTATTGTAATACACTCTGGGGCAGTTGTATTATCAGGAGGCCATCGTGTACCGCTCTCCCTGCGTTCTTCATGAGTTAATTAAAAAGGCGGTCACCAGGGTACCCGCCCAAAGGGAACCAGAAAGGGAATGCCTGTGTGCCTAGTCAAGGGACAAACATTTCCATATCAGGAAAATGTGGTCAAGAGTTCCAGAAGCCTGAAAAGGTAACTGACTGGAAAGCCAATAGGACTTGAGAAGATGTTCGCACCAGAGAACAAAGCCTCAATCTGGTGTCAACACCAAGAAACCCCATGAATCAATTACAAACTCAGGATATGAAACAATTGAACTTCGGTGTGGTTAGGTCCAGAATCTGACCATAAATACAGAGAAGGAACTTACAGCTCCCTCAGCACCTGTAATGGTGACAAGCCTGTGGCCTTTTAAACCTACCTACAAACTGACACTGACTTAACAAAGAAATAAGAATGAAATTTGCTGTGGAGAGAAATTCCATCTCTGGATTTGCCTAACAGCTTCCAGATTTACCATCTACTTCTGCGAAAAGTTTTTACTTAGAATGGTCTAGCTTTTTCTAGACATTAGCATTGAGATTTCTCCTAGGAGTCCTGTTTTCTCAGTTACCTGGAATAATGGTAACTTAAAAAAAAAATCAATGTACCATAATAATAGTTCACATCCATTAGAATGGCTACTATTAAAAAAAAAAACAGAAAATAACAAGTGTCTGCGAGGATGGGGAGATGTTGAAATTCTTGGTGGGATTGTAAAATGATGTAACTGCTGTGGAAAACAGTGTGGAGGGTGCTCCATAAACTAAAAATAGAACTACTGTGTGACCTGGGAATTCTACTTCTGGGTACATACCCTAAAGAATTGAAAGCTGGCTCTCAAAGAGATACTTGCATGTCTCTATCCCCTGTTCGTAGCAGCACCATTCACAATAGCCAAAATGTGGGAGCAACCCATTTGTCCATCCACGGATAAATGGATAAACAAATGGATACACGGATGGTGTATGCATGTGATGGGGCATAGTTCAGCTTTAAAACGGAAGGAACTGCGACATGCTACAACACGGGTGAGCCTTGAGGACATTACGCTAAGTGAAATAGATCAGTCACCAAAAGACAGATACTGTATGATTCTAGTTGTATGAAGTACCTAGAGTAGTCAAAATTGTGAAGACAAAAAGTAGAATGGTCATTGCCAGGGCCTGAGAGAGGGGAGAGAGAAAAGTTATTGTTCAGTGGGTATGGAGTTCTATCCCAGATGAAAAAGTTCTGGAGTTCTGTTTTACCGCAGTGTGAATATACCTAACACTTCTGAACTGTCCACTTAAAAATGGTTAATACATTTTATGTCGCATGTGTTTTCTCCTTTTTTAAAAATATATTTTATTGATTATGCTAGTACAGTTATCCCATTTTCCCCCCTTTGCCCTGTACCAGTGCCCCCACATTCCCTGCCCCCCTTAGTTCATGTCCATGGGTCACACATGTAAGTTCACTGACATCTATATTTTCTATACTATTCTCAACCTCAATGTAATAGATGCCTCAAAAAGCTAAGATAAATTGACAGATGAAGAAATGGACAGATAAGTGATAGAGCAACTATAATAAAATGTTAATTGTAGAATCTAGGTGATGGGTATATAGGTATTTTCTGTAAAACTCCTTCAACTTTTTTGTATGTTTGAAATTTTTTATAGAGAAATGTTGGCAAAGAATGAAAAAAATCAACGTAGTAATTAAAATTTATATACGTTCACTCTACATGTGGTACATATACTATACATATATAGCTAATATTTCTAATTGTGGCACATTTTTTAAAAAATAATTAAACCTCTCTGAAAGAGTAGACTATTACAAAAATAAAAGAGGGACTCTTTATGACATAAATTTGCTTAACATTTTTTCATCAGATAACACAAACACATTGGTTTTTAGAAAATCAATGAGGGTAAAAAGGCCCCTGGAGCGAATATCCACCGACTTCTGTTTGACTCTCCGCACCCCCCGTCCCGCTCCCAGAGTGAAATGGATTTCCTTACTTCTTTTTTTTTTTCTTGTGGTTATTTCCCTCTCTTTAAAATGCTTACACCGCAATTTCTCATTTTATCAACTTCAGAAGCTGTCTGTTGACTTCCTGCCCTGAGAGATGTGGACTTGGCTCCCATACACGATCCCGTTCCCCAGCCCCCCAACACACAATCCCCGTTCCCCAGCCCCCACCCACTCCACCCCCTGCACCACCACCTTCCCCCTCTTCTTCCTCCCCTGCCAATTGCACCCCCTCAGGCCCTCCTCTGGTTAGCCCCGCAACTTCAAATGTATACCTAGGCCTCCATTTCATATGCCATCAACCACCCTATTGTCTCTTGAGTCTCTGTAAGGTGGACTTTTTATATTACCATCCCCCCATTCTGCTCCCCCCACTCACCTTCCATGCCTCAGATTGTTCACCATGCCTTTACTCTTATATCACTGCATGACTTTAAGTGGGTCAAACAAAACCCAAAACCCTGCAACAACTCCATGTTGAAAATCCCTTCCAACATGGTGAAGAAGCACACTGCTAAGAATGTAGTAGGCACTTTACGAACACCTGGGCAGTTGGGTGGTAGTCATGTTTGCCAACACTAAGCTCGTAAAACAGGGGCCTCACCATAGCCTCCTTACCCCTGGGAGGCAGACAGCCAGTTCTTCACGATCCCAAGTGGGAATGCAGACAAAAGGCAGTTCACAAACTTCTTTCTATGGTATTTGAACATCTATTCCGCATCCTTTCAGGGTTCTAAAAGGTCTGTATAACTGCATTAAGTTTTTAAAAGTGAGATTAAATAAACCAAAGGAAGATAGAACCATAATGGACTATTAGAGGGCAACTGAGAAAATTTGAGGGATGTCCTCAGTTTGTCTGAGCTGTCCCTCAAACTCTCTCTTTGCGTCTCTATGAGAGACTAGAATGATCTGGACAGACTGAGGCACGAGCCCTGTAGCACGTTCCTCCTAAAGTTGCAGCCCCATTTCATCCTGCCATGAGTTCGCATCACGCACGTGCTGATGCTGTCCCCTAAGTTATGTATAGCTCGAATCCAGGGATTCAAGGGTTTCAAGTATCTTTGTCTTCCCCTCCCCCCATCTCCATTCTCTTACTGTCGCTACGCTAAAGCCCAAGTCTCCTGGAATGCAGGCAAGTTCTCTCTACAACCTTGCTTGAAGATGTCAAACCCAACGTGCTGATCCGGGAGCTGTTTTTTCAGAAGCAGGTTGTTTATGATGTGTCCTGACATGCCCTGGGCTCCCTGTGCCATTCGCCCCCAGGACACTGTATGTTCATGTGATGTGACAGCCTCAGATTGCTGACTGACATGGTGAACGGAGTAGAGAATACCTCCTCTTTTTCATGTTTGACCAAAGGATTAAGTTCAGGGCAATTCCACGCCTATCTCTAGTCATGCAAGTTTGCGGACATTTCTAAGGTGTGCGTTGACTTCTGTCGATTCCAAGTCTAGAATCCTGGCCTCTATCTACGCCAACAGTATCCACCTTTGAATCCCCAGAAGCTGTGAATATGTTATTGAACAAGGCACAGGGGTCTTTCAAATGTGGTTTAAGGTTAAAAACTTTCACATAGGGAGATTTTTCCGGATTATTCAGGTAAACACAATCTAATCACATGAATCCTTAAAAATGGCGACCTTTCCTGACTTTGGAGGCAATGAGACTTCGGCAGGAAGGGGTCAGATTGACGCAACGTGGGAAGGACTCAGACATCTATTGCTGGCTTTCCAGATGGGCGGAGGCCGTGAACCAAGGAGTGTGGGTGGCTTCTAGAAGTTGGAAAAGGCATAGAAATGGTTTCTCCCCTAGAGCCTACAGAAAAGAACACAGTTCTGCCAGCACCTTGAATTCAGTGTGACCTGTTCAGAACTTCTGACCTGCAGAACTGCAAGATAAGTGAGTGTTGTTTTAAATGACTAAGTTTATTGTCATTGGTTTTAGCAGCTTTAGACAGTACCCTGCCCTAGTCCAGATTAGCATGCCCTCAAAATACATGAATGTAACCAATTCTTCGTAATGACTAGGTGCTTGAGAGTGTAAGTCATGTAAGGAGAAATCTCAGTCATCTGGGACTCTTGCAAAATATGCGGTGGAAATAACTAAGTTTTTCCAAGTAGCTGAGGATTTATCCATTTAGGATGCGAAGCATTTTTTATTTTAAACATTTTGTAGGATAATATTTTTAACTTTTAGGAAGCTTAAATTTCAATATTTTAAACTAAACATTCAAGTTTAACACTTCAACCTGTAGAAAGATTAAATCCTTTATAATCCTATACATATATACACACACACATATAAATATCTCCATATATATTCCTTCATATATATAGGTATAGATATGCACACATACACATATATTCCTTTCTACTTAAGTGAAATACATTAAACTTCGTTTAACATTTTCATGATGTATGGGTTTTTTTAATGTTAAGTATTAATTATTAGCCAGTACTATGGCATAATCTTTGGGGATGACTAAGTATTGGAAAACTTCCCTTTGTTGCTGACTTTCTGGAACGATCCTACTATTAAGTGTTCTGTCTCACTTTCCCTTTCCTCATCAGATGGCCTGTCCTGATTTTCAGCTCAGTTACTGCTGTCGCTGTGCTGTGAGCCTCCCTGGCTTCCCAGTAAAGGGCCCAGCCGCTGTGGGACAGGGAATCCTAAACCATTTATTTGCCTTGAATACATTTTTAGAAGTAATTTTCAGTTTCCTGTTTGTTACCTTTCAACCCTGACAAAAACTTTTCGGCACAGCTCTTTAGCTGATTGTATCATCCTGTTGGGCTGTCAGCATGGCGAGAGTTGGTGACCGAGACTCGGGAAGTCGGTGGCACTGGAGTCGAACAGTAGCTGTGTAGCAGGGTTACCGAGGAAACTCAGAGTCCCCTAGGCCTCCCTCTGTTCCTCAACCTGGTGAATCTACCATCTTGCTTTTGACGTTAGTAGCAAAGCCTCAATCTCTCCTAAGAAGGCCTTTAGACAAGACTAGAAATAAGCCAGTGTGATTATGATCTCCCTCCTCAAAATAAGGCTTCCTTTCTAAACCCAGTCTCAGAAAATCTAGCCCAACACAGGCCTGCAAACTCCAGCCACAACCATCTGAGATATGAGATGTTCCATTTCTTAGCAGCCTGGCTGCTGAAGTCACCACCGGCTCCACTGACTGATACAGGAGGTCTCTCAGGGCGTGATGTGGCTGGAACCTGTTTTGTACACAAGGCCCACCCAGCATCTTGGCCCTGAGCCTCAGAACTATCTGATTAGCTGAGACACCCCTAATGCTTACTGGTCACTGTTAATACAAAGAGGTGTCAACAAGCTATCTGAGGTTAACTGAGGCCTAGAGAGTGTGGTTGTGCATGTGTGTGCACATGGGCGCATGTTTCTGTGTGTGAGTGTGTGACTCAGTGTCAGTGTAAGCTGTGTGGGGTTGTGTGTGTGTGTGTGTGTGTCTATGGCATGTGTGTATGTGTGTGTTTTCATGCATGCCATCAAGAGAAGAAGAGATAAAAGCACAGAAGGAAAAGAGAGCCAGCGAAAAAAGGCAGAGAAGTAGAGACAGGGACAGAGAGAGTGAGTGAGTGAGTGAGTCAGAGAAGCAAGGGGACACAAGTGACCAGCAAAGGCAGAGAACAAGACACAGGAAAGAAGTGACTAGAGGTGCTAGTCCTGTGTGACTGCCAGAGTTAAGAATTCCATTCTTAAGCATACCATAGTTTTTGATCGGTAAATGAATGGATCAAAAAACTATGGTACATTTAGCCCTGGCTGGTGTAGCTCAGTGGATTGAGCATGGGCCTGTGAACCAAAAGATCACGGTTCAATTCCCAGTCAGGGCACATGCCTGGGTTGCAGGCCAGTTCCCGGCAAGGGACACACAAGAGGCAACCATACATTGATATTTCTCTCCCTCTTTCCTTCCTTTCCCCTCTAAAGATAAATAAAAAAAATGTTTTTAAAAAATTAAAAAAAAACTATGGTACATTTACACAATGGAATTCTACATAGCAGAGAGAAAGAAGGAGCTCCTACCCTTTTTGACAGCATGGATGGAACCAGAGAGCATTATGCTAAGTGAAATAAGCCAGGCGGTGAGGGACAAATACCATATGATCTCACCTTTAACTGGAACATAATCAACAAAAGAAAAAAGCAAACAAAATATAACCAGACACAATGAAATTAAGAACAATCTAACAATAGCCGGAGGGGAGGGGGGAGGGGACTGTGGGGGAAGGGTTTTCAGGAACTACTATAAAGGACACGCGGACAAAAGCAAGGGGGAGGGTGGAAGCAAGGGAGGGAGGTGGGTTTGGCTGGGCTGGGGTGACTTTGGGAGAAAATGCAGACAAATGTAATTGAACAACAATAAAAATAAATAAATAAATAAATAAATAAATAAATAAACAAATAGAAATGACCCTGAGGGGAGGCAAGCAGACTCCAAAGCTCTTGGAAGAGCAATATCGTTCCCCTGCCATTTGTCTGTCGCCTTGTGACACCGTTGCTGTCTTCATGCTCTGGCTGTTCTTGTCACCCAGCTCCACTCCCATGGGAGACACTGCTGCCCAGTCACACCTAAAATCTCAGCGTGGAGCCTGTGGTTTTATTTTTTCCTAGAACTTAGCAACGTCAAACACAGGAAGTCACACTTGCCCTGTGCCTCAGCAAGGCAGACAGTGGCCGCCCCAGCCTGGGTGCCCCCTCCCAGGCTGCACAGGCGAGGCCGGGCCTGTGAGGCTGAGGCAGCAAGAGTCTTTGTCTGAGACTGAAACAAAAACCCAGTCCGGCGTCTGGCGCTGGGCTGTGAAGCAGGAGAGAAATTGACTGGGAAGGCATGTGGCCCTGCAGAGGCCTTCTCAAGCCTATGGGACAGACCGTCTGTGTGGAGCCTCAGGCAGGACGAAGGCCCAGCGCTGCCACAAATCACTGTGCCAGTCGGAAATGAGGCTCTCCCGTTTAGGCCTGAGGGTTTTTCATGCACCGAAGGAGTTGCCCTGGGTCAGTGGCTTCTGTATGTCTCTGGGGACTCCCCAGAGCTCCCTCAGGGCTGTGGTGGTGGTGGGCGAGTGAGCAGGGTGTCAGATCTCTCCTCTGCACCAACCTAAGTCAAGTTCACACTTCTGTTTGAAGGCTACTGAGCAAAAATAAGTGTGAAGTCCATCTTGTCACCCTGAGCTGGATGAAGTCACCATCCTAAGTCTTATAACTCACCTTCCTACTACTGAGGGAACGCAAGTGGGTGGGGGACACTTTGGGACCCTGAGACCGAGTTGGCAGTGAACTTTGGCAAGGGGAAAAGACTCATTTATTCACTTGATTAGGGGGTTGGACTCTACTTGGCTGGCCCCCAATGTAGGAAATGCACCCACAGAAACTGATTCCTTGGGACTAAGGCACAGCTGGATACCAGCTAGAGGAGGTCAAAGACTGTGCCCCACCCCGAAAGGGCACAGTCTCAGCGCTTTGGAATTTCTGGGCCGGGCAAACCATTAGTGGACAGAGTATCAGGCCATACACAAACAGAGAAGTGACTTCCTTGAAATCAGCGATACCTGGATGATGACAAATTCTGCAGAACACTGAGGGGAGACCCAGATGAGATGACTCATTGGGTGAGAAGGCCGGGCGCCAGCTCCATCACATGTCGGAGTCTCAGCTGCACTGCCAGAGGCCTGTTTTGCATGCGAGGCCTCCCAGCTGGTCCAGCCCAGCTCTGTCCTTCCACATCTCGCCCCGACCCACCCACTTTGTCAACAAGCAGACATTATCCCTCAGGGTATGTCATTTAGGCGTATGTCACTTCTGGGCTCCAGAACCACCCATGTCATGTCACAAGTGGATTGGCCACCTACTGCATGTTCTGGAAGGATCAACAAACAGGCAACGGATGGAAAAACCAACCCTCCCCTGTTGGATTCTCTCTGAGCTTTTTTGTTGGGCTAGGGAGCTACCTGTTTTGCTGGAGGGGCTGGGGTAAAGCGTTCACCACTAGACTGAAAAATGACCAACTGCTCAAAAGCCAGGTGGATAAATCTGCCAAATCAGTGAAATGGCACCCTGCGCGCCATTCAGAGGGTGCAGCAAACACAGATGTACAAAGCAGAGTGGTAATTACATCTCAGAAGAAGATGCTAAATATTTAAATGCATGCCTGCTGCTGATTCTCATTAGAGGGAATTTTTGACATTGGGTTTTACAGGCAGAGAGCTTGTGTTCTGAGTTATGTTTTTCTCTCTCTTAAAAAGTGCTGTGCCCATATTTTCCCACGTAGCAGGTTAATAGCTACATTTCCCTTATGTAAATCACTGGTTACCTCCAACCTCAGCCTTAGCTCTCGCACTGGAACGTTCATTGCAGCAGCTGTCTCTTTGCTAGGGAAATCTCTTCATAATTGGACCACAGTTTATTTCTGTTTCCAGGGGCAACCACTTCAGATCCCTAGCATGTGGGTGGTTTGCACACATGAGTCATACAAATGTGATGTTGCCCCTGAAGAGCCAGCCACGCCCTTTTACCAGGTGAGAAGCTTCACCTCCAAGCTCTGGGCCAGGGAGATTAGCCCTACCCCTGCAGGGGGCACAAAGGCCACTCAAAGGCCAGTGTGACTGCCATAGGGAAACGCTCTGGTGACTCTCGTGTCTCAGCGCACAGCTCAACTTTACCTGACTCTGTGCTTGCTCGGCCCTCCTTCTCTCACCCCTGTGTGGGTTTTCCAGAAAGGCACTCCTTCAAGAAATCGCATGCCTCGAAGTCTGTCTCAGGCTCTGCTTTTGGAACCTGAACTAAGATAGTTAAATCTCTACACCCATAACCCTGAAGAGCCTAGCATGCCAAGGGCTCACCTGGTGTCCTAGGTAGCTGCCTCAAGCCAGATAGGTTCCTGTAGTCCCCTTTAGAATGTTGCCTGGGCAACAGAGGGTGATTGTAGTGACTCCACTTCAGCACAGAGCAGGGGACAGCAGATCACATCACCGGAAAATGCTCTGCCATTTGACCTCCACTTCAGCAGATGGGTTCTTTCTAGGATGCATCCACAAGGCCAAGTGTTTCAGCTCTGAAGCCCACAGGCCTATGCAGATGGACAGAGATGAACCCCAATGCTCTTTTGCAGGCATCTAAAGGGCTGTTGTGAATGGGGGTCTCCCATACCAGACAATTGTATCTTAGTCCCTTTGGTCTGTGCTAACAGTACCGTAGACTGTGTGGGTTATAAACAACAGAAAGTCATTTCTCACCATTCTGGACACTGGGAAGTCCACAATCAAAGTACTAGCAGAATCTGTGTCTGGTGAAGGCCCACTTCTCAGTTCATAGATGGCCATCTTCTCACATGGCAGAAGGGACTGGAGAACTCTGTGGGGTGTCTTTTAGAAGGGCACTAATCCCATTCATGAGGACTCCATCCTCATGACCTAATCACCTCCCAAAGGCCCCACCTTCAAATACCACCACACTGGAACTTATGTTTCAACATAGGAATTTGGGGGGACACCAGCGTTCACTCTATCGCAGGCTGTCATCCGAAATTCCACTTCTAGTTAGTTCTTTATGTTGAATTAGTTTGTTCCAGAGTCCAGTAGGACCGTTGGTCCAGGCAGCTCAGGATAGGGGAGGGAGGCCAGTCTCTTCTCCCTCTCCGCACTCTTGCCCACCATGGCTCTGCCCACTGTCTGTCTGTCTTCTCCCCTCCTTGCAGTTTCCCCTTTTATTTTCTAGGGTGCTAACCTTTGCTTTTTTCCCCAAGCCCCTCTTGTTCATCGCTCTCATTACATGAGCAGCATAAGGCCCAGAGGTGGTTTTGGGGTATCTGCTGGATACTTCTGGGCCAGGCCAACAGGGATCTGATGCATTGGGGTGGAAATAGAGGTCACTGGGGGAAGGATAGTGAACAGTTTCTAAATGACAGTCAGGATACTTCCTATACAGGTTTTTGGGGGGGTTTTGTTTGTTTGTTTGTTTTTATTTTTGTTTTTTCCTGTATAGTCAGGGCTCTTACCCTTTATTTCTCAGCTTTTATGTGTTTGGGCCCTTGAAGGAGTAGAATGCAGCTCAGCTCAACGAATCCAACAGAATTCACTGCAACCCCTCATTTCCAGGGTGTCATTGAAAGGCTCAGGAATGGCACCTGCCCTCAAGCTGTTGATGGGCTGGGCAAAAGGACACAGGTGGTAAACTGAGGATTCTTCCCAAGTCACACTTAGCCTGGTGACTTGGCCTCAGTAAAAGCTCTCACTAAGCAGGAAGGGGGTCTCCAGAATATATCCGTTTGTTAAAATGGGGCTCTGGTGCTCTGGTTTTGCTGACCGATGTTTCTCCCATAGAGGGTGTCTCTGCATTTCAGGACGTTTAGCAACCCTGCTCCCACACACCAAATGCTAGGCACTCCCCCTCAGCCTGTTGTTTCAGCAGCCCTTCACAAGGTCCTCACACATTTCAGCGTGCTTCCTAGGGAGGGGTGTTGCCTGAGGGAGAACCACTGGACCCGGGGGCAGGTACAGCTCCTTTCCCGTGTGTAGCTCTCCAAAGCACGTGACCTAGGAACTGCCCCACAATGCTTACATCCCAAAGCCAGAAAAAAATGAAAAAGAGGGCATCAGATATGATTATGATGCAATGAGGGCTCGGGGGCAGCAGGGCCGACTGGAGGTGTGGCCTGGAGGAGGTCAGCATGGCCTGATGAAGAAGGCCACTGGGAACAGGGATGCATCTGCCCAGTCACGGGAGCCGCAGAGGAGAGGGGCCAGCAAAAGGGCTGCCGGAGTGTCAGCCTGAGCAGCTCTGCCAGGTCCAAGGGCAGGACCCCGCTGAGGGACCCCCCTTGTAATCGAAACTGTCTTCTGCCTCTGCCTCCTTTCTCGCCCTGCACCTGGCAGGTGAGCGGAGAGAGAGGCAAGATCAGAAGAATCATTCCCCCAGCCCCATCAGGCTTCCTGATCAAAAAATAATTCCACGCTGGAGAGGAAGGGAGAACATTCTGTTGGCCGTATCAAGTCTGTGCGTGGGTCCCCGGGGGACTGAAGGACGCCGAAAGTGCTGAGCAGCTGCTGGAGTGTTCACCCAGCTGCAGGCGAAGGCTTCCTTCACTAGACAAAATTCAGAAATGAAAAGTGTTTAGATCACAATCCAATGTCATGAGTTTATGCAGGTTTTATATAAAGTTCAGAATGATTATCTTAACTCCACCCCACTGTTTTCCTCCTCGTGGAAACACGACCAGCTTGCTCACTAGGCAGCAGAGACTTTGGCAATGACACCGGTTTTAGAATCACCCCCCACCCCCGGCCCCTAATTCAATGCTAGCTTCTGTAATTAACATATTGTCGTCAACTGGAATGTCTGCCCAAGCTGAAAATGCAATGTGTAATTTATTGTGACCAGTTTTCATTGAATGAAATAGGAAAAAAAGCAAATTAGCCATAAATTTAGAGAGATGGCACATGGCGAGGCTTGATGGAAACCACGCGATTGGCAGCGAGAGAAAAGGCCAGCTCCCGGAAACACACGGGGAAAGGAAATGCTGGAGTGAGCTTCGGATGTGTAAGGACTGGTGGTTTTAGTTTGTCTAGGGGAGAAAGAAACGGCGCAGTGCAGGCTCTGGGATGCTCAGAGCTGCAAAGGGCTACGCTAGTGACAGGCACTCAGCGAGGAGCTCCTGCAAACCCGTTGGAGCTGTCTGTGGTCCACGCACATGACTTACCAGGGGGCTGGGAGGCAAGACCCACTGGGAGGTTAGACCTTCAAGGCCTGGCCAGTGCGATGATGATGTCTTAGTCAGCTCAGGCAGCTACAACGAAATACCGCAGACCAGGTGGCTTAAGCAACACATATTTATTTCTCTCAGTTCTGGAGGCAGGCAAGTCCAAGATCAAGGTACCAGCAGATGTGAATCTTGGTGTGGGCCCTCTTTCCAGCTTGCGGACAGCCAGCTTCTCGCTGTGTTCTCACATGGTGGAAAGAGGAAGCTCTGGCGTCTCTCCCTCTCCTTGTCAGGGCACCAGTCCCACTGTGGGGACTCGCTCCCACGACCTCCTCTAAACCTGATTTGCTCCCAAAGGCCCTACCTCTGCATACCACCGTATTGGGGGTTAGGGACTCACCATAGGAATTTGTGCGTGTTGCGGGGCGGGGGTGGGCAGAAAATTCAGTCCATGGGAACTTCCCTGGGGCGCAGATAACGGCCCTTCTGTCAGATGTTCTCTGTATTCCACTTGGTTGAGAACACAAGTGGTGACGAGGTTAAAGCTGAGCCATCACCTTTCACACACTCCAGGCTTTCCGGAAACAAGGTGGGAAGAAGAAAAACACCCAAACTGTCGCGTGATCCAGGAGGGCCTTCAAATATTGTCTGCTGGGGCGAGTATGTCTGGTCTGTATGTATCTTGTTCCAAAAATGATTTAAGGTGGCTTGCAAAGATAAAAACATTAGAAGTCAGTGAGAGAGATGAGGTAAAAAGACGACGAAAATAGGGACAAAATGCAGGGCCAAGCCTTAAAATAGAAGGGAAATTAAAGCTATTTTGCTTCAGTAGGGAAAAGTGCCATGTTTTCTGGGAAGCCAGCGGCATTCTGTTCGGTCTCTTTTAAATTAAGAGTAAGCAGTGTGAGTCTCAATTTAGGGACCTGCATTTTGATGAGTTTGTTCTGCTTTCATTTTGTTTGGTTCTCTGACCTTAAATCTCCATTTCAATGAGAAAATCAGGCTCCATCACAGGCCGTTGACAGTTTTCTTGTAAGTGCCTTCCTCTAGGGATCTTTGGGTGAGGAACGGGGCCACTCCTGAGGGTAGCAAAGGAGGCCAAAGGTTAAGAAGAAATCGGAAGGACTGTACAATACAGGAACTCAAAAAAGAAAATTCCAGAAGGAACATTCATTTTACCTCTTGCATTTAGATGGCTCAGGACTTAATGATTTTCTAAGAGGAAGTAAGACTAGGTAGGCCACCTCCCTGGGATCAAGAAGCTCCACAAATAAAATAGGATTATCTGAATAATTGACCTGACTTTTTGCTTTGGCTGTGTAGGCACAGTGAAGCTGGGTAGTGGTTATTCAATTCTGTGATATTTTTATTTGGTGGAACAAAAGCTATCTTTTTTTTTTTTTCAACCTCATGACTTGTTTGCTAAGATTATCTTTATTTAAATGCTCTGTATTAATAAGCAACAGCTCTGTGGTCTCACATAGAACAGTTATTTTTAGCCTCCAGAATTTAAAAGCAAAACAGATAAGAAACAAGGAAGATACACAAGTTTATCAATACTGTCTAATGATTCCTCATTATCTACAGGATCAAGTTCAATTTCTTAGCCACAGATGAAAGGATTTGCTGTCTTCTGACCCTTCTAACTTGGTACCCCATTTTTTCTCCAGAAACTTCCCAAAAGGGACCCTTGGCTCCATTTAAACATCTTTGATGTCTCAGATCCAGGCACTGGCCCTCAGGCCCTAGTCAGTCAAGCGAGGCTGGGGGTGAGGTGGCAGGAAGGACCAGAGAAGTATCACCTCTCCCTGCTCCTCTACCGGGATCGATTAGAACCACTTGGGAGATTTTAGGTCGCCACTTGAGGTGAATTGTGTCCTCCCCAGCCCCCTCAAACCAAAATTCACACATTGAAACCCTAACCCCCAGTACCTAAGAGTGTGCAGTATTTGGAGATAGATCTTTAAAGAGGGGATTAAACTAAAATGAGGTCCTTAGGGTGAACCCAATCCCATGTGAATGGTGTCCTTATAAGAGGAGGTGTGGATGCATGGAGAGTTACCATGGATTCACATACAGAGGAAAGACCACGGGAGGTCACAATGAGAAGTGAGATCTCAGCAGAAACCAGACCTGCTGCCACCTCGATCTTGGACTTCCAGCCTCCAGAACTGTGAGAATATAAATGTCTGTTGTTTAAGCCACACAGTCTGTGGTATTTTACTATGGTAACCTAAGCTGACTAATATAGGAGTCCTCACCTAAAGACTTTCTTTTCAGCTGAAGTTCATTGTAATTATCCTTCCTCTCAAATCATCACAATTGTTTTCTGTACCAATTTGAAAATGAAGCCTGAGGCTTTGAAGTTATTTTATTTAACTCTCTGTAGTTTTTTCTCTCCACTTCTTCATTCAATCATCAATCACAACTTTCCTGAGCATTACGATGTCCTGTCCTAAAGCAAGGAGTTTGCCAGCCTCCAGTTCAGCTGAGCATCCGCCACAGAACCAGACAAAGCCTGGCAGCCTGGCAGGGCCTAGAAAATGCAATGAGTTCCTTTTTGGGAGTCATCCTTTTTCTGATTATTGTTAAAGTAACTGGAATTATTAAAGAATTTGGAAAATACGTAGAAAAAGTATGACTATGAAATAAAAATCACCCATAAATGCCACTACTTGGGAAAAACTACTGTTAAAATTTTAAAGAATTGTTTTCCAGTTTAAAAAACAGATACTTGGAACACTTTCCCATGTTGTGAAGTAGCTGTTTAAGGAAATTTTCAATGTTGTGACAATATCCCATTGTATGGATTTACTCTATCTATCTATCTGTTTTACCATTCACCTATTACTGGATATCTGACTTCTCCCGATGATGATGATGATGATGATGATGATGATAAATAGCTTGGCTTATTAATGCTCCAAATAAATCTTTGTTCACGCTTCTGCTAATTTCCTTCTGATGGATTCCAGGAAGGGAAGGAACCACAGGCTCATGGGAGATGAACTTTACAGCTCTTGGCAGACATAACCAAACTGCCACCCTGGGGTGGTTGCCCAAGCCAGAGACGGTCTCGGTTATAATAATCAGGTACTTGCTACAGGACCTTACAGTGCTTAGATTTGATAACCCAAAACTGAAAAGAGGAAAAATCTTTTCAAGGGAGTCAGAACCCCCTACATAATATCAGGAAGTTGACTACAAAATGTTCAACTTTTTATTATTGCACCTTCATTATGACACATCATTAAGCTTATCATACTGAAGATGCAACACTGAAAACTCCAGTGTTTTTTTTAAGTCTAGAATTTTCAATCCAGTACAAAAAATAAAAGGAATTTCAGAAGACCCCTACCAACTTTACAGATGACAAAATTGCAGGCCAGGGCAGTGGATTTAGGTCTTAAGGTTGTGCAGTTACTAGTCAAAAACCTGGTATTGGCGTTCATGTCTCCTGAGGACCAGTCACAGAAATTTCTCTCAGCAAATTCAAGTTAGGGCAGCATGTAGAACTAAGGATGTGACTTATTCTTAAGCATTTCTATCAGAGCTATCACTAACTCAGCTGCTTTCCAAGTACCTTCTCTTAATGAGTTAATTGGGGGAACAGTGGTTTTACAAAGGGGATTCTGAAATAAGGAATGTTCCCAAGTAAAAGGTAGAGTTGGAAATGAAAAGCCCCCCCTGCAGAAACTGCCACGGCTTGCCTGCAGAGGAAAATGAACACTTAATTCCTTTTGAAGCTTTTCATAGGCTGATGGAAGCCCTGTGCTCACCTCCCTTCTCAGAGCTTCTGGGAGGAACAACTAGTGAAAAGTAACCCGTTGCTCTTGCTTACCTTGCAGCCTTGGGAAAAAACGGATTGAATATCCAAGTAAGGTGGGCAAGGCAAAATCTTGGTCTTCCTTGTTTGAATTTAGAGACTTAGAAAGAATTCCAAGAAAACTAAGTTTTATAAAAGCACAATCCAATAGAATGTCATGTGAGTCATAAATGTAATTTTAAATTTACTGGTTGTCATTAAAAAAGTAAAAATTAATTTTTTGTAATATATTTTATTTAACCCAGTTTGGGTTAAATAAACATTATACCTCAAACATTATCATTTCAACGCCTCACCGCTATAAAAGTTATTGAGCTATTTTGCATTTCGTGTCTTACTCTGTGAAATGCAGTGTGTGTTTACATCCCTAACCCATCTCAGTTGGAACTACCCCCATTTCGAGTGCTCAGCAGCCACTGGTGATAAGTGGCTCCCACACCGGACGGCAGAGCCATGTGCAGAAGAGTTCAGTCTCTGGTGGGTCCGTGGCTGTGAGTTTTGTCACCAAAGTAGAAGAGGTATCTTAGAATAAAAAGGATGCTATGATCGTTTTTATCTTCTTAAACTGTCTAGCAGGCAATGTGCATAAGCCGTTATTAAGAAGTGGGTATGGGGGAAAGAGAGAAGTTAATCAAAGTTAATCAGTCTCAGCTGGGCAAATTTTGCACACTTGGCCGAAGCTTGAGTTCCTGTCCCCTAGCCCAAAAGTTCATCTACTGCTGACCTTGCAGCAGCCCCCCTGTGCCTTTAATCACACCCAGAGAAACCCTGAGGCTCTGCCAGTGAGAGGAGTAGCGGGGCTGGTCTAGGACAGGATGCCACAATTGCCAGAATGTTTTTCTTATCAAGGACTCACACTCAGAAAAAGAAAGTCCCCCTTTCCAGGGAGGGTGTCTTTTATGTGCTTCTCCATTTCTCTTTCAGCTGAAGGGAGTTCCTGGGAAAGATGAATGCCAATGGGAGCGGAAATTCTTGGCAATAAGAAAAAACACTGCCCAGTGCAGACACAGGCCCCGCCCAAGCAAGGGTCTCAGCTTCAAAGCATTCAGCAAGTGTCCAGGCCCGGCTGCACAAGGACGGGTCCCAGGGGGACTGGCCCGGCCAGGGAGGCTGTTCCCTTCACTTGCTTGACCATGGGCAGGGCTGCCTGGAGAGTGGTGGGGCCCCCAGAGCCGCCCTTGCTGGTTTGGACCAGGAATAACCAGGAAGGCCAGGGGGTCCTCGATGCTCTTGGATTCTGCAAGTGAGGAAGCCTTGAAGCCAGGACCCAGGGAGCTAGGAGATGCCTGGAGAGCCCCACACCCAAGAGAAGGGTCCAAAGAGGCAGAAGGCCTTGCCCAGGTCACACAGCTGCTTAACAGCCAAGCTGGGGAATGAAACGTGGCGCTCTGCCTGGCAGCCCAGGTGGTGTGCCTTCGAACCCTTGCAGCGCCTGCACGTGGAAACAGAACCTTTTCTGTGGTTTGCTGCGGAAGTGTCCCTGTGTATTTGTGGTTGTTGGGAATGGAGGCTTCTAGAGAGGGTGGGCTGCTCACTGGGAGTCATCACCCAACCTGGTGTGTGGGGCTGCTCACAGCCACCAAGGCAACGCTGAATCCCAGACTTGCCATTTCATCAGCCAGGAAATAAACCCAGGGGGCCTGCTGCGTGCCTGGCACTGCTCCAGACACTGGGGTACACAGTGAGCAAAATGGGCAGGACCCGGCCTTCACTTTCCCCCTAGTGAGGGGGGCAAATAATAAGCAAAATAAGTAAATGACATAGTAGGTTAGAAGGTGACAAGCCAGGATGAGGGTAAGGGGTTCAGACAAGGGGAGGGTTGCCACCTAGATAGGGCGGCGAGGGAAGGCCTCACCCAGCAGGTGACAGTGAGCACAGCCTCCCTAGGTATGGAATGTTTAGGCAAACCCCTTTTCTGGCCTCTTAGAACAACAGTAGTAATACTAATAGTGAATAAGAATAATAGTAATAATAAAATAATAGATAAAGGCATTTAGAATGCTTACTCTCCACCCTTCAAAGTTCTTTATGTGCCTGAAACTCACTTTAATCTCCATAATCCCATGAGACAGGTGCATTATTAACCCCATTTGACAGAGTAGAAAACAGAGGCAGAAACAAGTGAAGTGAGTTGGCCTGAGATCACACAGTTAATAGCTCAGGGGGGGGGGGGCAGGTTGACTCCAGAGCCCGCCCCTTTTTCTCCTCTGGCCCTAGAAGGGGGCGATCTCCAACCAAAATCTCTTAGGTCCTTCCGCGCTTCAACAAGGCAAGTGGAGAGGACGAGTTTCTGAGCTGAGTGTTGCCTGTGGCTTAGGATTTACCTGGGCAGGTTGCTCTTGGTGCTTCGGTGTTTCCATTTTTTCTATCTCCGAAATCAAGTGACTCCATGCTGTTTAAACAACTTCTGTTTCTGAAGCATCTCGTGGAACTTTGCAGAGGATACAAACGTGGCATCTGTCCTCACAAGCTAGGCCTAAGAAACAGATCTCCACTCTGGGAAGAAAGAAGCCAGCCCAGCAAGAAGGTAGGCAGGATGGGGAACCACCAAGGGGCTGTACAGCCAGTGCCCAAGGCGGTCAGTTCCATGGGGCGGCAGGGGCCAGCAAGTCTTGTTCAGAGGCTTGGGGAGGGGGAAGGTTCTTGACGGCCAGGAGGATGCGAGTAGAGGGAAGGGTGTCACACAGATGGGGACAGCACAGTGGGGGGGGACCATGCAAGATGAGTTTGTTTATCCAAACAACCCTATTCTGATGTCTGTTTCCTAGAGGCATCAAGGTTAATAAGTATAAAACTGGCCCCCAGTCCTGATTGTTCTGTTTTAGGGGCTAAGAAACTACAGAATCAACAACATCAACAAATCCCAAAGTAAATCCAGCTGGTGTGGGAACGCAGCTGATCTGACTTCCAGTCACAGTGCCCCCTGGACGCTCACCAGTTCTGCCAGGTGGGGAACCCTCCTGGACAGCGAGAGGGATCCCTCTCTGCGGTACAGAGGGAAGAGCTGGGGGGTCGGAGCCCCACCAGGTGAGCTCTGCACACCTTGTTATTTATACTGAGTGTGTGACCTTGGGTACAGCTTGTCTTTGTGTGGGTGTGTTTTATTTTTTCAATTACAGTTTATTTTCAATATGATTTTGTCTTGGTTTCATGTGTCCAGCATAATGGCTAGACAATCATATACCTTACAAAGTGCTCCCCCCAGTATTTCCAGTACCCACCTTGCACCATACATAGTTACCACTATATTATTGACTGTATTTCCTGTGCTGGAATTAACACACCCGTGACTATACTGGGTACAGCTTGTCTTCATCTTAGCTTCTCCATTCCGTAAGTGGAGGAGGGAAGGCCTCCTGCCTCCCCAAGTTGTTTAGGGACCAGCTGAGCTAGCCGAAGTGTAGCAGACGCTGTCGCTGCTGCACCCAGACCTCCTCGGAGCCCTCTTCCTGGGTCTGCGTGCCTGTCCCCCAGTTTCTGAGTGCTTTGCTTCCAGAGGCTCCCGCCTGACACCTCCTTTGGGGATGGTCTTTAGGCCGCTGAAGCTGCTTCTCCTCCCTCTGCCCCCCAACCCCCTGCCTACTTCTCATGGAGACACCTCCACTGTAAATCACTTGCCCATAAATTTCCTTCTGGGGAGCCCAACTGAAAACAGTTTATGAAAGCATTTTGAAATTTTGCAAATGAAACGTACTTGTATGGAATTACTATTTGAAGTCACCACAGAACTGACTGTACCAATCTTACATCTCTGAATTACGGGGGTCAGGACAGAACAAGAGGTCAAAAGGAGAGCTAAGCTAAAGCTAGCCGTTCAGGAACTTACACAGTCAGCCTCCATGACTAGCACACTCCCAGCTTTGTGCGAGCCGCCTCGTCACCAAATCAACGGGGAGCCTTCATCGTCCCGGGCCTCTAGGGGCCGACACCACTGCTAAAGTTGCACCGTTCCCCACCCGGGGGTCTTCAGCTTATTCCCACTACACTGGCTGCGTGACCTTTCTCAGGGCTTCGGGAGAAAGCTGAAGTCCCGAGGCTAGGACAGGGGCCCAGGCGAGATTCAGTTCTAAGAGCTGAGTGCGAAAGGCTCATGCTTTTGGAAATTGTCAAGGGGGCAAACCATGAACCCATGTTTTTGATCAACAAAACTTAAATAGAAACTAAGGCCATTTGTTACATCACCAGATTTAGTATTTTTAACAAGAAACACACATGCTTTAAAAATAGGCCCTCAAAATTCAAAGTCCTGTTTTGATCTCTCTCATCTGGCTGTTGATTTCCATGTTTTAGTGACGTCCATGGGAGCCTGCGGGCAGGATGGACCCATCACCAAGTTCAGATCCTCAGTTTTCTTCTTCCTCACGTAGTGGGTACATTTCAACTCCCTTTCAAAACCAGGTCCCTTTAAGACATTAGGAAATAATCAACCTTACCTATGGGGCCCAGCTGCCTTATTTTCTGATGTCTGATTGTCCACGCCCTGCCCTGTACACTTCTCATGCTAACCACCAGAGAAGCAGGGCATGTGCCTGCAGATGGGTGCACGGCGCTTCTTTAAATCGTGTGTGTCCAGCCTGGCCCCCTGGCTTACAAAAAGTAGGATAGGCTTCATCTAGAACTGGACTCAGTCAAGGGTTGAAAGAGGGATTGGGGTAACACATGGGAAGGCAGGAGGACAGACCTAGCTGAGACTGGGAGGGAAGCCAGAGAGCTATTTAGTTCAGTGGTCCCCAATCTTGATAGGCCATCAGCTTGGGGATCTGAATGCACACAGAGGTAGAGAATCAGAACCCCCACGCACCCCACCCCGGCCCAGCCAGGAGAGCCTCCAGCAGTGGAGAGGCCTCGCCCAAGATTTTCCGGGGTCCCAGGAAGTGGGTAGGACACAGGGAATCCAGAACTCAGCACTATAGAGGTCTTAGGGTTATGGGGGACAGTGAGTGAATGTGCAGAAGAGAATATCAGGAAACCTGATGATTCTGTTGGAGGTTAGCCCTTAGGTGTGGAAGAGCAAAGCATGGATACCAGCCTAGGAGATGGGCGGTTGGCGCGAGTTCAAACTGAGAGCTAAATCCCTCCTGGCTTCTGAAGACCAGACCAGGACGGAGCCTTTCCGAGGGAAGCCAGGCAGGGATTGAATGGGTCCAAACTCAAACCCCGGTCTCCTGACTTTGCTTCGGTGGCTGCGTTAAGCGAGGTTCCCCAGGAGCAAATACCAGAAAATAACCGGTTCCCATCTGCTACCCAGGCAGCCTGCCTTGAGACCCGAAGGTGTCCGTTACATGGGTCCTTTCTGGGGGTGCGGAAAGACGAGAAATGAGCTGGGTGTCTGTGGAACAGTTACCAAGCACGAATCTGGCATCGGAGTACCAAACGCTCAACCAGGGCAAGCTAAATCAACAGGTCACTTATTGATAAGTCAAAAATCTTTTTCCAGTCGAACACATCAAACCACATGAATGCAAATTTCAAAATCTCTAGGTTCTGCTGGAATTTTGTCGTAGCAAATATTGACTGATGTTGGTGGGCTCCTGGCAGGGTCTCACCAGTGTTTGCTTATCTGGAAACTCTCACGGGTGCTAGTGGGAAGGGACAATCACAGGGAGTCAGGAGGCCCCACGGGACCCTGTCCTTGGATGACCCTCTTCAACTCACTGCCACCACCTCCTCCCATTTTCCTCCTTGGTGGGTTGAGGGTGTTGACCTAGAAGATCTCCAAGATCCTTTCTAGCCCTAAAAATGCTGATTTTATAACAAATGGAGGCACCATGGATAAAATCATCTGATCTTAATTTGGACTTAAAATCATTCTGATAAATGTTTTCAAGCTTGGGAGGTGGCCAAAGGTGCACTTGCCAGATCCAAATTGACCTCTTCCAAACCCCCCGTCTGCGGAAGGCTCGTGGCTGTGGGGCGCCATCAGGAGTCTCCGGGTTGGGCAGATGGTGCAGACTTCAGTGCCACTGACAATAAAGGTTGGCCCGTATCTGGCTGGACCCTGCAGTAAAGAACATATCCTGTGTTTTATTTCCCTTTTGAGCTGGATGGGGCTCAGAGCAAACACAGACTGGAAACTCCAACTGAGAACACAAAACAAGTATTTTAATAGTCAGTCTGTCAAAAACAATAAAACTCCTTTAAGGGATGCTCCAGACCCCAAACCGCACTGGCACAGGCCCGATTCTGAGCTGTCACATGGACTCCGAGACCCTGCTTGGAGACATCGGAGAAAAGCAGGCCCAGGCCACGTGGGAACTATCTTGCAGACAGACTGGTCTCTAGCAGTGTCTGACCACCATCTCAACATCTGCTGCTCTCCTTTTTTTTTTTTTTTTTTTTTAAAGGGAGTAAAGTGAAGAAATGTTTTTCTTGTAGGGGAACGTCAAAGCAGCCATGAAGTGGGCGGCCGTCCTTTTGTATGAGCCTTTGACAAACAGTCTAGTGGATTATAAAGGGAAATCTGCTTTAAGAAAACACTGTTCACAAAATAAAGAGTAAAAGGAAATTATTCTCTCTTCGAAAGGATGTACAATGAGTTCATTTATGTAGGGTGAGGTTTCCCAAAAGGCTGCTCAAGACAGAAAGGAAGTCCATCTGCCTGAGTGTGGCAAGTGGCAGTTGGAGGTGACTGGCTCCTATCAACACGCCCTTCCCCTTGGCCGTGCCTCCTGTGTACGTGTGCATTTGTGACGTGGGAGGAGACTTTTTCCAGCCGTAAGAAGGTTCTCCAGCGTGCAGAAGGTCCCAGAGCTAAAAGTGGGCTCATGGCAACACTTGGACACGTCATTCAACATACCTCTTACCCCACAGTGATGGTGGCGAAGAGTGACCCAGATATTTCAAAATCGCAGAATCCAAAAATAATTTATACCAAGCTCACGTATGATTGTCTTGTATTGTGTCTAGAGTCCTATTACAGACTCACATATTTTTAGAATGGGAAGATTAGTTCCCTTCCTTTAAAAATTTTTGATTAAAAAATAACAAATTTACCCTCTTAACAATTTTTAAGGCTGAATAATATTCCATCGTACATGTATGCCACATTTTGTTTATCCAGTCATCTGTTGAGGAAGATTCAGGTTGCTTCCACCTCCTGGCTACTGTAAGCAATGCTATGGTGAATGTGGGTGTGCAAATACCTCTCGGAGATCCCGTTCTTCTTTTGGATAATTACTCAGAAATGGAATTGCTGGGTCATATGGTAGTTTTTAATTTTCGAGGGACCTTCATACTGTTTTCCACAGAGCTGTGCTAATGAATTTACACTCCCACGAACAGTGCTTGAGGGTTCCCTTTTCTGCGCATCGTCACCAACATTTATTTCTCGTCTTTTTGATAATAGCCATTCTAACAGGTGGGAGGTGATGTCTCACTGTGGTTTTGATCTGCATTTTCCTGATGACTGGTGATGTTGGACACCTTTTCATGTACCTGTTGACCATTTGTTTGTCTTCTTGGGAAAAAAAGTCTGTCCAGATCCTCTGCCCATTTTTTAATCAGCTTGTTTTTGGTCTTTTTTCCTAGTGAGTTATAAGTTTTTTATATATTTTGGATATTAACACCTTATCAAATATATGATATACAAATATTTTCTCCCATTGTGTAGGCTGCCTTTTAATTTGGTTGATGCTTGTATTTTTTTTCTTTGCAAAAGTTTTGTAGTTTGATGTTGTCCCTGTTGTTTATTTTTGCTTTTGTTGCCTTTGCTTTTGTTACCAAATCCAAAAAATCATTGCCAAGACTCACACCAAGGAGCTTATTGCCTATGCTTTCTTCCAGTTTTATGGTTTGGGATCTTCTGTCCAAGTCTTTATTTGGGGTTAATTTTGTGCATGGTGTAAGATAGTGGTCTGGTTGCTTTCCTTTGCAGGTAGCTGTCCAGTTTTCTAATGCCATTTATTGAAGAGACTCTGCTTTCCCCATTGTATATTCTTGGCTCCTTTGTCATAAATTAATTGACCATATTTGTGTGGGTTTATTTCTGGGCCCTGTAGTCTGTTCCATTGCTCTGTGTGCCTGATTTTCTGCCAGTACCCTACCATTCTGGTTACTCTAGCTTTGTAATATATTTGGAAATCAGGAAGTGGGGTGCCTACAACTTTGTTCTTCTTTCTCAAGATTGCTTTGGCTGTGCAAAGTGTTTTATGGTTTCATAAAAGTGTTGGGTTTTTTTCTCTTTCTGTGAAAAATGCCTTTGGAATTTTGATAGGGATTGCATTGAATTTATAGATTACTTTGGGCATTTTAACAATATTTATTGTTCCAGTTCATGACCATGAAATATCTTTCCATTTCTTTGTGTCTTCTTCAGTTTCTTTTATCAGTGTCTTATAGTTTCAGTGATAAAATTTACCTCCTTGATTAAATTTATTCCCAGATATTTTTAAGTGTAATTGTAAATGGGATCTTAAAAAAATTCTCTTTCTGAACGTTTATTATGCATACATAGAAACACAAGTGACTTTTGTGTATTGATTTTGTATCCTGCAACTTCACTGCATTTATTAGTTACAAGTTTTTTTTAATCGCATCTTTAGCATTTTCTATATATAATACCATGCCATCTGCAAATAGAGACAGTTTCTAAAGATTTTTTTCCTTTTGATTTGTTTACCTTTTATTGTCTTTTCTTGCCTACTTGCTCTGGCTGGGACTTCCAATACTATGTTAAACGGAAGTGGCCACACGGGGCATCCTTGTCTTTTTCCTGATCTTAGAAGAAGAGCTCTCAGCTTCTCATCATTGACTGTAACATTAGCTATGGGGTTGTTATATATGGCCTTCATGTTAGGGTATATTCCTTCTATACCCACTTTGTTGAGAGTTTTTATTATAATGTTTTTTTTCTTAATGTACAAAGATGAATCTATAGTTGGGAAGGGATTCAGAAAAAGTCTCTTGACATCATAAAGGTACATGACTGTGGTTTTTCCCTTGGTGGGTAAGGAAACAGCAGCTTGGGAACCCTTTCCCATAGAGATAGGGTCCTGGTGGAGAGGGGCCAAGAAAAAAGGGACCAAGGAGGAAGGACATAGAGAGCCCTGGCTGGTGGGGCTCAGTGGATTGAGCACCAGCCTGTGAGCCAAAGGGTCACTAGTTCAATTCCCAGTCAGGGCACATGCTTGGGGCTGTAGGCATGAGAGGGAACCACACGTTGATGTTTCTTTCCTTCTCTTTCTCCCTTTCCCTAAAAATAAATTAATTAAATCTAAAAAAGAAAAAAAGGACATAGAGAGAGCCTTAATGATGAGAATGGATATATTGGGGAAGTGATGCCTGATGTTCAATTATTGCCAGTTCTGTTCTTCAGTCCATGAGTTCAAACCCTTGGTAAAGATATATTGCTGCATCCATGGTGCTGTTGGTGGGGGGTGTGGGGAGGAGGAGCAGTAGGGGCTAATGTGGGGCAGAAACAGGAGAGCAGCTGCAGGGAGAGGCCAAGAGCCAGAATGGGAATAGGGGCGATGGTGCAAGTGGGGGCCGTGGGAGAGCCAGGAAGCCAGGAGACTGGCTCTCACACTGTAGGTGCTGGGGGAGAGCATTGGTTCCATTATTAAAGGAGAACGGGGCTCAGGAAGGCTAAAGGGGACACTGTCTCTGCCCCTAAAGGTGGCAACAACCCCGTTATGGAGAGAAAATGTGTAGGCGCACGTGTATGCAGGCACAGGAAATTACCTGGTATCTAAGGCAGCAAATGTGAAAATGCCCATTTATGCAGCAGAAAAGACAGGAAGTGCTCTGAGAGTTTAGAATCGAGAGAGATTCCTTTGGCTGGAGTCAGTGGCACTGCTGGTAAAAGTTTAACAACCATCTTCCTGGGAAGAAAATGAAAGCTCCACTTTCCATGGTATAAATGGAGTACTTCCATCACAGTGGTGCAATAGCTATAAATAACTCCCCAAGCATAGATTATAGTCAGATGCATTGTAGCAGTTCATCTGAAGGGGCAAGTTCTGAGCCTGTACTACCTTTATCTCTAATACAATTTATTTCAATGTGAGGTTGTAACCTTTCATTGTAAGGTTACATAATATGATTTTTAGTAATGCCTGTGTTCAATAACCAGCTCTCAAAATTCCTGAAAAATTACCAGTTTGCTTTTCTGAGCTGGTATGAGCCAGCTCGAGCGCCCCACCGGCTGGAGTGTCAGGGCGGGCTTTCTGAAGAGGGTGGGACCGAAGCTGGGCTTTGGAGGATGGGGGGGAGTTTGACAGGCTACGCAGAAGGCATTCTAGGCAAGGTAAGAATGTGGCAAAGATGTGGCCAGTAAAGCAGGTGGATGAGTAAAAATAGTAAGGTTAAGAAATTACTTCTTTAACAAAAACCATCAAAAAGGAAGAAAAAAACAAATAGGTATTAAATATTCATAACATACACAATGCATAAAAGGCACCAAATATTCCTATTAAATATGCATAAGTTATATGAGGCATTCAGTATTTACAAGGTCTTAAAATAGCCACCCATTGCTGTTCCCCATTATGGTCCCATGTGTCCTCAGCCAGAAAGAATAAATCACACTGATCAATAGGGTAATGGACAACAGTATCTGTGGCCATGAGTACTTGACCCTGCATGTCCCCCGTGGAGCAAGTGAGTGTTATCGGTGTGGGTACCTTCTTCCTGGGAGCCCCTTTGCTCAAACCTCACCTCTGGTCCCTATAATCAAACCATCAGTTAGGAAGGCTGATGTGGCCGAGAGAGAAACTGGACATGTGAATGTTGCCTAATCAGGGCTCGGGTACCCAGGTGGTATGGTCCTTCACCCCACTTGTACCCTATGCATCTCTTTCCTCTTCTTTCTCCATTTTTAATTGATTTAGAAACTATACTAATGTTTTAGTCCATTTGAGCTGCTATAACAAAATACCTTAGACTGGGTGGCTTATAAACAACAGAAATTTATTTCTCACAGCTCTGGGGACTGGGAAGTCCAAGATCAAAGTGTTGCCAGATATCTGATGAGGTCCCTCTTCCTTGAATATAGAGGACCCTTTTCTCTCTGTGTCCTCATGTGGTGGAATAAGCAAGAGAACTCTCTGGGGTCTCTTATGAGAACAATCATTAATCCCATTCGTGACGGTTTCACCCTCATGACCTAACCACCTCCCAAGGCCTCACCTCCTAATAAATACTATCTCACTAGGGATTCCCTTCCAACCTAAGGATTTGGTGGGGGTGGTCAGACACATTCAATCTATAGCAATTAATTTTCTATGGCTGTGTAAAAAAAATTACTACCAAAGCAGTGGCTTAAAATAAAAAAGGTTTATTCTCTTATAATTTCTGAGGGTTGGGAATGTGATCTATCACAAGCTGTGATCAAGGTGCTGGCCGGCCTGCAGGCCTCTCAAGGCCGACTGGGGGAGGTGCGGCTTCTCAGCTTGCTTACTGGGGTCGCGGGGTCGGCAGGAGCCTCCAGCTTCTCATGGGCTGCTGGCCTGAGGTCTCCCTCAGTTCTTGGCCACTCGGGCCTCTCCCTAGGCGGCTTACCACACGGCAGCGAGGGAGTGAGAACGCAAGAGGGAGGGCGAGCAAGACAGAGCCAGAGTCATTTTATAGCCTAATCTCGGGAGTGGCAGCCCATCACTTTTGCCAGATTTCTTAGAAGTAAGTCACTAGGTCCAGTCAATGCCCAAGAAAAATGGGAGTACCAGGACCCAGGAAGCGCCGCGACTGCCTTAGAAGCTGCCTACCACCTGACATTCTGTGACTTCGGGTTCAGCCAGCCAGACGTCGATGTGGAGGCTGCCGTTGCGTCGAAGTAATTCCCACACCGCAGCTTCCACAGTCTTCATCACTCTAGTCTCATCTGGACTTCAGGCTCCTGCTTCCCCTCGTGGTCAGCACAGTGTTTCTGCTCGAATTCCAAGCCAGTTGCTCTAACCCAGGGCCGGGAGAGGAAAGGGGGCCTAGAGGACAGATGCACTGGCTGGGATCGCAGATGATAAACATTGTAGGATACAAGCATGCTGTGTGAGGTTTTCTTCTCTCATGCTCTTGAACTTGAATGCACTTGGAGCAGTTTGCTCACAGCAGCTCTGTGTACATGTGTAGAGTTTTTGGTAATCTCCGAGCTTGCAATCATAATGGCTTATAACAAGAAGCAGAGGTCAGGTTTCAGCTGGAAAAGGGCTGGGTGTGGTGGGATGGCTGCGGGACACATTGTTCTCTGCCTCCACATTGGCAGGTTCACACAGAGGAGTCAGCAGCATTGTTCCGAAGGAGAGGGAGGCTAAAAGAATGTTCACATTCAGTGCAGTGGCACGGGGCTCTGGCTCGTGTTTGCGGAGTTTCTGAAATACAAGCATTTCCTCTTGTAGCAGGACAAATAGCTCCTTGTGCAAATTATGGTGAAAACGTAAAGATTATCCTTAAAATAGTGCTCAAAAATTCCTGCCACTCTCCAGCTGATCTCCAGATGAAGGCAGCCGTACCACCTGTGTTCACCAGAGCCCAAGGACTACAGGTTCACAGTGTGTTGTAGTTCAGTAGGGTTTCAAGCTGGAAAAAATCTTACAGATGATGTGAACACACTCCTTTGGCAGAAGCAACGGCGCAGAGAGCCACTCCTGTCTACCTAGAACCTCCTTAGTCTTTCCCCCAAACCAGGTGGCCCAAGGGCTCTCTGCTCTCCATTTCCCTCCCTACCTGCTTCTCATACATCCTTTTCTGTACAATCTCAGTCCCTACAGCACCTGTAATTTAAGTTGTGGGTGCCACTAGGATGTATCCATCCATCCCATGTTTATCGAGCAAACTGCTATGGGTCTGCCACTGTGAACTGTGGCTGTGGAGATTACTAGGGCAAGATCCTTGCTGCCAATGAATGTACAGTCTAATCAGAGAGATAAAACTTGTGTGCAAGTAACTAGACTCCAACTACTCCCTCAGTGGGGTACAGACTAGCTCCCATCTGGCAAATTGTTTGGAGAACTAGAGAAAAAATTGCTTTAGTAGAGGACATGGTTAGTCTTACAAGTAAAAGCGAAACATGTGTTTTTCTCAACCGTACATACACCCTGATTTTTTCAAAATATCTCTGATTTAAAATATTCCATTGTCTCTTCAGTTGACATGTCCTGACTGCTGGTTGGGGCAACTCTGAGCGCCACGCAGTCTGGTTGTCTGCACCCAGTCCGTGCTCTCCACCACCTGCCTCCTCTGCCTCAGACAGAGTCGTTCTGATTACAAAGGCTCTGTCCTTGGAAGGGTGACACCCTCGGCCATCTACCAACTACATCTTCATCAACCACATGGAGCCCCACTTAGGATGGGGGCTGCAGAGGGAGCAGCGGGCTGTGGAGCGGAATGGGAGACTGCATCTCATGACCACCATGAGCATGGGCGCCAAGAGAGTGCTCGGGGGATGATGCCACCGGCACTTGCTGCGAGTACTGGGGGCGAGCGGGAAGATACCCTGGGCAGTGGGACGGACTTGGAGAGATTCTCTCAGCCATTTCATCACTTTGCCGTGGTTTGCCGTGTTGGCTCACCAGGCAGGAACTCCCTGGCTGGGGCCTGGAGACCCAAACCTTTGTAAGCAGAGTTTTGAAAGTCTTTGTGGTTCAGTTTTATAAGTAAAGGGAGCCCTGCTCTCACTTTCCCCAAAGGCCGAGAGGGGGAAACAGGACGCCAGAGCCTTTCAGATCAGTGCAGACACCCTTACCCTGGGCACGGGGACCGCTGGCTTTCCTGAGAGGCGAGTGTTCGCTCAGCCAGGGACAGATTCAGGCAGAAATGAGGGAGCACGTCAGGGGATGGCCTCGGGGCAGCCGGGGTCTCATCCGGCCTGGTGGCCCTGGCACCTGTCCCTGTGCTGTCCCAGATGTTCCTTTCCCCCCACCAAAAAATTTAACTTGCTGCTGTTTCAACTCCAATTGTCAAGGTAATTTTAAGATATTATATAATGTACATCTGAAGTGAATACACAAATATAGAATAGATTTGTTAAAGACAGACATCTCCCCTCAGTAAAACTTATTTTGTTCATTCGGACATTTTCCAGCGCCAACTGTGTACTAAAGACTAACGGGGCCGAGGAACCAAGTCACGGGGATGAGGCACGACGTAGCGGCCTTCTGGGAAAGTTGTGCTTCCTCCCTGCTCAGGAGTTTCCTGTTTAGACCTGAAATGTACTCTGTCAGCCAAGTTCAACATGAGCTTCCCTGTGAGCACCCTTCAATTCCACAGCAAGGAACTCTAAGGCATTTTCCCAAAGCTCTTGTTGATGGATATTGTCTGAAATAAGGTTTAGAAAACCTTTCTTTGATAAATGTTTTGACTTCAGGCACGTGACCAATGGCCTTTTGCTGTGGTGCTTCGAGCACTTGGCAGTCACGTCCTCAGTCCTTATTCCGCCCGGATTGCAGAGAAGACCTCAGAGCGAGGCCCCAGGGAGTTCCCTGGCCTCTTCCAGGTGGGACAGTGAGTTAGGATGCCTGAGCAGCGCAGGTTTATACCATCTCAGGCTGGAAAAGACCTTAGATACCTGCCTATCTCGTGTCAAGGTCCTCACTTTCCAGATGAGGAAAGCGAGTCCTGGACTGTGTTATTGATTGTCCAAAGCCATGGAATCCTAGATTCTTGGAGTGGGAAGGCACCTTTAGCCTTTTGTCACCTGGTTTCCTCTCTAACTCAGAGGCAACAACACCTTTGCCCATTGATCACCGAGTCTCTGCTCGAAAATGTTGGGCAATGAGGAGTGATGATCTTTTTCTAGGTACCCTGTTTACAGCTGTGACTGATTGTTGTCCAGCTCTTGCCTATAATAGGAGGGAACCTGATTTCCTGCTGCATCCACCGGCGACCTTCCAGAACCCCCAGAACAAAATCAGAGCCTTCTGCGTTCCGGGAGAATCACTCTCCCCATGGATCTTCATACCCGGCTAGACCATTCAGCTCGCCCTGCCTTAGTTTCCCGGAAGGGTGAGGTCCATACCGACTGACTTTCTTAGCATGACTTATTTAATTTGCTTTTATTTATTAATGATAACCATAGCTTTCTCTACATCCCAACCACTTCCCCGCTTCTTTGCAGATGCGGAAGGCTCTCATTAGAACATCAGTGAGTTCAGTGCTCGCTTTAAAATCAGAGCGGCAGAGAAAGCGTGAGCGTGCTCCCTCTGACAAGGCTGCTTAAATATAATGATAGATCTGTCACAAAATATGCAGGCTTATGAGGGGTTGTCAAAGTCATTCCTGAAGTAGGAGATGGCTGGTGGAAAAAAATTTTTTTTGAAGTGAACTGAAAAGCAACAAAGAAGACAAAATCGGGGATTAAACGATTTTGTGAAAGTTTTGCAGAGCTGCAACACTGCAAACTTCGCCTCGATTAATACTGACGCTGGTGGTTCCTGAAAAAGAGAAAAATGCAGTTCCAAGCCGTGTGTGTCATTGGTTTTGACATTTCCATCCTGTGCTGTTTTTATTCTCTCAACCTAGTGAGGAAGCAGAAGTTCTGCTTCTCTTAACCCCGTGAAGGTTCTCATTTTCAGCCATCCACATTCCAGCCCGTGGTTCTGATAGGGAGCAGACCCAAGGGCGGGCGCTACGTAAACACTCGGGTTTCCTTGAGCCGTGGCCTGCTCCCATGGTTCCAGTTATTAGGTCCCATCCCACACCATGATTCAAGGGGGTTTATAGACTCTTAAGCATTTCTTTGAAAAGATTTTTAAAAAATATTAAAGCTACTTGCATTTGTATATCGACATGAAGAATTCAGATCCTCTGGATTCTGTAGATGGGCTCATGGAGGGTGTTCTGGTTTTATTCATTTGTCGGGCAGCCTCTCTGAGGTCCTGAGGACCCACCTCCTAATCCTAAACGGGCTCCTCTCTGGCCTGAGCATCTGGTTGCTTCAGGGGCCAGTATGGATACAGCCCCAGGTCACACGACCTTTGGAGGAGCTGTGCAATTTTAAGAAGGATGTGCAGTCACTGGACCTGGTGCAGGGCTTCCTCCGTGGCTGTCGGACCTCTCCATGGGGCCTCATCACACCGCTCACTGCTCCCTTCTCATCCTCTGAGGTGGACACGCCCAAGCACCCCACTGATTTCTAAGCCTCCTGCAACTCTTGAGCATAAATGAGGCTTCAGAAGTCTTCCCAGTGTCAGCTGCGCTTTTCACTTTCTCACCTGCCCTGCCCGGAATGAGAACTGCATCAGCAGAAAGAGTCACAGGCCCTCGAACCGAAGTGTCCCTGTGGCACACTTCCATCTTCTAGTTCTCCAGGGAACTTCTCCTTCCCCTTTCTTCCCCGCACAATGAGAGCCTTACACTCAGACGCAGCTGCAGTGCCCTGCTTGGGTAGAGAGCTTCAGAAAAGCAGCTCACCCTTTCCTCCGCAGGACAAAGCAATCCCACCCTTGAAAATTCCCAGTGATTGTAATGAGGATTACGAACAAGCACTTCAGAGATCAGTTTTCAAATGAAATGTAGGTGCTTTTTCCAGGGCCCTGCCCTAATTGCGGACGAGAGCAGTGTGATTGAAGTTGGGTTTGAAAACTAGGTTGATGATGCTTCCAATTAAATTACATTGTCCTCGCGCATGCGAGAGAAAGGGACATCAAAGAGAAAATCCATTTGGCTGGCACACAGAAATAGACGCCGGGCGCAGGCATCGAAGACACCTGGCCTTTTCTGGAGCCTGATGTTTGTTTCTTAGGTGAGGACAGTGAGCGACTTTAATGGAGTTGGGCGTGGCTTTGTTTGTCATCTGACTCGACTGTGAGCCTGTTATTAAAACCTATTTCCAGGGAGAAAAGGTGTATTGATTGTCCTGTTTGTTACTCTTTAAAACTTCTTTCTTGTATTTTAAAAGAGAAAAACCATCTTTCAGAGAACAAGCCAAGACCAACCCGAATGCACATGAAGTCAGGGTCTGGCGATTTTATGAAGGAAATGCTGTTCCTTTGCTTTCAATCAAGAGGAATAAAAGATTGTTTGGTTGAGGGAGGTCTTTTGGCAGTTTGTTCAAATGGAAAAATAACAAATATTGGTAATTAATATGCCATTTGTCTTTTTTATGGACTTCGACATGTTCTGAATTTGTTCTCATATGTAATTTTAACACTACCTCCTAAGATCTTTTTATACTTTGATTTATGTCTATCTAAAATGTGTCAGATTCTAAATCGAGGCTTTAGTCAAAAAGGGTTTTGTCGCTCACTGTGAAGCAGTGCAGGTGGCTCTGGAGTCACAGGGACCCTGGGTTGAGCCTTGGCTCCACAGCACTGTCTGGGTAACTTCGGGCGCGTCGTTTAACGGCTCCTTGGTTCCGTTTCCTCTTCGGTAAATGGGATAATGACAGTCCTCGCTTCCTGGTGCTGTTGTGAAGATAAGATCGTGGCCACTTCTACCAGGACTGGGCACATGCGCAGAGCATTAGCTGGTATCCAGGGATTCCTGAGAACAGTGACAGCTAGTCTCTTCGTTAGCAAATGCCTCCATCTGCAAAGATCCCTGCCCTCCACCACCCTTCCTAGGAGGAAACGAGGCAGCCAGGACAGCTCCTGTGTGCCCAGGTTTAAGCCCTAAGTAAATAACAGATTTAATCTCATGGGAAACAAGCTCATTTTGTTATGGGCACGAAAACATTTTATCAATGTTCAGACAAAGTAAACAACAGATGAAAGGATGTTACTTTTTGAATTTTTCTAACATGTAGGGCAAGGAAGTGGCAGTGTGAGTTTCTCAGCAGCCTTGGGGGCACAATAAATAAGACCATGATGGTTTCACCGCACCTAAGGGCCCAGCACGGGCCTTTCTGGATGTCGGGTTCTAAGCCCCGTTCTGCCATTAACAATGGGACTGTGGGTAAGTCACAGGCTCCCTGGGCCGGATTTCCCTGAGGATGTGAAGGATCAGCTAGTCGGTCCCAGAGGCCTGTGACCTTCTGAGTCCTCCAATCAGCTCTTGCCGGCTGTCCTGTCCCACCTCGGGAGTTGACAAAGGCATTTTCTGACAGCAGCAGGACCATGGAGTCAAACCTACCTTACAGAAAGGCCCACGGCAAGATGTGCTTTTCCTCCGTCCAGGGAAAAGACCCCCACGTGACTGAACTCTGAGGTGACATACAGTGGCAGCCACCTCCTCTCATGGGGATTCATTTGGGGGTGTTCCTTTCAGGGCCACTGCCCAGTATCAGGTAGGTGGGAGCCATCCATGCTTAAATGGGGGTGGAGGGCAGTCCCTCTGTTTGGAGAAGAAATGATGTCTGTGAAGAGATTTACCCAGACGGCCACCAGAACTTACCCAGTGCCTCTCCAGAGCGATGGGAGCTCTTCACAGGGAGCCTCAGAGCCTTCCATATTTAGTTCCACACCGCACGTCCTCGTCTGCATGCGGCGGACGGGCCAGCTGTCTCCTGGTGGGAGCGCGCGCTGCTGTTCCGCCCCCGCGTGGGTTTCCTTGACACAGTCGTGCGCACTCCCTTTGAAAACACAGCCTACTCGCCCCCACTGGAAAATCCGATGCAGATCGCTGTTGCTTTTGGAGGAGGAAGGTGTCTTTTGCTGGGACGTGGGCCACCCATTCCGTCGTGCATCAGGTTTAACTGCTCATGATTTGTGCAGTTACGCATATCATTGTACAGGGCCACATGAGCAGAATGCAAGCTTGGTAACAAACCACGAGAACTAACACAAAGAATGCGTTCCCCCCAGTTTGCTCCCCAGGCGTGCTGCTTCCTTCCTCTGCTTGCCAGCCACCATGACACCTGGGGTGAGGAAGCCACAGGAAGCTCAGGCATTGTCATTGAGATGGGCTTGCTTTCCACAAAACGGGTGATGCTCTTGCTGTTCTCTTAGTTGTTATTATATTTGCTGCTCTCCATAAAGACTAGAGTTTAAAGAAGGGCGGTCTTTTGTAATCCACCACTTACTAAAAGCAAAGGCTGTGTTATCAAACCCAGGTTTGTGTGCCTGGTGCTTTAAAAGGCTAAAACTCAAAACATCAGAGTTTGGAGTAAGGTTTATTGATCAAGGAGATGGGAGACCTGACCCTGGATGGGTAGCTCATTTGCCCCCCATAGGCTGTGGTTGTGGGTTTGATCCCAAGTAGGGCACATGCAAGACTCAACCAATGAATGCATGAATAAGTGGAACAACAGATCAATCTTTCTCTTCCTGTACAAAAGAAAAAAGAAAAAAATTAAAAAAGAAGAAGATGATGGGAGACCTAATGGTTTTTCAAAACCATCTTGCTCATTGAATTAGGTTAAGGGTTTTTAAGGGGTCAGAGGGGACAAGTGTGCAGAGATCCTGGTGGGACAAGGTTCAATCGCAGGACCTTGGAACTTGGCCATTCATGGTAAAGTGTATTAACACTGAATCTTCCTGGACAACAGACCCTTTGCTTCTGAAAGGGTTCCAGGGTTCAAGTTCCGGTTTTGTCCTGGTATTTTGGTTCCATTTGTACAGGAGAAAGGGGAGGGGTGAGCCTTTGGTTCTGCTGCACATGCTTTAGCTGCATGACTTGCGGTTTTGGTCTGCTGTCTCTGAAAGGCAACTTAGTGTCTTATTCAACAGGATAGGACCATTTTGAGCTGGTTCCGTACTGAGTTAGGTCTGTATTGAGTCCATGTTAAACATGCGGTTTATAAGCTGCACACTTGCATATAAACGGTCTTGATGGTTCATGTCATGCTTTTTTGACTTTACAATGGTGTGACAGTGAAAAGCATTCGGTGGAAACCATACTCCGAGTATGATCTTTTCCAGGGCTAGCCAGCTGTAGGACCGTACTCTCAGGTGATGCGGAGCCAGGGCCACAGCTCCCAGCTGGGCGGCCACGAGGATGCACGACCAGTACCCTCTGGTACGTGCCCCGATTTAGATGACTTTGCCCAAGTGGAGACCAAGGAAAGTGTCCTGAGCACGTGTTAAGGGAGGCTAGGCTAAACTATGATGTTTGGTAGGTTAGGTGCATTAAATGCATTTTTGACTTACGTTTTGAAGTTACAGAGGGTTTACTGGGACGTGCCCCCCTTGTAAGTGGAGGAGCATCTGTCCTGGGTGAGGGTGAATGCAGGGTGATGGTAAGAGAGAAAACACTGAACTTGGTAACTATGACAAACCATCCAGGAATCAATGAGGGCCTTCGGCCCAGGCCTGATGCCGTCCATGGAGCATGTGGCCTTGGCCTTCAGACTCACCTTCCCAGCCTTTTCAAGGACAGAGACTTTATAAAGTAGGTTGATCCCATACTAACGCCTTTGCTGGACCAAGGTGGAAGGGACTCGGAGGCCTGCTTTTCTTTTTCCTTCCTCCTCCTCCTTTCTTTTTTCAAAAACTAGAACTTCCTACCTGTATTAGTTTTTTGTTGTAATAAATTACCACACTCAGCAGCTTAAGACAATGTAAATGTATTACCTCACAGGCCTAGAGGTCCAAAACCAAATGTCTCAGGGGGCTAAAACAGCGTTGGCGGCCAGCCTGCCTTCCACCTGGAGCCCCGGGAAAGAATGTGTCCTCGCCATGTCCAGGTTCCAAAGGCCACCCTCTTCCCTGGCGGCGGAGTCACAGGCTCCAGGGTTAGGAGGCAGCCATCTGCGGGGCGCGGGGGCATTACCTGCCTGCCACACAGCCAGGTCACTGCGTGCTGGGGGGTGGGGGGTGGCGGGCGGCCGGGCCGGGGCAGTGACTGCACGTGGTGGTGAGGTTCCTGTCACTCTCCTTCGGCTGCCGGAGTAAGTTAGGGGTCCGGAACTCCTGGAGCGGATTTCAGACCAAACCTGTCATTCTGGCTTCTTCCTCCCAGAACCACTGTGCATTTGACCAAAACATGAACTCAGGTGCCATGACAGAGACCAGTGTATATCAATATTTAAAACAGTTATCCAGCACGTGTAACGAACGTCAAGGCACCTGGGGGAGACGAAAGGAAAAGATTTTCAGGTGAACTCAGCCGGGCCCTCACCGGTAGGCGGGTCTTTCAGGTGAGAGTTTAGGGAGGGCGTTGCGCCTGCAGTAGAAGCTGTGGACACTCCCAGCGAGCTTTCCAAGGAAGTAAATGGAGTTTCTTTCCTGGCAGCGGTTGCTCCAGCCCTGCCCCTACGTGCCATCGTCTGCTGCTGTTCTTACCCTGCAGGAAATAAAGTCGGATGTTTCTTTAAGCAGAGACCTTGATGCATTTACTCCTTCAAACAAATAGCCAGCACTGCTCGAGAGAAGAACAAGGGCAATAGCAATGTTCTTATTCCTTCGGGACAATTTACATTTTTAAAGAAAGTATTTGGTGGGGGGGATCCTCCAGTTACCTTTAAAAAATGCCTTCCCTTTCCCCTTGCATCAGCATCAAAATCTCCAGAAGAATATTCTAAAACAAGGAGGCAGGAGAGATAAATACTCCTGAAACTTCCTCCAGGCCTCTCTCCCTTTCCTGAGGGCCAGCCGTCCACAGCCAGTGAGATTATGTAATCACGTCTGAGGCTGCGAGGAGGCACGCTGTTAGTCCCTGGACAGACCTATGCTGTGTCCTTGTTTTAATCTTTAATCTGGTTACCATATGTCGTCTCTAAAGGATTAGTTAATTAAAGGACCTTATTTTCAGAACAAGCTGGATTCATTCGCACTGGCAGTGTTCCAGAAAAAGATGAGAAAAAAAAATAAGTAAACTTGTTAACTGCGTAAGTCTGAAAAATGCTTAATAATGTTTTTTTATAAATTGAAAAAATTTAAAAATTAATCTGGGCTGGAAAGAGAATATAGAATCTACTCCAAATTCAGGAGCGTTTTAACTCGCAAGTTCAACTCATTGTGAAACACTCACACTTTTTTCAAAGAACATGATTATCCATTGGCAACAATAAAAGCAGTGCCCGTGATAAACCAGTCTTATTTCCACTCAGTTGGAAAACAATATTGCTTTGTTATTTTTTGAAACAATGGTAAATATTTGCATAGAGTTATTTTAAATAGAATCTGTAGTTGTTGCCTAAGGCTGAGGTAGCTGCGTGCCACAGACTTGGTGGCTTAAAACAACAGAACTATTTTCTGCCACCGCTCTGGAGGCGCTGAGTGTGAACACCACGCACTGACAGGGCCACACCTCCTCTGAGGCTCCAAGCGATCGGTCATTTCTTTCTCTTAGCTTCTGGGGGCTTCTGGAAATCTTTGGTGTTCTTTAGCTCCCCTCTCCCCCCCACACACCTAATTAATATATCTTTTACTAACTCGTATAAGGTCAGCATTTTTTATTGAATTTATCGGGGTAACATTGGTTGATAGGCCAAAAAGGTTTCAGGTACAACGTTCTACCACACACACTGCACCCTGTGCTCATCAACCGAAGTCAAGTCTCTTCCCATCCCATTTATGCCCCTTTGCCCACTTTCTCCTCCTTCCACCTACTTTCCCTCTGGCCATCACCACACTGTTGTCTGTCTCTATGCGTTTTACACACACACACACACACACACACACACACACAAAATATATAAATACATATATATTATTTTTGCTTAATCTTGTATCTCTCAGTCTTTGCCTCTGTCTCTGTGTCTTCACACAGCCTCCTCACGTGTGTGTCCATGTCCAAATTTCCCTTTTTATAAGGACACTGGTCACTGGTTTAAGTACCTACTACATTATGACATCATCTTAATTATTTGCAAAAACCCTATTTCCAAATAAGGTCATATCTGAAGTTCCAGGTGGCCATGAATTTGCAGAGAATGCTATTCAGCCCGTACGGTTACCATTTCACTGGCTCAGCTTCTCCATCCATAAAATGGGAACCACATGGCAGGGAGTGGGGGTCCTCGCCTGGTGCACAACACAGGCATCAACACAGGCATCTGTAACACTAAAGTCGCGGTCCTGAAGGAGGAGGCTGACTTCCAGGATGACTGTGTGGAACTTTGCTGATGTGTTCCCTTGTGCAAATGGCAAAAATTATAAAAAAGCAACCAGTTAAAGCCTCTGAAAATGGTCCTAAGGCTAAGCAGTGAGGGAAACAACCAAAAATTGGTAAAAAGTTGAGAGCCCGTGGCATTTGAAAAGGATTGCTCTCCCTCATCCCTCCAGCTCACCAAGGTGAGGCCCCCACTCCCGACTGGCAGCTGAGAACAAAGGACTCCCTCACCCTCGGCTCCCAGCTGGGGGTCCTTCTGCCACAAAGAAACAGGACTTCAGTGCTTCCCCCCTCCCCCAACTACCTGTTGCTGAGGCTTAGCTGTGGGCAAGTGTGGTTGGGAGGTGGGGGCTCCCTTTTGCCCCACTCCAGCTGATGGAGTGAAGATTCTACCTTAGGTAAAGTGCACTGGGAACCCTGGGTCTCCCTTCCTACCCCTGCCCTGTCTGATGAGGTGGTTGCTCCTTGCTGGGAGAGGCAAGCCAGGAGGACCTCAGGCTGCAGCCTCCCCACCTTGCCTTGTGCAGTCGGCATGTAGAACAGGAATGTGGCTCAGAGAGAAGCTGGCCAGTGTGCCTTTCCCCGTTCCAGAGCCCCCAGTCTAAGCAGGCTGTAAAAACAGCGCCTAATCTCAAAGGAATTGATTCCATTTACAACAGAGTGGAAGAGTTCAAATGTAAGGGCACTCTCGAGAGTGGTGGAGGTTGTGGTTAAAGGCATTGGAGAGGTGATTCATGGATTTAATGGACAAGCCTGGATTTTACAAAATTCAGCCTGGGCTGTATGTAGGCTGGTTAGTTTTCAGGAGAGAGCTAAGGAATTAGACAGCTGGGAGCAGCTCACCTGAGGTCAGAACAAATGTCAAACACATCAACTATTCCTTCAAAGGAGCCACAATTTGATTGGATTCCTTTGTAGAGTAATTTATGCCCCGGGGCACTGTTGACAATAGAGCAATCAGCTGGAAGTTAGTACCAGTTTTTTAGCTGGTTGTCATCAGTGGAAGAGGAAGAAACCCATACCAGTATCAGAGTCAACCCAAGGTGACTGTAGGCAAAAAACAACAACAAAAAATGCCTCTTTGAGAAGCAACATCAGAGGCTTAAGTTTGTGTGCATGTGTGTGTGACCAATAAAATAATACAGCCAATTGCTAAAATTAAACAAGTAAATAAGTGGTGTGCCAGTATCCAGAGTTGCTACAGTGTTATCTAAAATGTTCACTTTCCAACAAAAGGAATGCAGTGAAACGGAAATATGACCCATACACCAGGAAATAAGTAGGCAACAAAAACTGTCTGTGAGAGCAACCAGATGTTGAATTTAACAAAGACAAGACTTCAAAATAGCCACTATAAATATGTTCATGGAACAGAAGTGTGGTTAAAGGACTAAAGGGAAGGTATGATGACAATATTGCATTAAATAGAGAATATCAATGAAGAGAGAAAATTACAAAAAAGCAAATGGAAGTTCTGGAGTTTAAAAATACAATACTTGAAATAAAATATTTCAAGAGAATGAGAAGACAAACTACTGACTGGAAGCAAATATTTGTAGAAGACACCTCTGATAAAGGGCTATTATCTAAGAACACAAGTATAAAAAAATGAGCACCCTGATTTTAAAAAGGGTAAAACATCTGAACAGACAGCTCACCAAAGGAGAAATACAGTTGGTAAATAAGCATTAGGAAAAGATGCTTATCATAACATGCCCACAGGGAAATGCAAATTAAAACAACACAATGCCACCACACAACTATTACAGTGGCCAAAACCCAGAGCACCAATAACACCAAATGCTGATGAAGAGGCGGAGCAACAGGAACTCATTCATTGCCAGTGGGGATGCAAAATGGTAGAGCCACTTTTGACGGAAGACAGTTTGGCAGTTCCTTACATAACTAAACATACTCTTACCATACGATCCAGCAATTGCACTCCTTGGTATTTACCCAAATGTGTTGAAACCTTATGTCTATTTAAAAACCTGCACGCAAATGTTTATAGTAGGTTTATTCACATTTGCCCACATTTGGAAGCAAACAAGGTGTCCTTCAGCAGGTGAATGGATAAACAGTGACACATCCAGACAACAGAATATTATTTAGCACTAAAACAAATGAGGTCCCAAACCATAAGAAGACATGGAAAAATTTTAAATATATACAATTATATAAGCCAATCTGAAAGGCTATATACTGTGTGATTCCAACCATATGACATTCTGGAAAAGAGAAAATCATAGAGAAAGTGGAAAGATAAGCCATTCCCAAGGGCTGGGCAGGAGAGAAGAATGAATAGGCAGATCAGAGAAGGTTTTAGAGCAGTATTGTTCTGTGCGATGCTGTAATGTGGGTACATACTATTATGCCTCCGTGCATCCCTACAGAATGTACAACACCCAGAATGAGCCTAGTGTAAGCTATGGACTCGGGTGACGGTGATGTAGGTTCACTGGTTGTAGCAAATGCACACACAGTACAGGTGCTGGTAGTTGGTGAGGCTGTGCTTGTGTTGGGACAGGGGATATATGGGTACTGCCTGTACTCTCTGCTCAATTTTTCTGTGAATTTAAAGCTGCTCTAAAAAGTCTTTTAAAAAACCAGCAGAAGAAAAAATGAGTGAACTTGAAGATAAATTAATATAAATTATGCCAACTGAAGCACAGATAGAAAAAAGAATGTAGAAAATAAACAGAGCTTCAGAGAAAGAGGGGACACCATCAATTACATCAGCATACATCATAGGACTACTGGAAGGGGAGGAGAGAAAGCAGAAAAAATAATAAAAAGACACTTTCCAAATTTATTGAACTCTAGTAGCCTACACATCTGGGAAATTCAATGAACTCTAAATAGTATAAATGCAAAGAGATCCACGAATGGACACATCATGATAAAAATGATGAATGTCAAAGACAAGATAAAATCTTAAAAGCAGCAAGAGAAAGATAACTTGTTACATACAAGTGAATTCCCATTAGATTAACAGTCAACTTCTCAGCAGAAACAATTGAGGCCAGAGACAGTGGAATAGCATTCAAAGTGCTCGAAGACCAATGCTACCAACCAGACAGTTGATAGTATAGACTCCACAGGTTAAAGGGCACAGTTCATAATGAGACTGATCTCATGCAGGTCAACTGGCCACATGCCCAGGGGGTTCCTGTGACCCTTTTGGGTTGAATAATTCACAGAACTCCGTAAAATACTATACTTACAATGAAGTTGAGTATGAGGTCAGGGAGGATTCCAAACACAGAAGTTCAGTGACTTCTCCCCATTGTCACCCTCCACCAGTTATGTCCAGAGTTTATAGTAGGATTTCATTATATAGGCATGTTTTATTTAATATTGGCCATATAACTGAGCTCTATCTCCAGCTCTCCCCTCCTCTCTCTTCCCATCCCTGGAGGTCAGGAGGTCAGGCTGATATGTGGCTCAAAGTTCCAGCTCTCTAATCGCATGTTTGGTCTTTACAGCATGTCCAACCCAATCCTGAATCTACCTAATGGCTCAATGTGAGTCACCTTATTAGTGTGATAAAATTAGGTGAGATCCAAAGGGTTTATAAATAGCAAAGGCACTTCAGGAATTCCAAGAGTTTTAGAAGCTCCATGCTAAGAAATTTGGGTAAAGACCAGACAAATTCATTACACAAGACTCATGGCATGTCATCCTTTTTATGTGTTGCTAGATTCAGTTTCTTAGTATCTTTATGAAGAGGTATTGGTTTGTGGTTTTCTTGTGATGTCTGTGTCTTGTTTTGGTATCAGGCTCCTGGAATGGGTTAGGAAGTGTTCTACTTCTTGAAAGAGTGTTGTGAAGAGTTGGTATTAATTCCTCTTTAAATATTTGGTAGAATTTACTAGTGAAACCATCTGTTACTTTTTGTGTGTGGGGGGGAAGTTTTTTTAATTCCTAGTTCAATCTACTTATTTTTCTAAGTACATTAACGTTTTCTATTTCTTACCAAGTCCGTTTCCATCATTTTTGCCTTGTAGAAATTTTTCCATTTCATTTATTCAAAATCATTTTATTTCTGTAAGCTCAGTAACAATGTCCCCTCTTTCACTTCTGCTTCCCCGTATTACTGTTCTGAGGTTGGGACTGAGGGTAGTGCCCTTTCTTTGGACAGAACTCATGCTTTGTGAGTGTGGCACTCTGATATTTGGGGCTTGCGTTTTCTGCAGCGGAACCTCTGCCCTATGAGCGAGTCAAGGTGAGGGTGTCCGGGGCCCCAGTATTCTTGGCCTGCGACCTCTGGGCTGTGGGCACCTGGCATGTAGCCTGCTCAACACAACAGGGTGCAGGGGAGAATGAGAACCCTGGCCGCGTCTCCTCGTGAGGAACTACTGTAGCTCTTCTCTGGGAAGGAAGGGAGAGGGAATCCAGGCTTCTTGGCCACACCCACCTACCTGCAGGAAGCTGGTTGTACACTGATCTGGGGCAGGGGGAGCAAGGGGGTGGGTCCTGGCTCCAGTGCCAGATTCTCAAGGTTTTCATCGTCTGTCATGAATAAATGTTTCTTCACTTGTTGTATGCCCTTGGGACAATGAGCAATTTATAAATAATTTTCATCAGTTATGGTTGTTCACTGGAAAGCGGGTCCTCCAAGCCCCTCATGCGATGTTCTGGAAGCAACGCTTAATCTCTGGCATTAGTTTCTCCCTCCACAGGATGCGTTCGTAACTCTTGGCTTTATAACCTTGGGTGGCCAAGAACAGTTCAGGGAGGGCTGACGGAAGACAGCAGCCTGAGAAAAGGGACTGAGAAGGCATAGAGGTGAGGAATTAATAGTGAAGAAAATGTTGAAATGATTAAATCTGATTAGAGAAGGTTAAGGTTATGAAGAGCTAGTGTACGTGCTCACTGAGCAACAAATGAAAACCTTACATGCAGCGCAAGGGTCATAGATTGGACACAAGAAACTATCCCTTTGCCAGGCTGTTCAATAATAGGATGCACCGTGAGTGAAGGATGCAGAATAACATTTTAAAACACGCCAGATCCTTTGGATGGCTGAGCTCCTGTGAGTAAAATGCAGCTTCTCTATCAGCTTATTCGTTATAGAATTTGGCAGTCATTTTAGTAACACAAATTATTAAGACAACTTTAGTTTTATCGCTTTCACCTTGCACCCTAGCAAAACACCCAAAAATACTTTAAAGTAACAGCAAGGTGCAAGTAAACCAAACAAGGTTCTGGGCCCTGCGGATGTTTATTTGGCGCTTCCTCCAGGAAGACAAACCAACAAAAGCAGCTGTCTTCCCACTTGACTCTCTGCGAGGCTGACTAAGGTGCGCTGCTGCCCAGGCTGGGCACAGCGTAAACAGCCTCGTTAGATCCCTCGCAGTGCTTGGATTCTCAGGGCACACGGGTTTCCTGGACATGGACAAGCCATTGTTTTTCCCTTCTCAGGATGCGGAGATAAACTATACTTCAAATATTTATCCTCCTTATCTGGCTTATTCTAATAAGGTTGTGTGTCACTTCAAATGAAATGCCAAATCCAGAACAATTTCGGTTTAAAGAAATAGCTGTTATTTAAGGAGCTTATTATTTTCAAATTACAATCTTAAAAATATCAGGGGGCACCAATGCTCTTACCATTGTTGGATTGCAGAGGCTGGACTTTTTTAGGGGCCCCGTTCTTCTCACAGCGGTGTGGCAACTTCTTCAGTAAGAGGAAGTAACCGCAGATACTGGGATACTTTCAGCTTCTCTTAGCAACAAAATTAAAATATGCTGGACCTACATTTAAATTGTGATTTGCAAAGTATGATCGAAGTTGCTACTCATGAAAATTGTGATCTAAGATGGACTAGAATTTGAATTTTGGGTCAAAAGGGGAAATTAGAAACTAGAGCTGGTCAAATGTACAAATTATGCACACTAAATTATATCGGTATGCCAATATCTATTTATATTGTTTATAGATTGATAGATACCTATAATAACTGATGTGGGGGATTTCTACCCCTGGGAAAATAACGAGCCAGCACTGACACATCACTGAGTGAGGGGTTGCTCCACAGACTGAAGGGTGAATTTCAGATCTGCCGGAGTTTGGAAATTCATTTGCCTGTCATTTTAGTTTTCCAAGTTCCTTGATTTTATCTGCTCCTTAACAGCTGACAAGATTAAGAATTGAGCACAAAATGTCACCAATATCTAGATGTATTCCATGTGTGATGAAACAAATCACATAATAAAGAATATACTCTTTGGAAAGCTTTAAGACCAAGGCCACACATCTGTAAACTAGCCCAATGATGAGCTGGATGGCCCATGGTTTTTAATAAACATTTTAATAGAGTTCAAAAATATTCCCAGTAAGGTTTTATAGACATAAAGGATATCTGAAATCTTTTTTAATGGTATATTCATCAAGAAAAAAGGAAGGGGGATGAATATTCAATTTTTTTCCTTCCCAAGATGCTTTCCTTGGAAGTGTCTTACCTCGTTAGGAATTGAAAGATGCAATCGAATTAGGTAGAGATTGGAGTTACGCAAAATTACTTACACTAACAAGGTTGCATTTGATTAGCTAAAGTGTTTTAAATACTTTTCTGAGTCTTACTAAAAAACCTGTGAACATACCAGTATGTGTTGGTTTCTAGTGTAAATGACAAATTATTTTGAAGCAAAACTAAACAATAGTTTTTCCATATATATTCAAACCTCAGACTCTTACAATGGCTCAAACCTGAGGTCATCTGGTTCCGGCACCCACCCACTGTGACACACACTTGGATCAATCACACCACCACCTCTCTTTGGAGACATCCACGGGCAGAGAAGTCAGGGTTCTGCGTTTGGAGCCTTTTCTAGTTGTCAGTCACGGGGCCACATGCTTTTCTCACATTATCATGAAATGACCCATGAGGTGTTAATACTCAGTTTTTGGAGGTGAGGAAGCTGAATGCCGATGAGGGTGGAGTAACTCGCTCTCCCAAGGCCATTCTGTCACCAAGTGGTGGCATCGGCTCAGCTGGCACAGAATTGGGGTTTTGGGTATGACATTTTGCTTTGTGACAAATTTACTCTCATTTGACATGATTTCACATATTCTAAGACAACCAACATAGGCTCCCACAACAAACGTTCGCTTATTCAACACCATTTGTTTCTCTTTACTCTTCTGGGTTTCCTGTTCCGGGTGCACACAGAGCAAGCAGTGTCATCGTGGGAAACAAATAATTTCTTCCCACTTTAGCGTGCTCTAAAAAAAAATCAGTGTTCATTGGTAAAAAGTCAAACAATTCAAGTACATACGGTGAGTAAATGCCAGCCCCTCCCTACCCCCCGTATTCACCTCTGCAGTTATTAGGTGTTCCTTGTGTTTCCACTGATCTATTTTGTGCAAAATTTCAGTTAATACAGTTTAAATCAACACAACTCCAAGTTCAGTAGCGACAGGATAATTAACTTAGAAGCAATTACCTAAATACGATCTTCACCCTTAGCTCTTTGGTCCACAATCGCTATGTGGTAACAGGTCGAGTGACCCATGATCAGCCAACAAGTAATGTCACCCCTCTCAAAGTGTGTTGGTGACAGGTCATTGCATGTTACTCAGTGCAAATTGTGTAGTTGTGTTGCCTCCTTGTGTCCCAGTTAGTGATAGAGCCATGTGACAATTTTATAAAAACTGGTAATCTAAAGAGGAAATTGGCCTACAAGACAAAAAGTACAGCAAAGAAATGAAAAGTGAAAACACTGGAAGGGAAATTTGAATGGAATGCAAACAGAGTTACAGAGAAAACAGCCGACCATGAGCACTGGATGGACTCCAGACACGCGAGCAGAGAAACTCCGTGGAGGTGATCTCACTGGCATGCATCGGCAAAGTGGCTGTGATGAAGATGGTGATGCTGTCCCGGAGGAAGTGACTCTGGCAAAAAATTTCATGCTAAAGGAGCTCTTGGAAGCACAGCACAACACTGAAAGCACAACGATGAAAAGGCTAGTGGATCCAAACTCAGAAGTATGACAATGTGCCAGGGCGGAGAAAAGGTGCTTGCTCTGTATCATGAATTGTATGAGGGGCAAGCAAGCTTTGTTCAAAGACTCTTGGTAAGTTTTCTTACAATGATGTGAACATTTTAATTCTCCATACTTGTAATGTTTTAAACGATAGCGTACTAAATATTAGCTTTGCTTTTTCATTTCCCATGTGTTTACAATTGACACTGAATTTTTAATATTTCAACAAAACATCTTTAAAGGTCATGGAATAATCCCATTGTCCCCCAGTGATTCAGCTCGCATGGTCATTTTTATGGTCTTTTACTGTGGGAAGCAGGGACCATCTATTTGTGTGTGCTGTGGGAATAAATATGTGCAGGTTAGAGCTGTTTATTTTTAAACCAGAAGTTTGTTATCTTTTGACCCTCTTCGCCCATTTTGTGCATACCCCTCACCCTCTGGCAACCACCAGTCTGTTCTCTGCATCTATGAGCTCATGGTTCTTTTAGATCCCCACCCCCAACACTACAGGCTTCTGCCTTCTTCCAGCGTTTTTGTGTATTTATCCCATTGTCATTAATTCCTCTGTAAGTCTGTGCATAGTGCTGAGTAGAGGTCTACTTTTTTCTTTTCAAATATTCTCATTTACCGAAGGGTACCTTTTCCAAATGTATTTAGAAAAATCTATTCTAATTATGATGGCATTTCATTTTGAATTATTTGCTTGGGAGGTTTTTTTTTAAACCAAGTACTATGCTCACTGCTGCAAAAGTTCAAATGAGAAATCATGGCTTTCAGGTTCGTAAGTAGTAAAATCATCTCCAGAAACATGGCTTTAGAGAGAAAATATTTAATGTTTCTTGAAAAAGTGTACAAAGCTTTGGAAAAGAGTTAGTAGGTTTCAGTGTATAGTATGAGCACATTCCTGCTTCCTAGCGCCCCACGTCTGAACTTCCTTCGATTCGGCGTGAAGGCCACCGCGCGCTCACTCCAAACAGTGTTCTGTTAACACACCACTGAGAAAGTCACTGAACACAGTCCAGAAATAAATGCAGAAATACAGTGTTGTATAAAAAATATATTAATCTGTCTACAGGAAACACTTAAAAATGCAAATCAAGTCAATTTTTTTAGAGCTAGACCATGTCTAGAAATATCAATATATATCCTTGAAATTGGATTTTCATTGCATTTTTTTCATATTTGGAGAAAAATACAATCAAACCTTTGGAATGACAAGCATGAAGTCAGCACAGCAGACCAACTCTAGTCTCAGAAGTAAAACCACAACTTTATCAACACAAAAGAGTTTGTCTTTAAAATTTGACAGATTTATGAACTGCTACAATTTGAAATTATATACATATGTGTCACACAAAAAATGGTCCATAATCCACATGTAAAGTAATGACAGACAATAAAATATTTCTAAACCAGCTCTCAATGGGTCCTAACAGTGAGAATTTAAACTTTTTTATATTAATGTATCTAAAGTAGAATTAGGAAGGAATGCCTCAAAACAGAGAGAAATTAATTTCAAAGTCACACAAAGTACTTTTCCTTTGCAAACTGGTGCTAGCAATTCTAGGGAAAAAAATGCACCCCAGCAAAAGCATCGAGCTGCATCGGGCATGGGCGCAGCCAGACTGCCTCAGCCAAAGCTCCACAGGCGCCGCTGCTGTTTTTTGGAGAGAAAGCCTACGGCACGGAGAGGCAGGGGTGGTACACATTTTTGCAGGTAAATGTGGATGTTGAACATCAGAGGCACACGTGAACAAAACATTTCAGCTACACACACACACACACACACACTCGTGAGCAGTGTGGATACGGAAACGAACAGAATACACGCCGTGTACAACGCTCACAGAGCGAACACATTTCGGCTGGGACTAAAAATAATGACTACAAATTCTAAAAATAGCAGACAGTTCTGTGGCAGAGTCCTACATTTTCAGGAAGAACATTCTATTTTTACTCTCCAGTACCATAACTTATCAACTGATGTTTTATCCTGCACACCTTAGCATTTTCCAGAACATACCACGTTAGCGTAAGAATCATAAATCTGTTTAACCTGGGCGTACTTAAATTGGAGAGCTAATTTTTTTCTCTACTTCTCAGTATTACAAAGCCTCATCTTCCTTTATTTCAAATGTAAATATGTAATAAAATGTATTAAGAGCAAAAGGTATTATTTTCTATTTGCCCAGTTTCAAGTTTTCCACATCAAAAAAAAAAAATCTGAGTTTTGCTTCACTGTGTGTTACTGAGAAACAGCCAGTGCGTAAGCTGCTGTTCAGAGGAGGGAACTCCTGCCATGCCCTGACGGCTGTAAAACTCTCTGCCTCCGTGGCTCCGCGCCCCGGGAGCTTGTGCTGGGCTTTGCAGTGTGTGGCCGCTGGCACAGGCTGGGGAGCGTATTTGGAAATACTTAACTCCTTTTTTTTTGGTTGTGGAGGTTTCAATGGAATGAAACATCCTTTGGTCGTACACTTGAGAGCGACATACCAGCAAAGAGAGACACACCAAGCAATGAATAACTAACTAGCAAACATTCCACAACAAGCGTCTAGGGTTTTCACTTTCCAACTCTAGGCTTGCAGTCAAAGCAAATCACTTCCAGCCTGTCACCTGGGCTCCCTGGGGCCGGACCGAGGGAAGCCAGCAGAACCAGCCTCTCCGAGGTCCCGTGTGTGAAAGGGCCAGGCTTGAGGGCAGGGGGCGGATGCAGGCAGATTAGCTGAGCCTCTCTAACTTTTAACGCCATTGTTTATGTTACCCTATTGCAAGGAAATCTGAAAATGCAAACTTGTAATTATTCAGGACAAAAGAGTGACTTATGGTGAATGTGAATTCTTTATTTAAATAAATGATGTTATGTGACTTCTACTTCTAAAGTACATTATCATTGCCCTTTAAGTTGATGTGCAATTCCTTATGCATTTCAGAAATGAGATTTTAAAGCAAAATTAACAAATTTTAATATTACTTAATTTAAATTACAAAACTAACAATGAAAAGAGGCTCACAATCCAGTGGTATACAGTATTTGGTTTCACTTCTTCTAAGAGTAGCTGAAGCTGGAATAACAGGTTGACCTGGGGAAAATTTTACTATAATAGCATTGCATATACGGGGGCTGGCGCAAATAACGCCCCTGTTTTTATTACAGACTCTTATTACAAAACCCTAAACATGAAATTCTGTAACATAATATCACACTCAAGCACACCACAGGACATTTTAGGTGAGGTTTAAATTAAAACTATGAATTACGACACCCACATCATTACCCTACCGACCACACTCCTGCGGGCGTTACTTCTGAGTCACCGCTGGGCCTTTGTGTGCGTGTTAACGGACCGGCCAAACACAGTTTCTAGAGCTCGCTTGCCTTATTAAAACAAAGTTTTCTTACCTATAGAGGAGTTTTGGGGGTTTGAATCAGTTTAGTGCTGAGAACTCAGTTAAACTTTACGATAAGGTCTATCTATGATGGCCTTTTGAAGACCAATTAAAACAGCACTGTTGGAATTAACACTAAAAAGCTATTTAATTCATTAATACATCCATCTGCCAAGAAAAACTCTGGATAACATCCGAATTTAAGAAAGAATGGTGCAGAAAACCCTTTTGGGAAACAACAATTACAGACTGTTCCAAACCCTGACAGATAAAAGAGTGTAGAATGAAAAATCCAGAAAGCCAATATAATTAAATGGATTTAAATTTCAAAACCAATTATCACCAGGACTTTTTGGGCTCTTTGGACTGTTTCGTTACGGTAGGGAACTACAGAAGGGCTGGTCTTTAGGAAACTGCCTTGAAAGGCAGAACAGCAGGGCAGATGAGCAGGCTCAGCCTCTTGCTCAGTGTGGGATCTGTACGCGTCTGTAACTGCTTCTGACTCGTTGCTCAGTTTCCTCACCAGAGAAATAAGGGAAAATAGTGCCTCCCTCCTGGGGTGGTTGTGAAAGTTAAAGGAGTCAGTACATACAAAGCACCTAGGAAAGTGCCAGGCAAGTAGTGAGCACCCAATGAACTTAGCTATTATCCTTATTGCTTTATTTAAATACTGCAAGGGCTTAAGGAAGCATTCGCAAAAGAAGTCAGTCCTTTTAATTTCTCAGTTTGTTTTCACTCTACTTCTAGGAGAAGCCCAAGGCGGTAGGAGACCTATGTTCAGAGGCAGGATCCATCACTCACTGCCCTCCAGGCATCGAGCAGCACTTACCCTGGGAGCTCTGACCCTGGCATGTCAGCCACATTCCAAAGCTGTTTCCTATTCTGCAAAGCAGACGTAGCATCTACTGATGTAATTCATCGGGTTATCCCGAAGCTCCAATGAGGCAAAGTGCATAAAAGTAGTTTGAAGCTTCCGTAAAGCACCATCAGAGTATGTTACAAGAATGTGGTTTGGGGTGAGTATGTCTAGACCTTCTTGAAGGAAGTTTATTACTCGTAGTTGTAGAAGGTCTGCAAAATTTTTTAAAACTGAAACTGCAAGTATACTTCTTTCTAACTATATATCACCCATAAAATAGTAATATGCTTTATTATATGCTTTGTGAAACTGTATTTCTTCTCTTGAATCCCAACTCTGTGGAGAATATGCATGTATCAGACAGCTAAGACACAGTGTCCTTAGAAACTGTGGTTGCAGAGATGTCAAGGCATGAGGTTATGCTCATAAATTATTATCAACTAAGCCAATAATTAGCATTTTCATTAATTACTAAATGCTTCGCAAATACTACTGCATTGCATCCTTATAGCAGCCCCATGAGGCAGGGGCAGCAGCCCCATTTTATACGGTTAGAATCCGCCCTTAACCACTACATTCCATTACACAATCAAAACACCAGAAGCGGCAGCAGCCACAGACATGTCTGTCTTCACCAAAGCACACACTTAAAAGCGGCAGATCTAAGAGCTCTAAACTACGTTTTGATCTTTGGTAATAAAAGTGACTTCAGAAAAGTTATTATATAATAAGTGCTTACTATTCAGTTCATTTAAACTTGTTAAAAAAATTTCCTGTTGGTTTTTCAAAAATAATACATTGCTCACTGAAAAAAATAAAGTAGAATTAAAATAAAAATATTCATAATCCCACCGTTGAGGAGAAGCACTGTTGACACAGCCCTTCTGCAGAGACTTCAATGCAGTTGTGAGCCGTGGAGTTCAGTTGGTTTTTGCTGACTGCCCTTAAAAACGACACCGAATACAATGGCCAGACTGAACTTGTTGTAAATGGCAGATATAAACCAATAGTAAATTCTGAATAAGCAGAAAAATATTAGAGATATAGTATTATCAACATCTTCTCCAATTTTTCAACTATAGAGAAACAAGCAGAGAGTAACTTATTTCAGTGGTGTTAGCACAAAAAAATTTACCATAAGAGAAACTTGTGTGAGGAATTACTGAGTTGATCTCTGTATCTGTGTATGTACACACACACACTCACCCACACACATTAAATCCCCTTTTCCAGCCATAAGATTTATAGCTTTCTACAGGCCTGGTAACAAATATATTAGAACCATTAAGGAGAAAATTGGGGTTTTTTTAGTCACTGAACTTTGCCAAAGTTACACTTATGGGTGATTAAACTGTAAAGTATTCCCTTGTGCATGGTTGTTAAATATTTGCTTCAGACAGCGTATTCGAGATAAGTACAATTCTTTTCAGGGGTCATATCAATCCAGAGCATAAGTGCAAAAAGAACAATTGTGAAATGGTGTCACAGAGAGTGGTAGAAAAAACAGTGACAAACCAGTGATATAATTTCAGTGTTATATCCAAGCGTTCGTAATGCCACACCCCTGGCACTTTGGTTAGGTGACCTGCACTACTGTTACTGGGCATCATAATTCATGCATGAAAAATAGCGGAAGTTACAAATACAGACGTTCCTATGGAAAGCAGAAGGCAGACAGGATCAAGAAATTTTTAAAAGTAATCTTTCTTGTACTTCCCCTTATGTAACAGATATGTTAGTCATAAATTCCAGGAACCTATTTATATTGCTTTAGTACAATTTACAAAAAGTTATACTAATTATATAAATAATATTTTGACTGTAAAAGCAATGCAGACTGGTGGACGGGTAAGAATAAGCACGTTCGTAACATAAAACACCGTCTAGGCCGCAGTGGCAAACACGAGGCCCGCGGGCCGAAGGCGGCCTCCACCTTGTTTCCACCTGGAGGCAGTGCTGACCTCTCGCTTAACTGCTAAGGAGCAGGTACATTTGTACAGTCCTAAAGTTACATTCGGCCCTTGGAAGGCAACTGCGAGGCCGATGGGGCACCCAGTGAGAATGAGTTTGACACCCCTGGTCCAGACAAAGGAAACATTAATAAATTCTAAGAAATATTTTTGGATTTTTAAAAATGCTCACATGTGTCTTTGTGTACAGTATCAAAAAATTAATTATCAGATATCTGAATTAGCAACTTAAAATTTTATAAACTCCTTTAGAGAGTGAAACTGCTTATGTCCTTAAATAGGAAAAGATAAAGCCAAAATATTCTCATCCTGACCAACTGGAAATGAGAAGTATAATCAAATATTAGAAAAATGACTATGGCCTATTCTCCATAAAAAAGAACATTAATGTTATAAGTACTGTTATTACAAAACATTTTTTTGGAGAGAAAAGGCTTATGAGGTAATTACGTATCGTTTTAAACAGAATTCTCTAATTTACACCTCTCTTTCGATAGCTTTAGCAGGTTACAACTTAGTCAGAAGTCCTGATCTGCGCATTTGCATACTTCAGAGGTTGAGGCAACCTGAATGAGAGAGAGAGAATGCGCAAAACTGTATTTCAAAAACATGTAAGAAAACAGGCAGATGATGGTACTCAAAAGATCAGACTTCAAACTTACTGTTTTGAAGGGGGCAAGGCATATGCCATATTATCTATATTTATTGAATATGGTTCACCTGATTTTTTTAAAAACCTTGCAAGATGATTAAATCACAAACATGTTGAATCAGTTTTAGTAAAAACAAGACTAGGCTTTTAAATAGTTATATAGGGAAATTATAATAAAAATTTTCAATATATTTGGGGCTAAAAAACCCCCAATATTATCAAACCCCCTGTATATTTCAGCCTTAATATTTTAAAGAATAACATATTAGGATACACTATACATATCGACAGCATGAAAGTGCAACACACTGAGATTTTCAATTTAAAGGTTTAAAAGTGATTTAAAAAAACACATCACAATAAATGGTCATAACTTAAACTCTGATTATGGGAATCAAAAATACCAAAATCCAACAAATCTGCATTTAATACTTACAAGTGAAATGTAAATTTCTGAAACATACATACCCACTGACATCAGATTCAGCTGCCATAGTTCTTTATCATCACAGTTTATCACAGTAACATGGCCCTAAGTCCCTTGGACCTTGGGAGTCCTATTTCCAAGGACTCCTTCATTATCTGGTAAGGCTGTTTGTTCCAAAAACAGTTAAGGAGTGAGTCTGTATGTCCTTAGAAACTTTCTGTATAGAGTTATAAGGCATTGATGATGGTAATTTAGAATAGCAAGTAACATAATGAAAATAGATACAAATTCTCTTTTCAATGTATCTCAACTGAGAAAACTGCAGAAGAGAATACAGAACACATTCACCACCCAGGTACTCTTAGAGCTGCTACTGTGACAAAGACTTTGGGGGGGGGTGCGGGGAGGGGGAGCTTAGAAAAGACATCACGCCTGGAATGTCAGGTGTCCTCACAACCAACATGGAAACGGAATCTTGGGTTCTCTTTAAAGTTATTGTGAAGTCTACACATCCAGATGTGCTGCTCACTGTTAAAGGTAGAAAAAGTTAGTTAAAATATTTGGTGGTGGTGTTGTCATCAGTAATCACGGCAAATTATCCAGGATAATATTCCCTACTGTCAGTGTGGACATAAGTCACGTGGCAATAGCAGCATAGATTGCAACACTGCGGTTCAGATGATGGTCAGCGACTTAGCTGGTGCCCAGCCAGAAGGAAGGAATTTGTAATAAATAATTAAATAAGGAGCATAGTTGTACTTTAACGTCAGTTGCTTGAACTGAGCAGTGGGTTTCTCGGTATCTGGAGGCAGAAGTCAGGTTTCCTGTGGTGAGTTACAGTGACGGGGGGGCAGAGGACAGGCGGCAGTGGAGGCCGGCTGCCAGCTAGCTTGCTTGCTAAACCACGTACTTGAGCTCTACCGGAGCCATGCCATCTGGCTGCGTCCCGGTGATCCGTAAGGGCTGACTGAACAGAATCCCCTTCATCATGCAGGCGCTGCTGTCCGCGCTGCAGTAGTAAAGAAACACGCGGACAGATACGACGGCTTCGGGGGACACGCAGTCCCCAGGAATCTGCAGTGAGATGGCTGGTTGGTTGGAGACACTCTCTATTTCTCCAGATAGCACCTGTCCTTGAAGAAGCCATTCATTGTCTAAAAAATAAAAAGGTAAATTGTTCAGACTGTATAAGAAAGATAAAAGTACTCAGGAACATAGTATGAAAACTACAAAACAAGTCAGGATCTACAAATGTCTGCATAACTCTGCAGCGACTTACTTGCAAAGTAAAATTATAATAAATTGTTGGCTATCAAAAGGTAATAACCAAAAAATAACACTGATTTTTAGAAATAAGTAAGACTGCCTGTAGTATTCTAATGGGCTCAAACAATGTAAAAACTAGAAGATTTTGTCTACCTCTTTTAACACATAAAACTCTTTTAAGACGTGAATACATGCATTATCTATATAACAAAAGTCTAATAAATCACTAAAAACTTTAACCTTTTAGTATTTGAAGTTTTTTAGTATTTACAGTATTTATTCATCTGGTGCCTTCTGTCAGAAGGGAAGCATGTGCTTACAGACCCGCAGCTGCAGAGGGGGCGGATGTTAAGAGCCAGCGTTTGGGAGACACAGGACATGCCTTCCCGCCATCTTAACCAGAACGCACCGAACATACTCTAATGACGTACCAACGACTCGGGCGTCTGTACAAAGACTGAACCTCCTATGGGTGGTGGTGAGATGCCACGCCTACTCTGTAGCGTTCCTGTCCCCTCTGACCTCAGGATGAGCCAACACTCAGAGCACCTGTCTGCACTCGTCCTCTCCAGCTTTTTAGTTTATTTTTAGTTTATTGCTTCTGATAGTCTGTTGACCGAGAAATCAAATTTGAGAAAAACATGTCGAGTAAGAGTAAGGAGATGGTGGAAGGTGAGAATCTAAAGAGTTAAATCCAGAGTTTTTAAACAATTATTTAAAAATTATCTTTAAAATTCTTTGGTCTTCTTTATTTCTGGAGTGATGAGTATATTTTATTTTATTAAACATTTGATTTTGCAAACAGCAGGTTGGTGGGGAACTTCTTATGTTTTAAATCAAACAGCAAAGTAAACTGGGCTATTTTAATGTCTGATTCTAGATAAAACACAGAAAATGTTTCATTAAATATTTTTCAGATGCATTACACATGGGATTTGTGAAGTTATTAGGTGTTAGTGGGACTTTTATGCTGCTTTTTTTCTTTCTGGCTTAAAACCTTCACATATGCTGAAAACTTTAAGATTATACAGGCCAAAATTTGGTTAAAACTAAGTGATTTTGTCTTTCAGTAACTGGCCAAGGGAAAAAAAGTCCTTTATCACAGGTGTACAAATGTACCCTATAAAATAATTTTAAACATTCCTAAATTACTGGGATTCCTGCATGAACCTTTATTTGCTCCCACACAGTAATAATGGACAAGTGATAAAACAGCAAAGAATTTGCTCTGCAGACTCCTTTACTTTCCTTTAATACTCTCCACGTTTGTATTACAGTGACTCAATATTAATTTGTGTGTTTGACAAAGTGGGGTTATAGTAAACATGCTAATGTGTCATATCCTATTTTAAACATCAATAAATATACTGCTCTTCAATTTTACACGGGGAAATGAAATTAACAGTGATCCCCAACTGATGCAATAACTTTAGACTAATGGACCGAGGCAGAATAAATGGGCAGCTGGGAACTTGGTCTAAACCTCCAGAAGAGTGAGGAACAGTCTGGGTATGGGTGATCTTCTGTCCACGGAACCAGCTCCAAACACCCTCCCAGTGCCGCACGGCTCTGCCCTCTCCTGTGTGCAGAACCGTGTAGGGCGGGTACTTTCTCCACAGGCTCGGTCACCCCAGAGCCAGACTCCCGAATTCTAACCCAGCAGCTCCCCCTGGCTAGCCCACCAAGACCTCTCTGATCCCTTGGTGTGAACACCAAGTGGGTTGGGGCAGGACAGAGGCTGCCACCCTGAGAACGCACCAAGGTGAGAAGGCACAGAGCCTGGGTCTGGGTAACGGACATGAGAGAAGTGTGTGAGAGGGCAGGAGGGAGGAGGGGTCGGGGAGGAAATGGAAGACTGAGTGAGAACATGAGAGAGCGTGGGAGACTAGGACAGAGGAAGGTCACGAGAGGCACGAAGTTAGAGTCTAGTTCTAGCTGACTAACATGTTATTGTAAAATTAGTGTCCAGACCATCAGAGATGCTGGAAAGCACCACTAAAGGCAGGCAGGATACTGATTCCTTATATAAATTAGTATTTTCATACTGATTGAAACACATATTCAAATCTTTACATAATTTACAGTAATTAAATACTTTGAGAATAGACCCAACAAGAAGTGTTCTTAGATTAAAAGATCACACATTATTAGACAGTGAGGACAAAGGCTCTGCCTGGATTCTGATCGCAGCGATTCACGTGTGTTCTATTACACACCCTCCAACAACGTGTATTCTTCTACTTGAATGGCATATTTTTAAAATACAGCTTTGGAATTCATTTTCTTGTAGTAAGCAAGTAATGGTGTGTGAATTCTACCTCTGGCATCTCTAACGAAGAAAATGCTGCTTCAGGCTTAATAGCTGGTAAGTCGAATCTTAATGATACTATTGTATCGAAATAAACAGCAATTGAAAGCTCTAAAACACTTGATAGATGCTCTCTGGAAAAGTGAAAGACAATAAAGCAACCAAAGAACTGAACTGGAAGGAGCTTATGTCAAATCACTTCAGTAAAAAGAAAGCACGTTTTTTAAAAACATCATACCCTGGGGGAAAATCAATTTAACTCTTTAGAATCTGTGAGATTCTATTACCATGTTTCTGAAAGGTACAGTGTAAACACATTAATGCTGGACCAGGATTGCGGAGACCTAAGCTGATGGCACAGTGCCTGCCGCTGCAGCAGACCCACTCGTGAACACAACTCAGCCAGTACTCCTCTACCTACCCTGCCTGCACCCTGGGCTCAACTCGACCCAACAGAAACAGCTTCCACGCAGACTGGCCTGGCCTGGCCTTCCCCCATCACAGCCGGCCTCAAGCTGGTCAGCACTCACCTTCCTGCATGACCCGCTTCTCTCTTCGAACCTCCAAATCTCCCCCCTACTCTCTCAGTTGATGGCCTGTGCTTCCCAATGTGCTTGGAAAACAGAAGCATCAGAAAAGAGCTTCCACGAGCACCTTCCTCCACGGCTACCCCTCTGGACCTCTGGGTCACACGAGGGGCCTTGTCTCCTCACTGTGCACATGTCCACATTCCTGGCAAAGGCCAGTTTCTACTTGCGCATTTGGTCCCGCCCCCTTTCAAATCCTAAAGCACCCCACCCCACCACGTATCAAAAACTCTTTTCTCTATTGGATCTTCGCCACCGATAAACATGCTGTCTTCTCAACAACATTCCCCCTTCTAACAACTGCTCTATTTCCTCTTAATTTTGTAGCTAAACTCCTGAGTTTTACCTGTATTTGCTTTCTCTAGTTCTTCTCAGAATTTCTATTCTTTTTTAATCTCTAGCATCTCCTCCTTCATCATTCTGAAACGGCTGAGGGTGAGGACATCAGCTAACTCCATAACATTCAATCAATGATTGATTCTTCATCCTTCTCTACTGGTCTTACCAGCAGCACTTGACATTGCTGGTCGCTCTCTCCTTAAACCACCTGGCTGCAGGAAACCACTCTCTCGGCTTTGCTCCTACTTGCTGCTCTCTCCAATGTCTCCCTTCCTGGCCCCTGCCAGCCCCTCTGCCCTCTCTCTGCCTCAGTGCTCCAGACGGAGCGGCTCCAAGGGCAGTCCGGGGCCGAGCTCGCCCAGAGACCAGGGTGAGGTAGACACAGAAATTCGGAGTAAGGTTTAGAAACTTTCGTAACACCCAAATGTGTTTGGTGGCTTTGAACTTTGTCTTTTTAAATACATGAAATTCATTTTTAGGGCTAACTGTCCTAGAACTAGCTTGAGAGGGAATAACACAATGGAAAAGACACTAAACTAAGAACAAGCAGAACTGGGTTCAAATTTCACTTTTTGACCTATTTCAACATATGCTCTTGAGCATTTACGGCATCAGCATAATCAGTGTCTCTCTGAGCCCTTCATGTCCCCATATCAGAGAGTGTGTTGTCACAGCTCTAAGATCCAAGGACCTATCATTCCGCGACCAGAGAAGTCTGCTGCATGTGATGGACTTGCCCAGTAGCGAATGGGGGCAATTATGATTGAGTAATTTTGGGTGAGTTACACTGTTGCTTAATCAAAGAGGGAAAAGAATTTCTAAGACTAAAGAAAACTGATAAAATGGGGTTAGATGTGGATCTATTTTCTCACAAGACTTCCCTCAAATCCTGCCCAATTACAGAGAAAAACATCATATACAAATGAGAAAGATTACTAGATTAATCATCAATTTATGAAGTATTTGTATTTGCAAGACCAGTCTCATACCTTCAGCTGTTAGAAACCAGCAACTGGGCACTCCTTCAGTTAGCTTGGCTCCCGGTGGGAAGTCCAGTCTGAGCCTGAACTGAAGAGTCTGTCCTGGAGCGGCAGCCACGGGGGCGAGTCTGATGGTGGGAGCTGACTTGGGTAGTGTGGGCACTGCCATCTGGTCTTCTCCTGGGGATGGGCCATCTACCACAGCATTTCCAGCTTTGAAGACCGGGAGCTAGGAAATAAGAAAATTTGTTTACTAAAGCACAGGTACTTTAGAGTAATTATAGAGTGAGAGAGTTTATTTATAGACTATTTTAGACTTCAGTCTAAAATGAGGTTCAGAAATATATTTCTTTCTGGCAAAAAGATTACCAACACTTAGGAATGAAACAATTAAATGTTCAGTGTGTTTGTAAATGACAGGAAATTAAAGTAAAACTGTATCAGTTTCAATGTAGTGGATATAATAATATACATCCTCTTAAAATTTTCACTGTCAACTATATGATGTCACTTATGTTATATCAGAGATCTATGACAGGAGAAATGACACATTAGGATGACAATCTGTTTCTATTTTAAAACGTACCTTGGAAATTCCTAGCATTTTAGGGGAAAAAAACTCTTGTTTTTTTCAGGCAAATATAATACATCAAGAAGGAACTTAAATTTTATTAGAGACAATGACTATATCTTTAAAAATTCATTAGAACTTATTTTTATTTCAATCTTTTCAATGTTTTGAGAAATGTGGCTTCTAGATTTCTTTGGAAGATTATTTGGTGATGAATTCACCATAGGAAACAAGATTACACATTAATCTAACAATCATTAAAACTAAGACTAAACAACCCCACCCACATAGTATGTATGCATAGCGTGTATCAGTATGTGTACATATTTATTTATTTAAACAATTCATAAGTTTTACTTTTTTGTTTATTGTTTACACTATTATAGATGTCCTGCTTCCCTTTGGACATCGCTGTCGTCTGTGTCTGTGGGTTATGAATATATTTAAAAACAGATGAGTCCTTTTTCCTTTTCTAAAAGTTCACCAAATTCTTTCCAACTTCCAGTGTTTTTCTCAAACACTCATGACACAGATGGAATTTTTTTACTCTAAGACTAACGATATCCTTGAAACAGCCATGCACTTACTACACTACTTCCGTTCACTTTCTCCACTCGAGATCAACTGGCCCACAGTGCCCGTCAGTGCTGTGAGGGTCTCAGAATCATCTGTAAAATGATGCCCGTCAACTTACACTTTAAGATTACTTACCACAGAAACCGTTTTTGTTTCTAAATCCATCACTTTAATTTGATGATTATTCGTGTCTGCTACATACAATAACTGGCCATTCTCTCCAATACATAAGCCTCCTGGTTCGTTAAAAGTTGACTCAGTAAAACTGGAACTGACATTACTTGCATCTCCAGTTCCTGCTAATGTTATACAGTTTTTTGTTTTTGGATCCACAACTTTAATCTAAAAAAAGAAAAAGTTATATACCTAAAGCTCAATCTCATGTTTGTTGTATGGAAAAGTACAGTACCAAACAGGCCAGAGAATTCTACTTCTCATTAGTATTCATTAAAAAAAAAATCACAGAAAAATAGACATTTCTATATTTTCTTGAAAAAGTCAAACATTCAAATTATAGTCTAAGGCACAGGTGGCAAACACAAGGCCCACGGGCCGAATCCGGCCCTCCCCCTTGTTTCTCCCCGCCGGCAGCACCAAGCTCCTCGCCCCTAGTTAGGGAGCAGTTACATTCCACAGCCGTAGGTTACATTCCGCCCTTTGAAGGCAACCGCAAAGCTGATGTGGCCCCCACTGAAAATGAGTCTGACGCCCCTGGTCCCAGGGGACACACGCCCCTGGTCCCAGGGGACACACTCCGTTTGAGAGCTGAATACTACGTAATAGCCCCAGTTACGTTTTGTCCTCTGGAAGCAATATTTGATGAAATTACTTCTGAAATTAAAAATTTTCAAAAATGTTATCCTTTTTTCTCATAGTGGGACACAGTTGAACTGACTTTTCTCCCTCACGGGCATTTAACACTGGCTGAGGATTTGCTACTGATGTTAAACTTAATAATTTCACTGTTTCAACTGTTTTAAATTTATAGTCTCTCATCACAAAATATTTTCTACTTCTATAAAAAATAAAACTAGAAATAGTTGAATAGTTAATGAAATGCTCCTTTTAATTCCATTTTCATGGAATTATTTGCTAACAGATGCTGCAACTATGCAACAGCTCCACAATGTTCATCTGTTAACAGTAATTTCTGTGCTACCTGCCTTCTCCTTATCTGCTGACTGTGTTACTAAGCACCTCTGATGGGCTGCAATTCACAATTTTGGCAATAGCCTTAGGAATGTGTTTATTAGTCCCTGCCCAAGCTCAGAGTGCTATCATAACCTCTTTGCAAAGAAAGGACTAAGAAAAGAATGAAGGCTATAGTTGTCAAAGACTGTTGTCCCTTTATATTTCAGAGTGGCAACTGTAGGAGGCTCGCCAATTTTTCAGCATTTTAAATACCACAGATGAAAAGCTAGGTGTTACATAATTCTGTCAAGACTCACCTTGTGATTGTAAGAGTCCGCCACATAAAGCAAATTCCTTTTCTTGTCCCACGTTACTCCAAGTGGGTGCTGAAGCTTTGCACTGATTCCTACTCCATCAACATCCCCAAAAGCAAAGAGATTCTTTGTTTTAAAAAAGAAAAATACAGCACGTATTAAAATTTTTACAGTGTTTTGTTGGCATATAAAGTGAAAATGAAGATGCCTGTATGTGCTACTTAAGTTAAAGGGGGAAGATCTGACTGCATATAAACAGAGCTGGGCATGTGTTTCACACAAGAAAAACATGACAGAATGGTGAGCCTCTACGAATTCATGGTGCTTAGTTTTATTGACAATAATCACACATCTGGTCAGGAAAAGGTCAGGTCTACCCATCTGGTACTCTTTCCACCATCTTGTCAAATGTGTAATTTACATTTTCCTCTTCTTTCATTAATCAGTATTTTATCCTTTCTTTTCTCTCTGGTCCTTGACATTTATGTATAATCAAGTAAAGTCAAGTAGAAGAACTTTTCTTAGATGGCTTTGTTTGTGTTTCTTTATATTCACATTTTCTTTTGATTTGACTTCCACTTTAACCTATGGCTAGGCCAAGAACTCTCTCAAATTTTATGAACAATTCAAAACACAGAAAGCTGCAGACACGGTGAGTGTTGGGGTGTGTGTGCAGGAGGGACTTGCATTACCATGGGATCCCTTTCTCCTCCTACGAGGGGCTTCACAGCTCCGTCTTTCAGTGAGACCAACCTCACTGTGCTGCTCTCACTGTCGGCGACGAACAGGCAGCTCCAGGGCTCCTCCGAGGCCAGGGAGAGGCCCGACGGCTGGGCAAAGCCTGCCTTGTGAGGGTACGCGTTGTTTCGGTTCTCTTCGTTTCCGCTGCCAGCAAACCGGAGGCAGGTTCCCTTTTTTAACTCACTGAAACAGAAAGACAACATCAACACTGTTACACTGTATCCAATTCAGTTATTAAACAAATGAATATAAGTGATTAAATCAGTGGTGGTAAGCACTGTAAAAATAAAAATCTAGTGATCTTGGCTTAGTAAAATTGTGCAAGCCAGCTTTCACTGCAGTTTTTCTAATCATTAACTTATTTATCTACAGTGTAGGGACCTTTATACTTTCTTGACACACTGAAACTATTCTCAATGGTCAAAAAGGAAATCCCTAGCAAGGTGCGACTTGTTAGAATACTGAGCACATCAGTGATGGGACACATTTTTTTTTCCTCCAAATATGGAGAGATAGGTACAGCTAGATACCACTTTAACAACTTCCTAGCTTCATACAATGTTAGGTTCTGAAAGGGAATTAAAAAGATTTTCAGAGGATCGAAGATGGTGATGGAATAGGTAGGAGCTACACTCACCCCTCTCCCAGGACCAAACTGGAATTACAACTAAATTATAGAACAATTATCCTAAATAACCAGGTAAAGAGTAGCTGAAGAGAAGCCATACAACCAAGGATTCATAGAAGTCACACTGAGACTGGCAGGAAGGGTGGAGATGCGGAAAGGGCCGGCCCGCTCTCCCAGGGGCGGTGGCTGAGGCTCCAGAGGGGTGTCTCAGATGCGGGGGTTCTACCTGAGAGGCCTGGGGTCTAACTCCCAAGTCAGGCTCCACAGCCCAGAGCACCAGAGCCAGGAAGAGGTGCTCACATAACATCTGGCTGTGAAAAGGAGTGGGGTTTCTGTCCACCAGGGAGAAACAGCTAGAGACACAGGCAGCCTCTTAAAAGGCCAACACATAACATTTCATTTGCAGCCACTCACCTTGGGCTCTGGTGCAGAGAGGGCGTGAGGAGTCTGCGGCTCGTGGCTCTGGGGAGAGAGCTGGAGGGTCAGCTGCCAGGATCCCTGCGCTGAGTTATTTGCCCACACTACAGATGCCATCTTTCTTAGGTGGAGCAACCCCCACCTTACAGAACCAGTGTGGGGGAAAGCAACAGCCTCACCAGGCAGAGTTACACCCTACTGAGGTGTAACTGCAGCCAGAGGCCTTTCAGTGGCTCAAGCCTAACAGGCAGCTGGTGGACAGAGACAGATCTCAGGGTGCTTCAGGACTTCTGCTGACCTGCCCTGGGCCCAGTGCTGGTAAAAGCTGGCCTTGGTATGCAGCTCAGTCCTTCCCACGCATAGCCAAGCCCAGCAGGGGCAGCCACAAACTGTGGGTTGCTGATAGCTCCGAACAGGTCGCCCAGGGCCAGTCACAGGCAACATCTGACATTGGTCTGCACCAGATTTCCTCCCAAGAGGCCCAAAACCAACACACCCAGTGGCTGGCATCAGACAACAACAGAGAAGGATCCAATAAGCTTCACAAGCAGCACATACAAAGGGAGACCACAGCAGGCATCAAACCCTGCTCAACACAGCCATCACACAGAACACTCTGGTCGTCTCTCATTTCTTTTTATAATTGAAATAGTCTCGTGAAATGCTGTTGGTCACTTCACTGTTCAGGCTACTGTCATCTCTTGCCTGGATAATAGCAATAGCCTCCTCACTAGATCTGTGTCTCTGGTCTCGTCTCCCTCCAAATGCTGCCTGTGTTCTTTCAAAAACACAAATCTTATGTCACTTCCTAGCTTAAAATTTCCTAGAAAGGTATGTAGAATAATGTTCAAATCTCTTAAAAGGGCTCACAAGGAACTTTGTGATCTGGCTTCTACTGACATCCTAGAGTCATTCTTGCCTGGAAAATCTCCACTCTCCCAGTCTAACTCCTACTCCTCTGTCAGGTTTTAATTTAGAAGATTCTTCCAGGAAGCCTTCCTTGATGGATTTCAGGTGTCCTTATTTACATAAGGGACAGTTTCAATGTGAAGGAATTCCAGAGTGATGCCTTTCACACATAGCACCTGTACTTCCCAACTATGTTTCTTTTTGTTTCTGATTCTTCCTCTGTAAGCTCACTGAGGACAGCAACCGCATTTTCTAATTTTATTCTTAATTAGTGAACACACTTCATCCCTACTGCCTTGCACAGTGCTTAGCATACAGTATGTTTAATAAACAGCTGCTACATGAATGATTATAGTATGTTTAATAAACAGATGAATGACTGAATATTGCAAAACATCACACAGTGAAACACACACACACATATATACTACTTGGAATATATCTGATGTTTTAGATTATCTACACAACTGCTCCTTTCTACTGACAAAGGAAACTGAGATGACGGGCACCTTCTACGCTGACTTGACAGTCTTTGTGGTCTATGACTTTCATTCATTTATTTATTCTGCAAACCCTTACTGGACTCCTATTATGTACCCAATACTGTGCTAGGTACAGCGGACACAAAAATGAATGACAAGGGACCCCTCCTTTAAGAGGCAACCTAGTTATGTTATGACAAAACATAAGGCAAAACAGTTATGTAAATAAGTAAGTGCGACCAAAACCAGAGGAGAGACAGAAGGAAAGAGAGAGGCAGGGAGGAGAGGGGAGAAGAAACTGAGCAGGGCAGTGGTATAACTACCCGAGAAGTGTAGTGCGCCCACCGAGAAGAGTACGGTCAGTTCTACCTGGAGTGTCAGGAAGTGGAAAGGCCCTATCGAAAAGAGGTTAAGTACTTTGTAGGGACATTTGTCATCTTTACATCCCCATCAGTGGCAACAAAGCCATGAACATTTACTGAGTATGCCAGGCATTAAGCTAAGTGAGCTCTTCACACGTATTATTAATTCTCAAACAAGCCCAAAAGGGAGGTATAAATGAGGAAACGGAGCTCAGAAAGTTCGAGTAGCGCTCCTAAGCTCACCCAGGTAGGAAACGGCAGAGCCCGCACCAATCAGGCCTGACCACAGAGCCTGCGCTGTTCCCCGCTGTACTGCACAGTGCTCTAATGGTACCTGAACTGCGTGTTGAAGACCAGTGCCCACCGAATGTCTCCAGCCCTCTCTCTGGATGCTTGGTGGGACTGCTCGTCCCAGGTTCCTTGAAGTTGGGTGGGTGTGGTCATGAGACTCGCTCTGGCTGATGAAAGGTAAGAAGTGATGTGTCACTTCTGACTAGGAGCCTGAAGAGCTAGTAAGAGAGTCAGCGCCCTCGCTCTCTGCCAGGACGGCCAGCAGAGCTCCAGACGGCGGCTGCCACGTCGGCCTGTGTGGCAGCAGCACTCCCAGTGAGCCCATGAGGGTGAGCAAGAAAGCACACCTGTCTTAACCCACCAAGCGTCCGAGCACTTTGTTATGACAGGACATGTCCCAGCACATCCTGACGAGTACCGAGTGCCGAGAGGATGGAGTCTTGGGGAAGGGAACTCTGTGAACTCCAAGTTGTGCAGTTTGCCCAGAAAGAGATGTTGCCACTTACCTTTTCTTTGGTAGTCGGCCACAGTCCAACAGAAGTGCCCATATCTGATGAGTCCCTGCCATGGCTATCCACAGAATGTCATCTCTTTGGACCTCTGAATCTTTGTAAAAACAAACAGTAAATATTATGTATGTATTTGGTTAATACAAAAACACTTTTTTAGAAATTTAAGGAAAGATAGCAATATGTTTATAAATCATCTGATAGAAAAAATAAAAATATTGCAATGTTCTAAGTTTTTGAAAATTTTCTATTCCCCTTATCAAAAATATACTGCTTTAGACTTATGAATTTACCTGTAAATTCACAGAAATCCAAAGTATTAGTAATATGTCCCTGCGTCTGTGGGCACAATGTTTTTAAACATTTGATTTTTTATCTTATGTGATAAAATAAATGGGTTGACATATACTTTCCAAAGAAGCTGGCACTCAAATACCTAGCACTAACCACCTAAATTATATACTTAGTAACAGGTTCCTTGAACAATTTCTCATGAAAAAGCTGTCTCTTTTCATAATTAAGAACCCTGTCTCTCCGCCAGCATCAGCTTTCAGACTGAGGTGCACACAGCTGCTACTTAAATATCAGCTGAGTAACCCGTTAGGGAACTTCTTCTTTAGTGATATGCAAAAAAGCTAAGAATATAATATATACTAATATATTGTAATACAATAATAACATTACTTAATTTATGAAAATTAAATGTTTTTATTGTTAAAATATTTAAATATTTTAATTTTAGATGTATTCTGAGGTTACTTTTACATGTATCTGAGACAGTTTAACTAAAATAACTTGTTCAGGCATATACTCTAAGAAATGATCTTAGCAAGGCTATTTTATTTATAGTTTAACTTCAAGTAGTTTGCATTCAAAAGGAACTTTTCTTCCTTAACTTGCATTACTTTTAAGTGCCTTTCAATTTAACAACAAAAACAGGATGATGGTGGTTCTCACACTGTGGTTGCCGGTACCAGGCACTTTACAGAGATTGCCATTTACCATATTTTTGGACCACAAGACTCACCTAGGTTTTAGAGGAAAATGGGAAAAAAATTTTGAAGCAAAAAATGTGGTAAAATATTTAATAACATAAATAACATAATATTTCACCAATGTAAATGTAAACAACTCAACAGCAGCATTAACAACCATTATTCCTCCCAAATTGGGGGAGGGAGGGGGGAGGAAAGTGCATCTTATAGTCCAAAAGTACAGTGAGTTTTCTCAAAGCTGTTTCACATGCTTTTCCCTCTGTATTCTTAATTGCTATCCTATAAAATATAAAGGAAAACAGGTTATTACAATTTAATTTTTCATAGTCAAGTTTTTTTATAAACATAAATTGTATTAAACGTAACAATGGCATCCATATATTCTGGGGATTCAGTCTCTGTTTAGTTATTTTAAAACTAAATCAAAGATTTTCATAATTATTTTATTTTGTCCTTTCCATGGAATGACAAAGCGGGAAGGTGACTATAAGCCAAAAGAGAGCCCTCACCGGAAACTGCTGACACCTTGACCTTGGATTTCTAGCCTTCAGAACTGTGAGAACACAAATTTCTGTTGTCTAAACAACCCAGTCTGTGTATTTTGTCATGGCCACCCGAGCTAAGACATTCCCTTGACAACAGAAATAAGATGAAGATATCTGCTATAAATGCTTACTTAGCATCATATAAAGGTCCTACTATGTACATCAAGAAAAGCGAAAAGTGTAAAGATTAGACATAAAACTACATGATAACAGGGTTTTAAAGCCACTACCTTGCCAGAAGAGCTGTGTTGGCAATACGGGAAAGACCAAATCAGGTCTCCATCACCAAGCTCTCCAAACAGGCCGGTCTAGGGCAACTGGGGTCTACTGTAGGAGGACAAAGAGTCACCGTCATGGTCTCGGTGTGCTTACTTCCTTTAAAAGCTTTAGGAATGCGAAGAAGTTACCAGGCTGTGCCAGGTCAGGATTCAGGTGTTTGGGATTCTACATATCCAGTGGTGGGGGTGAAAATGATAACTATCCAAACGCTTCCTATGTTTAAGGTACTGAGATAATAAACACCTTACATGAGGTATTTCCTTTAATAATTTAATATTTCCTTCCAACCTTAGGATATCTAGTATCATCTCTATTTTATTATTTTAAAAGAGTGAAATTCAAAGAAGTAAATCACTGATATTCACATAGCTAAACCTTGAATAATGCTGTATTAGTAAGTCTGATCACAGATTATCAGTGTTCTCATCAGAAAGAAGGAATACAGAAGTGAGCCTATGCTCCTCTGGCTAGTTGTCGCCTGACCTGTTCTCTTGTCCCTCCCTTCTGCCCCTGCCACAGGGATTTAGTGCTGGCTTCCAGTATCCAACTGCACTATCATGTGTGATCAGAAACAGTGACCTGATCAAATACACCAAGGCTTTCTACTCCAGGTTCACTCCTTATGCCCTTCTCTCCCTATAGCTCCTGGCTGACTAATCTTTTACAAGTAGTTTTTCCAGTCCCTTATCTTTCCATTTTTTGTTTGATTCAACTTATCAACATCTTTTTGTGAATTTTATGAGACTCCATTATTACCATAAACAATGATAATAACAAACATTTATATATGAAACATTATGTGTGCCAAGCACTGTTCTAAGTGCTTTCCATATATCCTCCTAATTCCCACAATAAGCCTTCGATACAGGTACTGTCAGTATCTTCAATTCAGATGAGACATAAAACTGAGGCATAAAAAGTCTAAGTAACCAGTCCAGAGTCACACAACTACTAAGATGTGGAACCGATCAGCACCCAAGCAGTCTGGACCTGGAGCCCTAACCACTGTGCTACACCGTCTTGGAGGAAGTGTTCACCTGCCTGGTTATTTCACTGAGGGCTGGCAGATCTGTTCTTACAAACAGAATGAGAGTTTAAAAAAAAGGTAGTCTGGCATTTATAATGTCTATCAAACTGAAGAGGTGTAGTAATAATTTATACTGTTCATCCTGGATTTTAAAAATCTAAAGTACAAAGTTGTTTTGTTGAGAATGGGTATTAGTTTCGTTCCTTGTAACAGGAGTGGATAATCATGAACATTTCAATTTTAAATTAAGAGTACACTTACTATCACTGACTTTCAACAGTCACAAACTAAAAATAAAAAAGGACAATACCAAAAGCTAAAAAGGTTTGGGGAGTATTTTTAAAGGTAAAACCTTCATAATTATTGTATCAATAAGGATTAATAAAACTTTCAGAAACATTAATAAAATCAGCAAACAAAATATAAAAATGAAAAAATGACCTGCAATATAGCTTTTTACAATTCTTTAAAAAAATTTTTAAATATATTTTATTGATTATGCTATTAGAGTTGTCCCATTTCTCCCCCATCATTCCCCTCCACCCTGCACACCCCTCCCCCCCACATTCCCCCCCTTTAGTTCATGTCCATGTGTCATAAGTTCTTTAGCTTCTACATTTCCCACACTATTCTTGCCCTCCCCCTGTCTATTTTCTACCTACAGTCTATGCTACTTATTCTCTATACCTTTTCCCCCTCTCTTCCTCCCACTCCCCTGTTGCTAACCCTCCATATGATCTCCATTTCTGTGTTTCTGTTCCTGTTCTACTTGTTTGCTTAGTTTGCTTTTGTTTTAGATGTGGTTGTTAATATCTGTGAGTTTGCTGTCTTTTTACTGTCCTATTTTTTTATCTTCTTCCTCTTAGATAAGTCCCTTAACATTTCATATAATAAGGGCTTGGTGATGATGAACTCCTTTAACTTGACCTTATCTGAGAAGCGCTTTATCTTTCCTTCTATTCTTAATGACAGCTTCTCTGGATAGAGCAATCTTGGATGTAGGCCCTTGACTTTCATGACTTGGAATACTTCTTTCCAGCCCCTTCTTGCCTGGAAGGTCTCTTTTGAGAAATCAGCTGATAGTCTGATGGGAACTCCTTTGTAGGTAGGTGACTGTCCCCTTATCCCTTGCTGCTTCTAGAATCCTCTCCTTCATTTTAATCTTGGCTACTGTAATTATGATGTGCCTTGGTGTGTTCCTCCTTGGGTCCAACTTCTTCTGAGCTTCCTGGACTTCCTGAAAGTCTATTTCCTTTGCCAGATTGGGGAAGTTCTCCTTTATTATTTGTTCAAATAAGTTTTCCACTTGTTGGTCTTCCTATTCCCCTTCTGGTACCCCTATAATTCGGATGTTGGGACATTTAAAGATGTCCTGGAGGTTCCTAAGCCTCTCCTCGTTTTTTTGAATTCTTGTTTCTTCCTTTTCTGTTTGGTTGCTTCTTTCTTCCTTCTGGTCCACTTCATTGATTTGAGTTCCAGTTTTCCTCCCATCACTACCAGTTCCCTGTGCATTTTCCTTCATTTCACTTATTGTAGCCTTCATTTGTTCATCTAATTTGTGAGCAAAATCAACCAATTCTGTAGGCATCCTGATCACCAGTGCTTTGAACTGTCCATCTGATAGGCTGGCTATCTCTTGGTCACTTAGATGAATTGGCTCTGGGGCTTTGATCTGTTCTCCCATTTGAGCCATTTTTGGTTTGTTGTTTTTTTGGGGGGGAGTCTGGTCTTGGCTGTTACACAGGGAGGGGCGGAGCCTTAGGTGTTCCCCAGGGTGGGGCAGTCAAGTTGCTGGGTTGTGACACTGTATGTGGGGGTGGGGTCTGAGAGGGAACAATGGCGCTTGCTCCGTGCTCTCGTATTCCAGTCCCTTCCGCTGCTTCCCCTTCGCCTGGATTATCTGTGCATGCATGTGGGACCACCTGATCAGCCAGCCGCCTTGTGCAGCCTCACTGGGTCTGCCCATTGCCACCCCTTGCCTGAGGTCTGCTAGCCGCAGCCTGTGCTCTTGGGATCTGCCAGCCGCTGCCTGCTTGCCCGGGTCACCAACCTCCACTTTTTCCTGCCTCAACTCCACCCCTTTTACTGGTCTGGATGAATGGTTGTCCAACTTCCACACAGTTCAATTTTTCTACCAGTTCTGGATGTTTTCCTGTTTCTAAATCTTTGTTGTCCTTAAATTTTGGTTGTGCAAGGAGGCAGAGTGTGTCCACCTATGCCTCCATCTTGGCCGGAAGTCCCTGCAATATAGCTTTTAAATATTCTGTATTATTTTAAGCAACTATCATCAAAATAGAGGCTACTGACTGGAACCCTCAAAAGTGTCTGTGACATCATCCATCAGTATAAATAGTTTTTCTCCACAGTCTCTAAACCTCCTCTGAAGCAAAGCCTTAAGCCACTAGGAAAAAGCATCAAAGCCTCGCCGCCACCCACCCCCCCCACCCCGCCCAGCCCTGCCCAGGGCACAGGAAAAGGTCAACTTGAGAAATGGAAGAAGGATAGAAGAAGAAAATCTCTCTACCTCTGGGGGTGGGGCAGGAAACTGTCTTTAGCCAAAGACTCCATATTGACACCAAGCAGAGGTTCCCCACTGCTGGGGGAAAAGCAGGAAACTCTTCAAAACCACTCACAGGTTCAAGGCAGAGTTGAGCTGCCAAAGAGAGAAGGAACAGGAACAAGGAAAAATAAACCCCCCACCTCCTTTCACAGACTCCAGGTGCACAGGGCCACCTGGAGACGGAGACGAAGGCTGATTAGAGCAACTGACAACACTCCCTTAGCACCCATGCAACCTCATACAGAGTGACCAGCAGCAGCAGTTTACCCCTTGCGGAGCTGCAAGGGTGGGGAGAGAGGGGGAGAGAGAGAGAGCGCGAGCGCACGTGCTGACCCTGAGAAAAAGCCCCCATGCACAGGCCACTCCAGCACACAGCCGGAGGACTACAACAGCTACAGTGCTCCAACAGAGCTCAGAGCAATAATGGAACCCAAACCCAGCGCAGCTTCTCACTGCACTGACTGACCTCCCATAACCTGATGAAAAAGTCCTTCAATAGTCTCATCAGTTGACTAGACACAACTGAGGAAACAATGACCGTAAAGATGAACCAATAGAAATCATCCACACTGAAACACAAAGATGAAAAGAAGGGTAAAATAAGAATTTTTTTCCAGATAATAAAGGACATTAAACAACGGACTCAAGAATTCTAAGCAGAATAATTCCAAAACATATCAGTCAAACTGCTGAAAACCAAAGAGAAAATCTTGAAGGCAGTCAGAAAAAAAAAAAAACCACACTTTATATACACAGGAACTAGGAAAATAAATAAATCAAACCTCTTATTTAATACTATGTAAGCTATAAGACAATGGAGGGACATCTTTAAAGCATCAAAGAAAAAAAAAAGAAAGTCAATCCAGACATATACGGGGTAAACATATCTCCCAAAAATGAAGGCGGAATACTTCTCCTGACTCCCCCCTCTTCCCCAAAAAAGGCCAAGAGAAATCACTGCCAGCAGCCATCCGCTACCAGAAACGTTAAAGGAAGTTCTTTCGGCAGAAATGCTATTATTCAAGGACACTTGGGACAAAAACGAAAGACAAACCTCTGCCACTTTAGAAAGCACTTTGGCAGTTTCTTATAAAATTATACATTTATCATATGACCCAGCAATTTCATTCCTACGCATTTTCCCAATAGAAATAAATACTTACGTTCACATAAAAGCTTGCACATGTGCTTATGGGGATTTTAATAGTAATAGCCATAAACCAGACGTACCTAAGATGTTTATCAACTGATAAACCGAGGCACAGCCAAATGATGAAATGCTGCTAGACAATAAAAAAGAACCAACTATTGATACATGCAGCAACAGAATTGAATCTCAAAAGCATTATGCTAAACAGCACATGGCAGACATGAAAGACCACACTGAGCAACAAGAAATACATTGTTGTCAGTGGCTGGGGAGGGTGTTGGAGGTGATGGCAGGGACAGCAAAGGGTCAGGAGAGAATTTGAGGTGATGGAAATATTCCACATCTTGACTGCAGTAATGGTTATAAAACTGAACATGTTTGTCAAAATTCATATAACTTATACCTATCAAGGGTGAATATTACTTTCTGTAAATTATACCTCATTAACCTGATGAAAAGACATCTTTAAAAAAACTTATAAACACCAAGTCAATATGATAAGAATTATCCCTCAAATTTTAGACATAAAAATACAACTGTTTTATTTTAATTAAGTAAAAATACATCAATCACACTGTATAAAAGTTATTCAAAAATTCTGTATCATCTGATTTTTAGAGGATGAATGTTTTTATGGTATTTTATAGCATATTAAATGGAACCCTGCGAAATATTATCCAAGCACATAAGTACCAACGCTGTAGACTGTAAGACTAGCTTATGAAATGGTTGAGTTTCGATCATAAAAGGTTGTATAAGGACAGCTAAACATCTATCTAGGGGAAACACTGATTAAAAGGCCAGCGAAGGTTAATGGGACTCGGGCACATTATCCTTTCTATAAATGGTTCTAACTCAGGTACAGTCCACTTAGAGAACAGTGGGGGTTCCAAACTTTATGAAACAAAATCTCTCAGGTTATTGTCTGGCATGAGGAGAGTCATGCATTTTAGAAACGTGGCAGAGTTTCTCCTGAAAAAAGGAATATTCTGTAGTTAGTGATTACTTTCAGTGCATTATGTAGCTCTCACCATATTTTGAGTGACAATCAAAAATCAACAGATGAAATAATCACTTTTGTAAAAATCACTTTGTTATTTTTATGCTTTTATCCTTGTAATGGATAATTAGGTTAAATATTCAGACACTATTTAAAATACATACACAAACACATTGATATATTACATGTATGTGTCAAATAATCAGAGGTATTTCAAGTCCCTTTGTTTAGTAACTGAGTCTCTTAGGTTATATATTTAACTATGTATTAGTGCTTGTTATTTTTTATTCTCTTTAATCTATTTTGCTTCTTTTTAAGGTTTAATTTTAATTAAATATGTAAATGGATACATGTTATGAAGTTTAAATAATCACTAAACATCCATATGTACGCCACTTATCTCAAGAAGGAAAACATCTGTGCATCTCTGACTTATCAGAGGGAACCACCGGTCGAAATTTGTTGTTTCCACTTTCTTATTCTTTTAGTTTTACTGTATCTGGATTGATCTCTCAATATATAACCAGTCTTGCTTGCTACTAAACTTTCTATACAGGAAATCATGTTGTAGGCCCGTTCCGGAACTTGCTTTTATAACTCAGTGGATTCCTTCCGGTACTTGTCCAGGCTGCTAACTAGGTTTAGCTGTGGTTCGTTATCTGCACTGCAGGACAGCCTAATGTGTGAAGCTATCACAATATCTAACCTGCGTGTTCACGTTTTACTCCTGGTAATGCCGCTCTTAAATTCCTAACTATGGTAGAATTTCAGAAACATTTTATCAAATTCTTAAAACATTAAAAAACTTAAGTAGTTATAAGAACAGTTTTTCTCAGCCATAATCCCTTTCAAATTGAGTTTAATCCCAAATGTTCAAATCAGTTATACAGTTATGCAACTTAAATTTGTATGAACCAATCCAACATGAATGCAAAAAGGAAGCTGGTTTCATGAAAATGAAGTCGAATACTTTGGAAAGACTCAAAGAAATGTAGCTAAGTCAAACTTGTATTAGGGATTATCTTACATCAAATATGGCTAAAAATTGTACATTTCTAGTTCTTAAATTAAAACTTTTAGTTTTATGATTCTGATTTAATAGATTTTTTCCCCCTAACATATCGATTATCATGGCCAATCACTTCAGTAAGGGATTCTGCTGTATTTATTTAATTCTACTTTTTTAAAAAATCATCACCCAAGGATATGCTTATTGATTTTAGTAACAAGGGAAGGGAGGAAGAGGAAGAGAAACACTGATGTGAGGAAGAAACATTGACTGATTGGCTCTCATTTGTGCCCCAAGCAGGGACCAAACCCACAACCTGGGCATGTGCCCTGACTGGGAACCGAACCTTCGACCTTTCGGTTTACAGAACGATACTCCAATCAACTGAGCCACATCAGCCAGGGCTATTTACTTCTACTTTTATTACACAAAGGATTCAGTTAACTGACAAAGAAATAAACCCTAATAAGATAAATGCATTTCACATCAGTAAGAAAACTGAAGCAATAGGTAAATAAGGTAGAAAACAGAGACAAAGTTATACTAATATTAACAACTGAATGTCATGTTTCCATTACCCATCGCTAAAGATAAATTTACCTGTTTCCTAGCCTTCCGTACAACAATGCAAACACAATCACCTGTGACATTCAAATTTTCTAGGAGCTTAAAAACAAAACTTGACAGTTAGGAAAAGGTCTAACTATCTATAATGCTGAGATCAGAAAATAATTTCTCCAGTCAGTAATCAGAGGTTATTTGTAAGGCGATAACTGAAACCACCAGCAAACCTTACAGTAAAATCAGGAACAAGTCCCATAGGGCTGTGTTTTGACGAAATACATAATATGAAACACATACACAAACATATAAATATAAATGAATGTGATTTTATGTGTTGATATATTCTTCAATGAATAACAAGTTGCCAAAATATAGTTTAGTAAAAACAATTGTAAGGAGAGCAAATATTCTGATCTAATTTCCTCATACTCTGACAATACATTAATTCAGGATTAGATTTTAAAGTAATTTAAATTAGTAGCTCTTAAAATGTTTTTGGGTAACATACTGCTTTGAAACTCTGATAAGAACCTGACCAATTCCTCCAAATCTTAAAAAGAATTTCCGGGAAGTTTAGGGAACTGATAAAGCCTAACCATCAAGGGAATGAACTCCCAGGCTAGAGTAGTCACTGTGATGTTAAGCCCTTCATACAGTGCTTGGAAAACTTCTTCTGAGCCAACATTTGGAAGGTGTTGAGCTTAAGTGCATTCAAGATTACTCGTCCTCTTGCCAAGTACCTGAAGTGAAGCTATTTTAAGCTGTTAAGTTAAAGAGGAGCCACATGCTTATAATGATCTGTTAAGCTAAGCAAGGCAGGACTCATTTCCTTTACTGAAAACTGAGCTTAATAATGACACAAGCCTCAGAGAGCATGTCATGCGCCAGCTGGAAGCTGAGGGTCTACTTATCAATAGTGCCAAGATTTTCCTTGGAAAGCAATTTGGGTGCATTCTCAATACAAGACAAACAACCAGAAATTCCATGCTATGAAGTATGATTGAAAAACTTTTAGCCTAGAAAAATAAGCATTCCTTGGCCATTAAATAAATCCAACTTAGAAAAGCATCCAGTAAAGTACATCCTGTTTACTAACAATGTAAATTCTGATATAGGTGACAAACTGAATTACTGGTCTCAATTCTTTATTCCTGTGTAGTAGTATTAATATCCACACCTTTGACACGGCCTCGTTGCAGGCAAGGTGCCTATCCCTGCTCCATCACTCTGAGCCTAGTTATGTGACTTGCTTTAATAATGGTAGGTAAGCAGATATGGCACAGCAAAGGCTCAGCATGTGTAACTGGGCTTACTCTCTTATGCTCCTGCCTTCTATCACAATAATATGCTCAGGAAGCTACTGGTCTGAGGAGGAGGAGGAGAAACAAGTGGAGCAGATCTGCACCCAAGAAACACCTTGAAACCAAGCCCAGGCTCTGCCTGGGTCAGCTGAACCCCAAGCCCATATGTGAGTGAGAAATAAAGGTTTAGGTTTGTATGAATTTTGGGAAGATTTCTTATGTGGCATTACTGTAGCAGTTACTGACAGATGCAGTAAATACAGGCAGTAAGTTGCAAAATGTAAAAATCAATAACTGAATTCTATATGGACTGGTAGCTATAGACCATTGAGGGCTCACACACTAAGGGCAGGCTTTTTTTCCCTTGGGGAAGGTAACAGCACACCAAAGTAACAATTCTCATCAACTTTGACTATTTTACTGATAGGAATGCTTCAGATTATTTTTCCATCTGTAAGATTTATGTTGAAATAGCTCAGCAGCAGAGAGGCAGGAGTGGTAAGTCCTAGTGGGGATGAGTATTTTTAACACTGAAATTACTGAGAATTGCTGGTGCTTAGTGACAAAAAGAAGACTGCGCTGTAGTTAGTTTTACCACTGTTTCAGACCGTCTCCATGTAATCTATTCCCTGACTGACTGCACCTGGGACATACTCTGACCTCATCTTCCCAGCCCCTTCCCACTATGATGATAAAAACACAGAACTCCAGAAATGAAAATCTAAGAAAAAAACTTACGCAAAATTACCTAAGTTATATATATTAAGTACAGGTAGTACAAAAATTCATTCAGTTATTTTATGAATATTAATTACAATAAAAAATGAAGGTCTTCAAATTATAACCAAATTGGCATCATAACAGAAAATTATCTCAAATGTAAAGCCTTATTCAACTAAACTGATGCTTATTTACTCTATAAATATATTAAGACCATACAAACCATTCAGTTCCAAATTCCATTTTCAGTATATCTTACTAACTTACTTCATTCATTACTCTGGCTTTAGACATGTAGATAACCATCTCAATATCACCAAGGGACAGTGAAAAATTGGGTACTTTTGCCCCTGGGTCACCTTATAGTCAATTAATGTAGGTAACAAAGATTGTAAACATAACATCAATCTTATTCATTATTAGCATCTACAAAATTCAGTAGGGTAAAGTGTTATTTTTTTAACTGTTCGAAAGAAGTTATCATGTTTCAATACAAATTTTAATAATCTAAAAAAAGCAACTGTCATTTTTTAAACTTCTTTTCAAACAAAAATAAAAAGAGCATTGTTAAATGGTATAGTTCATGAATAATCTTATAAACTACTGAAACTATAATACTTCTAACTTAAGAATATTCAGAACTATATTAATTGGAAGCTGTGGCTAAGATGAGATTCTTTAACATTAATTTAGACTAATATACACTCATCATGTGTATAAAATATAATATTTAGTATTACATATCTATAATAATATATAATCTATCTTGTTTACATTACTGCTGGCTTTACTGGCTTTACTTTTATACAATTAACAAATCTCAAGCCACAGGCATAAAAGTATAAAATTACTAGCAACAGAAGTAATCCAAATGAACAGACCCAGAACATTTTTAAAATCTTACCTTTATTAAGCAAAGTTTACTTATATTTTATATTAAAAGTCTGCATACCTGATGATCCCCAAACTACATCCCACGGGGAACTAATGGGCTGCTCCTCTCCTCTAGCTCCACCTTCTTTATCTGTGCCTTGAATCCCAATGCCAGCTACGGTGCTCACCATCTCAGCTTCCAGGTCAATCTGCAGAAATTAATACATACTTTATGCAATACATGCTCCTTTTTATTTTCTTTCAGTACATGAAGATTTTCAACAGAATATATAGCAAGTATCTGCAACACAAATACCCTTTCTTTAAAAAAAAAAAAGCTTGAAAAAAGGTAAGTATAGGGTGATCTTGTTATTCAAAAGCACAAGACTCAGTCCTTTTCATTCCTTACCCATCCGTTCCTGCAACTTCCTCCTATCTGCCTCCCTCATCACGCTTCCACTGGAACTGGTGTTGATCTCATCTTAACTAGGAAATGTTTTCAAGGTAAGTGCAATTGGAACTCCTGTCCATTGTTGGAGGACAGAGCGATAGTTGCATAAAATGTGGTAAAGCAAGCAAATGAAATGCTGAGAACGGGCGGTGTATGGATCTTTGCTGCAAAATTCTTTTAACTTTTTGTGTTTAAAATTTTTCATGGTAAAATGTTGGGGGAAGGGTTTCAGGAGGTGAATCGAGAGCCATTTTTCTGGTAGAATGCACTAGTTTTCAGTTTATGTGTTAGAGGCAAAACAGTGTAGTACAGCCAGGCCTGCTGGTGTTCAAATCCCAGATCCTGGACTCACTAGCTGTGGTATCTTACGAAAGTCACATAATGATCTGTGCCTCACTTTCCTGTAAAAGAATGAAAATCAGCATTATGAGGATGAATGGATGGATGATAGATACCTCGATCAATAATAAAGCTCTATATGTGTCAATTACTACCAAGCATAATTGAAATACATTTGCAAAGGAAATATAAATGACCACAGGTCATTCTTACATCTTCTTGTGAAAAATGTCTGTTCAAATCTTTGACCCATTTTTTATTGGGTTTTTTCTCATTTTTTAATTGTAGGGACCTTTATATTTCATAGATACTAATCTCTTCAAAGATATGTTTTGTGAATTTTTTATTATTTTTGACAGCCCATGGCTTATTTTTTTACTTTTTTAACAGCAATTTTAATGAAAAACTTAAATTTTGATAAATCAGAATTTATCTTTTTTTTTTTCTTTTATGGTTGTGTTTGTGTCCTATCTTTGGAAACCTTTGCCCATTTGCAAGTCATAAAGATACTGTTTTTGTCTAAAAGCTTTAAGATTTCAGTGTTTAAATTTAGGTGTGTGATGCATCTTGAATTTGTATACTGTGTGTGAGGTACAGGTCATGTGTCTTTTCCCCCCATATGGATATGCAGTTGGTCAAGCACAATTTGCCAAAATCTCTTTCCTTTCCCCCTTGGCTGATTTGATGCTTTTTGGAAAATCAAATAACTTTGTTATTTGGTATGACATTTCTCCTAGGTACTTCTTTTTTTCTTTATTGATCTATATATTCTTAAGAAAGTAACAGTCTTGATTAGCGTAACGTTATAGTAAATCTTGAAATCAAATACCGTTAAGTCTTTTAACTCTGTTTATCTTCAGGATTAGCTTAGATATAATAAATCCTTGACTATGCATTTTCATGTACACTTTGGAACCCACTTGTCATTATCTACAAAAAAGCCTGATGGAGTTCTGACTGGGATTGCACTGAGTCTAAAGATCAATTTGGAGAAAGCTGACATCTTAATATTGAATCTTCCAATCCAATACTGAATTAATTTTTCTCAGCAATCTTTACACAAGTCTTGTATGTATTTCATTAAGTTTAAACTTACTCTAAATATTTTGTTTTTGTTGTTACTATAATTAGAGTTTTAAAATTTTAATTTCCAATTGACTATTAGTAATTTATAAAAACACAGTTGATCTTTTTATATTGACTTTGCATTGTGCAACCGTCCTAAATTCTCTTACTAGTTCAAGTAGCTTTTCAGTAGATTTCTTAGAATTTTCTATGTATATAACATGCCATTGGCAAATAAAGACAGTTCTTCCTTTGCAGCCTGTGTACTTTTTAGTCCTCTGTCGACTTATTACAATAGCTAGTGCTGCCAGTACAAGGTTTAGTAGGCCTGGTGAGAGTGGGGATCCTTGCCCTGTTCTCAGTCTTAGACGGAAAGCATCAGTATTTTGCATTAAGTGTAGCTGTAGTTGCAGATGCCCTTCATCATTCACAATGTCCATGTCCTTGCAAAGTTTGCTAATTTTTATCATGAATAGGTACTAAATGTTTTAAACTTTTCTGACTACATATAGTAATCATAGCTATTATCTTTGATTCCTTTACAATGGTGAATTACATTGACTTATTTTAGCAATATCCTCTAGCATTATTTTTAGTGGCATCTCTAAAATCTCTTGAAATTATAAAGAATATTATTAATGTAATATTATCTATATTTTTACTGAACTCAAATCTTCAAAAATGCAACAGGCAGATAGGAATAGGCCCTTGAAATAATATTTTTTATTTGAATTGTTGTTCAAGTACTTTTTTCAAAATTTTTTATTTTTTTATTTTCCTTGAAAGAACCTTGATTTAAGAAATGTATTGCAGAAATTGATGTAATAATCAAAGAATTCCTCTTGCAAAAAGCCCCAGGTCAAGGTGATGTTCCTGGAGCATTCTACTGAATGTTCAGGAACATTAATTACTATGTTAGACAAATTTTTCCAAAAGTAAAAAGAAAAAAAAGAAGAAAGAAAGAAAGAAAACTAACCAGCTCATTTGATTAGGTGTAACCTTGATTCCAAAACCAGGTTACGATAGCACAAGCAAATATAAAGCCATTTAATTAATAAACATAAATTTTTAAATACTAAATATAACTTTGGATAATCAATTCCAACTTGACTTTTAAAAAATTTATCATTAGGTAAGGTTTATCCTAGAAATAAAATGATGGTTTCACATACAAATCTCTATTAATGTAATTCATCACATCAACATACTGTGGTTAGAAAATTTACACAACTACTTCAATAAATGTAGAACATTTATAAAATTATACAATAAAATAATTCTTAGTAACTAGGAAGTTTCTTTGCCCCATGAATATTTTCCCCAAAGCTACAGAAATGAAACACTGCAGAAAAGTGTTTGATAACACTGCACGCACGCTCCCTTCATGATTATGAGCAGGGCAGAATGCCCACTGTCACTGCTAATACTTAAAGAGCAATGAAGAGTTGATCCAGCAATATAATAAAACAAGAAGTATATAAATAAGGGGAAATATAAACCTGCCATTTGTTTCTTGCAGAAATGGATAAGCTGACCCTAAAATCCACAGGGAATTAATTATAAGGGATCCAGAATAGCCAAACAATGTTGAAAAAGAAGACTGTGGGAAGACATGCTTAAATGATTTCAAAACTTACTACAAGTTACAGCAATCAAAGCAGTGTGGTAGACATCAAGGAACTAGACTTGAAAGTCCAGAAATAAAACCATGGATGTATGACTAATTGATTTTCTGCAAGTCTGCCATGATTATTCAATGGAGAAAGAGCAGTCTCTTCAAAAAATGGTTCTGGGAGAACTGGATATCCACATGCAAAAGAATGAAGTGGATCCATACTTCACACCACATACAAAGATGAACTCAAAATGCATCACAGACCTAACTGTAAGAGTCAGAACTATAAACCTCTTAGGAAAAAACATGAGTAAATTTCTGTGAACTTGAATTTGGCAATGGATTTTACATGTGATACCAAAAGCATAAGCAATGACAGAAAAAAAACAATAAATCGGGGAATCACCAAAATTTACACTTTTTGTGCATCAAAAACACAATTAAGGATTAACAAGGCAAACCACAGAGTGTGAAAAAGTATTTGACAATTACATATTTGATAAGGGGTTTGTAGCTAGAATATATAAAGAACTCTTACAATCCAATAATAAAAAACACAAATAACTCAATTTAAAAATTGGCAAAGAATCTGTATAGACACTTCTCAAAGGGAGATATGCAAGTGGTCCATAAGTAGAGGAAAAGATGCTTGACATCATTGCCTATTAGGGAAATGCATGTCAAAAGCACAAGAAAGCACTTCATACCTAGTAGGATGGCTAGAATTTAAAAAATGGAAAATTTACAAGTAATGGTGAAGATATGGAGAGATTAGAACCCATCTATTTTGTGGGTAGAAATGTACAATCATGCAACCACTGTGGAAAACAGTTTAGCAGTTTCTCAAAAAGTTCAAATATAAAATATAAAACATGTGACTCAACAATATGACTACTTAAGTATCGACCCAAGAAAAATAAAAAAGTATGTCCACACGAATTTTGTACATGAATTATTCTAGTAAAAAACTGGAAACACCCTAAATGTTCTTCAACTGGTGAATAAACAAACATTATGAGGTATATCCATACAATGGAATACTAGTCAGCAATGCAAAGGAATAAACTATAGATGAACCTCAAAAACATTATGTAGAATGAAGGAAGCTAGACACAAAAGACCATATATTGTATGACTACATTTACATGAAATCTTCAAGAGACTTTCTGCCTCTTTAAGATTAGTGCCATGGGTAGGAATGGAGATTAACTGTAACGAGTGTGAAGGTACTTACTGGGAGGATGAAAATGTTCTAAAGATGATTTATGGTTATGATCATGCAACTTGTTAAATTTACTAAAAGTTCTTGACTTCTACACTTGAAATTTAATGTTATGTAAAATAAAGAACTTGTTGGAAAAAGCGTACACAAAACACTGCATGATACAAGGTCATACACTAATAGAAAGATGAAGCACACAAACTGGAACGGCTGCCTGCAGATGTGTTTATGCAGGAAAAATGGGAATGAGGAAGCAGAGGAATTTGTAAGTTAATAAACAATTCTAAACAAGAGGCAGGTCAACATGGAAAAATCTGAGCTGTAAATGTAAGCTTATGATCAATCCTCTGTAAATGACATCTTAAAAAGTCAAATACAATAAATATTTTAAAAAGAGAGGAAGAAATAATAATTTCATTTCACTTCCAATTTTTCCAGAAACTGAACTAAGTCACATAATATAAAAATAACTTCAGGTAACCTAAACTTGTGATTATGCTCGTTAGAAAGCATTTGAAATGCAGTCAATACTTCTAAACCCGGTAAGGTCCAAAGCAAGAGAAATAACATACAACTGAAAAAGGAGAAGTCCTCCCTCAGTGTTACAGGGTGAACATTTACTGCTTCAAAACCCTGGGAGAAATCTATGAGGCAATGATCAATTAAAGCAGCATACAACCCCCAAGAGATCATTATAAATACTGACCTTTAAGGACTCAGTAAGAGTGGAAAACCACTTTTTCCCAAAGTACATACCATGAAATCATCAGTCCTATGAAAAGTTCTGCCTAAGACGTGACCCCTGGTCAATTACGTGTAGAAATACTGCTGCACACACATCCCCAGACCAACGTATTCACAGTACAGGATTACCACACTGAAGTCTTTAAGAAGACAGTCTCCAAGACTTTCAAAAACTAAATGTGCTTTCATTAATAAATCCAAAAAAATCCTTTTTTCATGTAACACCTTTCACATTAAAAAATATATACACTTTAGAAAATGCTTCATTAAGAAGATGCTCTTTGCTCAGAAATTCATTCAAGAAGTATCTACAGAGCACCCACCCTGGGCCAGGCCTGGTGCTAAGTGCTACAGAGTTCAGAGGTCAAGAACACAGCTTTTGTGCCCTCATGGAAATTTACAGAACAGTGAATATTATGTATATAACACATGATAACATTGTTAAATGGGCAGAAATGTCAATACAGAAACAGCAAGAAAAGCAAGAAAGTATCTGAAACAATATGTTTAGGCAGAATGGGTTAGATAAACTTATTTTCAAAAAGGACACTTAACGACCATTGGATTACAGTCAAAATGTTCATCACGAAGGAATGTTTAAATAACTACATATTCTATAATGGATATGGTGCAGTCCTATCATTCATGTGACTAATATGGAAAAAATAAGTTAAAAAAGGACTGCAGAAGATTCTCAGGAACATGAGATTCTACCATTTGCTTAAAAAAGGATTGTCTAGAGTCAGACTTTTTTTACTATAAGTTTATTTGCACATGAGTACAAAATTTCTGAAAGACACAAATTTTAATAATGGTTGGTTACATGTGGGGAGCTAGAATAAATGATCAGGGACTTTTTTTTTTTACCTTTATGTATTAATTCACCTTTTAAAAACAAGATCATACATTACTTTTATCATAAGACAGAACAAATTTTAATAAGTATTTGCAGGCAAAGCAAAAGAACTGAAGGAAGGCAGGGAGTGGTATGATTTTTTTTTTTCTAGTTTCAGAAAATTTAACAAAAAAGGACAAATCACCATTTCATAAATAGTGGTTTGGAAAAAAATCACAAAATGAGGAGCTTTTGGGTGATTAGGCACATTACTATGAAAACAAGGACCGAAGAAAGGGACCTGATTGAGGAGTTTATTCCCTGAGACCACTACAGGCTGACACACAGTAAAACAAGAGACTTAAGAATAAAACTAAAACCAGTACCTCTGAAAACAGCTGAATAAGGATGATTTGAGGTATGTTAGCATCACCTTCTCACATTAAATATTAATGTAGCAACAAGTATCAGTCTTTCTGATTAGAAGTATTAAAACTTTATTTAAAATGGAAAATTACCTTTCTTATAAGGTGGTTTTCCGTATCTGCCACATATATGATATTGTTCATTATGGCTACGCCCTGCGGTGAATTAAAAGTTGACTCTGAAAATATTCCATCTTTTCTTCCAGGATCAGGTCCTAAAAAAAAAGTAAGACAAAATTTTTCCACTTAATAAAGCCCCCACAATAAAACCTGTATTTAAAGCTGGGATTTCAACGTAAATAACATGAAATTCTACGTGAACACGAAAACGCTCCCCAAGACACCGTCTCCCCCAGAGCGACGACGCTGCCGCTGACAGAGCTGCCTGGGTAACGGCTCCCGGCACACCCAACCAACCAACATGCACCAGGAGAAATGCTCTCAGAAGCATTTCATTACCTATTCCCTAGACCAGAGAGAATTAAATATAATTTTAATCTGTTAGCCTCTAGATGAACGATATTTACCAATTTGGGAAGACACGCTCATTTGATAATGCCATCACCCTTGAACAACACAAGTTTGAGCTGTGTGGGTCCGCGTATACATGAATTTTTTCATTTATTCTAAATTTAAAGATCTAATTGGCTTTACTGAATGATTCATGAATCAGGCAGCATTCCCATCTAATAAACAGAAAGGAGCTCCCTATGTAAATGTTCTTCAGTTAAGTATTGTAAGTGTATTTTCCTTATGATTTTAATAACACATTTCTCTAGTTACTTTGTTGTAAGAAGACAGTATATAACACATAATATATAAAACATGTGTTCATTGATTGTTTATGTTATCTATCAATAAGGCTTCTGGTTGGGAAGTCGAAAGTTGCATGTGCATTTTCTCCTGCACGGATGGTTGCCACCCCAAACCTCACATTATGGAAGGGTCAACTGTACATTGAAAAACAACTTTCCTTATAGAAAAATACACATACCCATAAAATGTCACAAATAATTCAAGGGGTTCCTAGATCCTTAAGTCCACTCAAGCATTTCTTAATAGTCCATGAATCCTAGGTTAGGAATCCTTCATTCCCTCCTTCACTTTGCCACAAGTATCATCTCACAAACACTGTGCGAGCCAGAGTGATTCTGGTCTAATGGCCTATTTTTCAGCCTTTGCAATACATGTGGAGTTTCAAGAGCAGAGAGTACACAGCATAATGAAATACAACTGTTATTTCTTTGACCAGAGGACAAGCCACTCAAAGTCTCTAGGTCAGCATTTCCAAACTATGCACAACTCCATTGTCAGCAAGATGTTAGTAAGAGAAGTAGTGTAGTGTATTGGATAGGAACATATAAATTCAAAAGCCCAACAGACTTGGTTTGAATCCCAGCTCTACATCTTCCAGGCTGATGATGGGCACGTTCTTTGCGTATCAGTTTGTCTTCTGTAAAACGGAACTAGTAGTATTCCTAACTTATAGCGCTGGATGGACTGAATAAATTAACACAGGTAAAGTGCTTAGAATAATGCCAGACATAAACATATTACTAATATTACCAATATTATTACTATTGTTATTAATAATACTATTATTGTTGGCAGTGAGAGTTCCCTGATGGGAAAAAAGGGACAGAACTGCGGTCACTTCAAATTCGAAGACACTGTGTACTGCTATTCATGAAGTACATTAGCAGAGTAAAAGACACAAGAAGGACAGAGAAACCACCGCCAACAAAAATCCGCTAAATCACATTGACCAGTGTTTTTTTTTTGTATATCTTGAGTATATCCTGAGTATATCTGACCACAGAATTCTTTTTTAAAAAATCTAGAATAACTATGTATTTATTACAAGATAAGAGCATTCCTAGAAATGTATTTGGGAAAGCTAACGTGCTGCTAGTTATCTGTTTAACAAAAAAGAGTATTTCCCCTGGCTGGTGTGATTCAATTGGTTGGAGCACTGTAATATTAACTGAAAGGTCACAGGTTCAATTCCTGGTCAGGGCACATGCCTAGGTTGTGAGTTAGGTCACTGGTCGGGGCATATAGGAGAGGTAACCAATTGATGTTTCTCCTGCTCCCTTCCTCTCTCTCTAAAATCAATAACCATGTCAGGTGAGGGAAAATATAGTGTCTGACCCACAAAATAACAGAAATTATCTTTGTTTAAAAAACATTTGCATACACTATTTTGAAAATTATAGAATCTATTAAAAACTCTTGTAACCATTTAAATTCAACCTGCTACAACAGATACTTTTTGAATAACAATTCTCCTAACTGCATGTCATAAACCAAAATACTAAGTTGCTAAACAAAATAAACAACATAAAACACAGGTACTCTAACAAAAGCAATGACCAAGAAACAAAAATCCAAGAGCTAAGGGAATTACCTTGGTGTACAAAGAGTAACACCACCCGCAGGACTGCCAAGATGAATCACTTTTCTCTTTAAGATGTTGTTAGTAATAAAGTAAGAATTACTAAGGTTTTATTAATTGTGCAGATGTAAGTAAGAGCCCTTTTTGTACCTACGACCAGGGAGATGTGGAAGAAAACGGTCTATGCTTGAATGATACTTATATTTTGCTACACTCAAAGGGAATGATCCAGAAGCAGGCTTATGTTCTTATGGAAGGAAAGAAAAGTAAAATTATACACAAATCCTAGGTTATTTATTTTATAATCTAAGCCTGAAGTTCCTAGGGTACTGTCCCGGTCTTAAAAAAGTAAAAATATGGCTATATTTTGGTGGAAAGTTAAATACAATACTTGCATTTAAAATGTCCAAAATTCAAAATGTATATAGAGTATAGAGTAGATCCTCAAATGATGCTCAGCACTGTTTTATTATAACGTTGATGACCCTCTATAGGACCTTAATTGAACTCCTCTTTATATCAATTAGCATCCATAAAATTTGTTTTGTTCTGTCATTTCTTGTGAAGTTGCAGAACCTACTGATGATGTTAAATGAGGACTTACTGTAATACTTTCATAAGATACAATAAGTATGGTAGTTTTTTAAAGACAAGATATACAAATATACTTTCAAAAGTATTGATTTAAAGAGTTCATTCTTTTGACATGAATAGGGCTTTACAGTGACCCTCACCTATTACGGGAGTTACGTCCTTGAGACGCCCGTAACAGGTGAAAATCCACGAAGTAGCAGCATTGTATTTTATTATTTATATATATTTTAAGGCTTTATAAACCCTTCCCACACTCCTATAAAGCTTTCCCACTCTGTTATGAACACTTCGTATGCTCTTAAACACTTTCTACGCTCTTAAACCCGCGGAATTTTAACAACATGTAAAACTCTGCATGGGCACTCACCAGTGAAGTATACAGTCGCTCCTCGCTATATGGCGGTTCACTTATTGCGGCTTCACTGTATAAAACCCGAGATGCAGTGAAGCCACAGTAAGTGAACTGTGATATAGCGAGGGACGACTGTATAGGTATCTTTGTTTTCTGAGGGAGAATAATTCAGATACCATACATTAACTAACAACATAATTTCATGAAGTTAAAAGTCAATGTATACTGCCCTTCTATAATTAGTTCTTGTTTATAAATTTGAATTTTAATACATTTCCTTGAACTGGTTTATTAAAAATACATTAGCTATCATAATTAGAAACAGACTTTACCTCCAATGCTGTACTGAATTTGTCCATTCTTCCAGACGACCAAAATTCTATGATGTCCAGTGTCTGCTATTACCAGTCTCTGAGAAACATGGTCTACTGTTACTTTGCCAGGAAACAGCAGTGGTGAAGGTGGCAAAGTATCTTTATAGAGCTTTATTCCAATTTTATTATCTCTGATCTGTCCCCTGTCTTTGTAATACTTTAAAGCTGTTGAAGTATACAAAAATAATTTATCTTTGTGTCCCTCCCCAATCAAAGAAAACAACATGTTTCCACGGGGTCCAAGTATGACCAGAGTGGGCCAGCAGGACACCTCCAGTTCTTGCCACAGGCTGGCATCCGCATCGTTGACCACAGGGTGGGTGATGTCATATCGAAGGACAGCACTCCTAATGTTATCCAGGACTTTTTCATTTGGAAACTTGGCTGAGTGAACACCAACAATCAGAAGACCATCTAAATGAAAGAAATCAGAAGTTAAATATTACGGAGTATTAAAGTCTGAATAGCATCATCCACACATTAGGTATTGGGTCATTAATCAATATAAACAGGCCAGAGATAAAAACAAGAAAAAAGAACTAAATTAGTGTCTCCAACACATGTACAGAAATTAATATTGAAATCTCATGACAACCTTAGTAATGACACAAAATCATCTGATTAAAGTCGTGTGGCTATTTCAGAGTTAAAACCCTTTGTGTCCTTATTCTAGACAAAGCTTTAAAAAACACACTACTTTTATATGACGATGCTGAAGTTGTGTTAACTTCCCTCCCAGCTGTTGTAAGCCTCTTTGAAACTACAAAGCAGAAAAAATGCTTTTTGTTGGTATTTACTGTCACAGTATCCTAAATTTTTCTGACCTAATTATGTTATAGGTTAACAATGATACAAGCAAGATATTTCTGTAATATAAGGTCTTTAATTTATTTCAAATTCCTTATTATTTTTTAGTACGAACCTTACTGTAGTATAAACCTTAAAATTCTTATTATGTAACTTTTAGTACAAACCTTACTGTAGATAGCAGAACTGCTAAAAACTAGTAACAATATATTTCTTTTATTTAATCAATACAGTATGTCAAGAAGATAGTGTAGGGGGGAAAGAAATGTTAAACTGAATTCAGAGAAAAAAAAAAAACAGTACTGACTACCAAGGTAGGAGAGGTAGCAATGGCTCTGTCAATTACAGTTTCCCAACACACCCATCAAGCTGCACAAACCAGAATGAAAAGAGATAACAACCACACAAACTGGGATGTGTAATTCCCTGACAGCTCATCCTTCCATTTGGAGTTTATTAACTCCAAACCAAACTCCACACGTGCACATATACCCTACCTAGGAACTGAAAAAAGTGAACAAAAGCACGTAGACTGTTAGAAATTTGGAAAAGCAAACCACATGAGGGTGTTTCCAGTTTTATTTTGTTTGCTTCCCTTTTCATGGCTTCAAACTGAGGTTCTGATGCAACATGTGGCTAACACTCCAATAGAAACCCCACTACCTTTCTGGCCCAAAGAACCAGGGAGAGCATAGGAGAAACCCTGAGCGAAAGAGAGCTCGAGAAGGCGATTCCCTATTTCAGAGCATGATTACTCACAAGTCTCGGCTTAACTCCTAAACATGTGTGAGACAAACCCAAAACGTATAGCAAATGCCTGGAGAACGAGAATGGAATTATTCGGTTGATGGAAGGAGAGCGAGAGAGATGATGAAAGATGACAAAACCCCTACAGTTTGGACGAACAGGTTCGAGTATCTACTAACACAGACCTATCAATGCATTCCCCAGAGGTTCAGAACAAAACCCAGAGCCCGCATATCATAACATTTCAAGGTCCAGGATACAAAGCAAAATTACCTGACACTCAAAGAACAAGGTAATGTTACCTGCTGTGAAAGAAAAAAGTACAACGGACAGATACTGACACCAAAATGAGGCAGATCATTTCAGGTAGCGCACAAAGTCTTTGAAGGAGCTATAACTACACTCCATGAGGTAAATAAACATACTCTTGAAATGAAAAGATTAAAGAGAAACAGGAACTGTAAAAAAAGAACTAACTACATAAAAACTTTAGAACTGAAAAATACCATATTTGAAATAAATTCACTGGATGAACTCAACAGCAAAAAGGAGACGCCAGAGGAAAGAATCAATGAACCTCAAGAGAGCTCAGCAGGCTCAGTGCTCTCACCCCCAAGGGCGGCTGCAGGGATTTAAAAGCGACATTTGCAAACCCCTTTGCCTTCTGCTTGGCGAAAAAGGGACCTCCATACCCGAGGCTCATGAATTAGTGTTGTTATCGGTAACACTCACAAGATGTGAACTCCGCTGTCTATATTTTCCTGCATGGCAGTGTGACAACTATATATTCACTTTCTGTCTTCATATTATTGCCCTGTCCCACCTCTTGCAATATATAGTCTATTATTCTTTGTAACTGAGGAAGAATTGTGGATCGATAAAGAAAACAATAAAAACAATTCAGTTATTAGCCTTAGAAAAATAAAGACAGCTCAACAGAAATCATCCAATCTAAAGAACACAAAGAAAGATTAAAGGAAAAAAAAAAAAAGAACAGAATCTCAGGGACCTATGGAATAGGGATCCGTTCCAAGATTTCTAATATATGTGTAACTGGGATCCATAAGGAGTGGGGGCAGATTGGGGTAGAAAAATAATTGAATAATGCCAAAACTCCAAAAAATTTGGTTAAAGATGTATATTTACATCAATGGATAGATCATCCAGACTTCCCCCCAAAAAAATCAACAAGAAAATGGTGGCCTTAAATAACATATCAGACAGACTTAACATACATATGTACAAAGCTTCCATCCAAAAGCAACAGAACACATTCTTCTCAAGGGTACATGTGATGTTCTCAAGGGTAAACCGTAACCTGGGACACAAAATAATTCTCAATAAATTTAAGAATGAAATCATATCAAGTATCTTTTCCAACCACAACAGTAAGAAACAAAAAGTCAACTACAAGAAGAAACTGGAGAAATCATAAATATGTGAAGATTAAACACGCTACAGAACAATTACTCAGTCAATGAAAAAATCAAATGAGAAATAATACATAAAGACAAATGAAAATTAAATATGGCTTATCAAAATCTACAGAATATGAGGGGCGTTTATAGCAATCCAGGCCTACCTCAAGAAAGAAAAACCTAACTAAATTAACCTTACATATAAACAAGAGGAAAAAAAAGCAAACACACCCCAAAGTCAGGAAAAGAAAGGAAATAATAAAAATCAGAGCTGAAACAACCAAAATATAGACGATACAAAAGATCAATGAAAGCAAGAGCTGGTTCTCTGAAGAAATAAGATCGACAAACTTTTAGCTACTCACTGAGAAAAAAAGAAGGTTCAAATTATGAAAATTAGAAATGGAAAAAGAGAAGTTACAATGGATACCACAGAAATACAAGGATCATAAGAAGCTGACGAAAACAGGTATATGCTAACAAATTAGAAAATTTATGAGGAAACAGAAAATTATTACCTCATACTGAATTTGACTAAATCATGAAGAAACAAAAAAAATCTGATTACAACTATCACTAGTAAGACTGAAACAGCAATCAAAAACTCTGAAAAAAACAAAGTCCAGGACCAGAAAGTCCATGGCTTTACTAGTGAACTCTAACAATATTCAAAGATTTCATACCTATCTTTTTTAAACTCCTCCAAAAAACTGAAGAGGAGGGCAATGCCTCCCAATTTATTTCACAAGGCCAGCATTACCATATCAAAACCAGACAAGGAGAACACATAAAGAAGAAAATTACAGGCCAGTATCTCTGATCAACATAGATGTAAAAATTTTTAATGAAATATTAATACTAGCAAACTGCATACAATGGTACATTAAAAGGATTACGCGCCACCATCAAATGGGATTTATAGGAGAGCTGCTAGGGTGGCTCAGCATCTGCAAATCAATGTGATCCACCACATTAACAAATTAAAGGACAAAAATCATAGGGTCATCTCAATAGATGCAGAAAAAGGGTCTGATTAAGATTCAACATACATTTATTTTAAAAACTCTCAGTAAAACGGGTAGAGAAGAGAACTATCCCAACATAGTAAAGGCCATATATGATAAACCCACAGTTAATATCAAACAAAACAGTGAAAAACTGAAAGCTTTTGCTCTAAGATCAGGAACAAGACAAGGATGGCCACTTTCATCACTATTGTTAAACGTAGTATTGAAGTCCTAGCTACAGCAATAGGCAAAGAAATAAAAGGCATTCAAATCGGAAAGAAAGAAGTAAAGCTGCCGCTATTTGCAGATGACATAACTTTATATATAGAAACCCTAAAGACTCCACCAAAAATTATTAGAAATAAGAAATAATAAACAAATATAGTAAAGTTGCAGGGTATTAGGTTGGTCAAAGAGGTCCCCCCCCCATAAAATAAATAGAACACAATTTTCATTTCACCAATAACTTAACTGACTTGGATACTTTGATTTTGTCAGCTATTTCCCGCATGTTAGAATGTTGACTGTTCTCAATGTCTGGATTTTATCACTATCAATTTTAACTGGTCTACCCGACCATGAAGCATCATCCAGCAAGAAATATCCAGCACAAAACCTCACAAACCACTTTTGACCCACTGGATCACTCACAGCATCTTCTCCTTACACTGCACAAATCTTTGTGTTTCAAGTGCCTTTTACCTTTCCTGTAATAATAAAGCATAATATGCCAAAAATGTTGCATATTTTCTTCCATCTTCAATATTAAAGTGGCTACATGGAAATTTACCAATTTTGATAAGTCTTTTTAAATGTACACTGATATGACAGCTGTCGCAATGCAATCTAACAAAATTTTTTCAAATGAAGTTAAACACAGTAAGAGCTACTAGAGCCATCTTACAGAAAAAATCAAATGAACTTTCTGGCCAACCCAATACAAAATCTGTTTACAAAAATCACTGCATTTATATACACTAATAACAAAAATAAACAAAAAAAACAAGAGAAATTAAGAAAAAATCCCATTTATGATTGCAACAAAACAAATAACTAGGAATAAATTTGGCTGAGGATGTGAAAGATGTGTACACTGAAAACTATAAGACATTGATGAAAGAGACTGAAGAAATGAAGGATAATCTATCCTCACAAATTGGAAGAAACAGCATTGTTAAAATGGGCATATTACCTAAAGCAATCTATAGATGCTATGCAATCCCTATTAATAGCCTAATGATGTTTTTCACAGATATAGAACAAAAGTATCCTAAAACGTGTATGGAACTACAAAAGACCCTAAACAGCCAAAGCAACCCTGAGAAAAAAGAACAAAGCCAGAGGCATCACACTTACCAATTTCAAACCACACTACAAAGGTAGAGCAATCAAAGCCGTATGGTTCTAGCAGGAAAGCAGACATGTAGAGCAACGGAACGGAACAGAGAGTCCAGAAATAAACCCACACATATGGTCAATTCATTTCTGACAAAGAAGCCAAGAATTTACAATGAGGAAAGGATAGTCTCTTCAATAAATGGTGTTGGGTTTGAACTGGACAGCCACATGCAAAAGAATGCAACTGGCCCACTGTCTTACACTACACACAAAAAATAACCCAAACACTTGAACATAAAACCTGAAACTATACAACTCCTTGAAGAAAACACAGGCAGTAGGCTACCTGGCATCAGTCTTGGTGATGATTTTGGTGTGTGTGGGGGGGTGGGAGTGGATTTGACTCCAAAAGCAAGGGCAATAAAGGCAAAAATAAATAAGACTACATCAAACTAAAAAGCTTCTGCACAGCTTTTTAAAGGAAACTACCAACACAATGAAAAGGCAACATACCAAATGAGAAGAGATATTTTCAAATCACACATCCTATAAGGGGTTAATATCCAAAATATATAAAGATCTCATCAATCTCAGTAACAAAAGAAAAATCAGATAACCTGATTAAAAAATGGGCAGAGGACCTGAATAGACATATTCCCAAAGACATACAGATGGCCAATAGGCACATGAAAACATATTCAACAAACCTACTTATGAGGGAAATGCAAACCAAACCACAGTAAGGTATCACCTAACACCTGTTAGAATGGCTAGGCAGTGTTACAGAGGATGCGGAGAAAAGGGAACCCTCATACACTGTTGGTGAGGATGTAAATTAGTGCAGGCCCTGTGGAAAACAGTGTGGAGAGTCCTCAAAATTTTAAGAACAGAACTACCATATGATCCAGCTATTTCATTTCTGGATTATTTATCAGAAGAATACAAAAACACTAATTCATATAAATATATGCACCCCCGTGTTTATGGCAACATTGTTTACAACAGACAAGAAATCCAAACAACTTAGGCGTCTACTGAGAGACAAGTGGATAGAAAAGATGTGCTGTGATACATACACACACATACACACAATGGAGTACTATTTGCCATAAAAAAGGTGAAATCCTGTCACTTGTGACAACATAAATAAACCTTGAGAGTATTATACTAAGTGAACTAAGTTAAATGAAAAAAGAAAAGCTGCATGATTTCACTCGTGTGGAATATAGAAATAACAACAAAACAAATAAACAAACAAAATGAAAACAAACTTATAGAGGCAGACCGCAGAGGGGAAGGAGAATGGAAAAAGGGTAAAAACAGGAAAAGGGGCTCAATTGTATGATCATGGACGGTAACTTTTGGTGGTGAGCATAATGTAGTACATACACACGTCAATCATAATGTACACTTGAAATTTATACATCAGTGCTAGCTCAGTAAAAAATAAATTTGTAAAAAATGGGGGACATAAGTACGTTCCTCATTTAATATTTGAGTTTAAAGTTGGTAATTCATGGTACATCCTTAGCATAATACCTGGCCCAATAAGCTACACACACACACACACACACACACACACACACACAAACACACACACAGTATTACTATTTGCTTTTCTTTTTTCAAGTAAATTATGTTACTTAGCAAAGAAAGGAAGGGGAGGGGACAGGAAAGGGGGGAGGGGAGGGGAGGGAAAAGCACGCCAGGCTCTACGGTGGTCCACACGCCTCCCAGACACTCTGCGCTCACCTATGGTTGCACGCTCACCTATGGTTGCGCGCTCACCTATGGTAGCGCAGTGGCAGCACAGGACCCACAGCTGCACCAGCTCCTGCCAAACCTCCCTCAGCGTCTCTGTCTCTAAATCCTAGGCCAGGTGAGTGTTTGGCACCATGAAGAAGGGCACCAGTGTACCCTGCTGGGCACCTAATATTTAAGTTAGAAACTTACATGGGTCCAGTTCATGCTTGCAGGTGGCAGGCGGCCCCTGCTCTCCCTCCCCTGCTACTACTCCATATTCCCCTTTCCTTTTCAATTGCCTGACCTGCTGACTGCAAGTTGAGGCACTAAGACATAGAAGTAATAGTCACACATAGACTAGATAACCAGTTCCCACAATTACATGAAGACCAAGCACCTATGATAAATCCTTCACTATTTCTCATTGCTTCTAGTATTTCTGCTTCTCTGATCGTACCCTGATAGACCAAAACTCTACATCCTCGTTCTGATCTTAGCTCCACAATTACATGTATGAAGTCGTCCTCCATTTGGCAGTTTTCTTAGTCAACCCCAGTTAGGAGAAGCTCTCCCTCAAGTAGATTCACCAGAAAGCAGATTCACATGTGCACAGCATTCTCTAAGTTCTTGGGCATTCAAAAATTTTCTATAACCCTAATTGATTCTTAAAAGACAGATGTTTGAATGTATTATCCTTGGTTTGTACTTTCACTACTTAAGATTCTTGAAAATACTGCTCTACTGTTGCCTTCTTAGTACATTTGTGAAAAGTCTGTCCACTGTAATTTACATGCCTTTCAAAGTCTTTTTTTCCTGGAGGTTCTGATGATTTTGTAAAAACAACTTTAAAGTGTAATGTTTTTACTATGACATCTCTTGGGATGTTTTAGGTCAACTTTCCCTGGTATCTGGTAGGACCTTTCAATATCTAGATTCAAGGCTTCTTTTATTTCCAGAGTATTTTCTTGGATTATAGTTTTAGATATTAGCTCCAGTCAGTTCTGAATTTATTCTTCAGTCTCCAAGTAGTCTTATGTTGGACCTCTTCTGCTGTTTCCCAATTCAATCATTTCCTAACTCTTTTTACTTCTTTCTTTAGCTCATTTTTATTCCCTAGGTTTCTGCCCTACTGCGTTACTTCAATGCTCCTGATTTCATTTTTATATGAATTTATTGTCCCTCAGGCACCTTGTAATTTAGTCTTCATTTCTAATATAATTCTGACCTTTTCCTTCTATTCCCTTTCTGAGTTCAAGCAACACATTTCTCCCTTTTCTTTTCCCCCCTTTTGGCCCATTTCCGTTCTTAGTTTTTGAATTTCTGAATCAAATTGTTTTTACATTATTCCTAAAAGCTGTTTGAGGATATGTAATTCAATTGAAAAACTGTGTTACAGTTTTTGCCAACTTCGTGATTGTTTTTTAAGTGAGAATTTTCATCAGCATTTCAACTTTGAGTCCTATTTTCAGCTTTTTACAGTTTTATATGAATGTGCTATTTTTAATATTCCCATTCATTTTATGGGCAGGGCTCTCAGTTTGAGAGTGCTCTCTTCTGACAGTTCGCTTGTTCTGTGCAGCTTGATCTTGGACAGCGCTGTTGGAAAGGCAGGTTGATGTGTATTTTTCCTCAGTTTTGGTAGGATCCTTAAGTTTTCACTCTTACTGTCCTTTACCTCTTCAGCAGACTATTTCCGAGAGAAACCACACAGCTGTACATCTGACTCTCTCCCAGAAGCAATGATGCCGAGACTCCTGTTCCTGTTCCCACACTTTTCCAAGAGCTGGTGCTAGGCTTCTGGTATACAAACTTGTGCTCAATTTTGCACTTTCTATTGGGGTTTCTGTCTCTGAAGGTACGCTGGCTTCTTCGCCCAAGAACTCTAAACCACTTTTTTCCATGGCTCTTTTAAGCCTCCCCCTCACTGTTCTCAGTACCTGCAGGCTAGCAGCCTCAGGACCTTTACTGAAATGCTGTTTATTCCCCAACTTACAGGTTATTTGAAGGCCACGATATTCTCTGTCTCCTAATATTGCTGAATATAGGATCAAGCGCAGTTTTATTTCCTTTCCTTATTATGTTTGGAGAAGAGCAGAAAACAATTAAAGAGTCAAAATCAGATGGCCACTGTTTTCCTCCAAACCCGGAAGCAGCACAGATAAATTCTTGTTTTTAGCATTAGGCTTATTGAAATGCAATTTTCTTAAATTTTATCCTTTAATACTTTGTTAATTTATTAGGCAAATATAACTAAGTCCTAAAACCAGCCTTCTACTTAATGGAGAAAAATGAGAAGAGAAATCAATTACAGGCATAAGAACTGGAAAATTTCTTTGCAGATATTATAGTATGATTGGGAAACCTCACAGAATCAACTATAAAACTACAGCATATAATAAACCATACTGGAAGTAGCAGAATATAAAATTAACAATGAAATTCAATGGCCTGTACACTCCTATACAATAACCAGCTGGGGAATATAATGGTTGACAAAACCCCATTTATAATAAACAGCCATGAACATATAAAAAGATGTTTGACCCCACTCTAAAATGCAACTGAAAACCACACCAAGATACCATTCATCTCACTTTAGATCAGAAAAAATGTAAAAGTATGCACATTCATACATTGCTAGCAGGAAGCCAAACTGGGTCAACTCTCTTGGTGTGGAATTTGGCAGTATCGAACACAACTTTAAATGCACTTAACTTTTTACCCAGCAATTCCACTTATAGGAATTTACCCTTAAGATATACCACCAGCAACACAATAATAGATCCACCAGATTATCCACTGTTTGTAACTACTGAATACTGGAAACAACCTGGGAGCCAATACCTACACAGGATAGGAGGGGGGCTGCATAAATTACGTTACACATACACTCACACTGAAGAATTGTGCAGCTACCAAAAACAATCAAGAAGTTCTCTACATGGAGTGACTGCCAGGATTTTTATACACTTCACTTTTTTCAAGCTGTTACCTGAAAAAAGTAAAGTGCACAAATATGTGTATAGTAAGTCACTGCTTGTGTAAAAAATAATAATAGAAAGAATGGATGGGAAGAGAGGTATAACTATCCTCAAGGGAGCACATGATCTTCTCACAGGGGTGTCCAACCTGCGGCCCAGGATGGCTATGAATGTGGCCCAACACAAAATCATAAATTTATGTAAAACATTATGAGGATTTGTTTTGTGATCACGTGTCTCAATGTATTTAATGTGTGGCCCAGAGACACCAAAAGGCTGGACACGCCTGTTATAGGATAGTCCCCACCTTGCTTCCTCCCACCTTCATGTAATTTCCCTTACTTTCCCTCCTTAATTCCAAATGTATAAAAGGAACTGCAAAGCTGGCATTCTCTGGAACATTTGAGATCTTGTTTCATGCATGTCATAAGTTTGGCTCAAATAAACTCATAAAAATTCTCTACAGGTTTGGACGTTCTTATGTCAACAACAAGAACTGTATCATATCGTCTAAACAGAATATCTACATTGATCTGCATACAAGGACAACTGCCAAAGAACAATGCCTCCCATTTTTTTTTTTCAGTGCCAAGAACCTTAAGGTGAGAATAGAGATTTTTCTTAAAATATTTTGCTTGTTCTGTTAATCATACAGAATAACCGTAGGAAGAACTTAACCCATGTGTCTTTTCCCTATGCCAATTCTGCTTTATCCTTTTGCTATAATAAATTATAGTTGTCAGCACAAGTATGCGTTTAATCCTGTGAGTGCTCCTAAAGAATTATTGAACCCACTGGTGGTTTTAGGAACCCTGACACAAAATGAAATTCTATATTTACTGCTTAAAAGGTTTAGTTTCACTATAAAATTAAAAATGCATTTTTCTAGTTTTTAATAAAGTATAAAACAGAAAAAGAGTATATGCTCATAATAAGAATACCAGCATTTATTCAGTAGTATTATGGCATTTAGGTTTCTAAAAGTTTAATTTAATTATATGTTAACACACACCTAGCAATCACATTTCAAAATATACTAAGTTTTCCTAATAGTTGTTTTCTTACAAAACAGGAATGTCTTTCCTTACATAATAGCCATTGTGCTAAAATTGGGTGTTATATAATAACACACCATTAATGTATCTAGTATGAAAAGGTAAAAGAAAAATTTAGAAACCCTCAAGTAGAAAAGGACAAAAAAACACACCAAGGTACCTGTCAGTGTAATATGGGAACTGAACTGTTAAGAATTAATAACCTCAGAGCACAGCTACATTTAAAAAATATATATATTTATTTACTTCAGAGAGAGGGGAAAAGAGGGAGAAAGAAAGGGAGAGAAACATCGATGCAAGAGAGAAGCATCGATTGGTTGCCTCTCGCTTGCACCTTGACCAGGGACTGTCTGCAACCCAGGCATGTGCCCTGACCAGGAAGTGACCTGGTGGTGACCTTTTACTTTGCAGGTGGGTGCCCAACCAACTAAGCCACACTGGCCATAGCCATACCTACATTCTTAAACAGTGTTTGAAGACCAGAACCATTCAGTACTATTAAGTACAGTATCTGTTTATTTTTTGCTTTAGACTCTTTGGCATTATAATTTCCCCTACGCTACTTTAAAAGTGATGCTGGTCCCCATAACAAACCTGACTTTAAAAGTTGTTTTACAGAGGAAGGAAACTGGGTATTACATTGGACCTCTTTCAAGGTGTTTTGAATTAATAAGGACTTCCTCACAAAGCTGAGCATTTCTGGCTAACTGATAAAATGAACTGAATATTCCATGAATTTAAAATAGGCTGCTGAATGTCCCCTTCAAGAACTATTAGCATTGTTACAAACACGTTCAGAAACACAGCAGCCAGTAATGAGATACCACACCTGGCTGCAAGAAAGCAAATGAAGTCAGTGACACCCCACTGACCCCTGACGTAATCATCTCTGGGTATGCCTGCTTTTGTGATTATGAATTGAACGCATCTTCTGAGCAATAGAAAAATCTTTTATTTTTAAGTTATCAGCATTTTCAAATAGTAGCATATTACTGAAATAATGTTTCTTTGACATTTATCATGTTAACATTTACAAACTATTTTTCTTTTTGGAAGTGTGTGTAAAAATAGTTTTTTGGTTTTTAGACTTGCTTATAATGTGCTATAAAAATGATGTTTCCAGTGAAGTGGTAAAGTGTTACAAAGATCCATTCTACCACATCACTGAAAGTGTTCCAGGTATGGGGTTAACCAAGAACGTTAACCGTATCCAGTCTTTAAGGGGTATCTTAAGTGTGGAAACAGTTAACCCTGGCTTTCTTAACCCAGACTGTTGTGTCTCTCTAAAACTCAAATTTTATTATGAGATCCTTCTATTAAACAAAAAAAACAAACAAATTGAAAGCCTTTAATATCTCTGTATCTTCAATGAAAGGAAAAGTCCAAACTGATAAGAATGTTATGCAAAGCCCTTCACAACATGGTCCAAACCTAACCTACCCCCCACTTTTCCCAGGAGCCCCCACAGAACCTACTCCCCGTGCTCCCCTGTTGCGCTGCCTGTGGCTCACTCCACCAGGAGTGTCTCTCCTGTCCCATTTCCACTTTTAGCTGCATTGCTGCTCATTTTCCCAGTTCTGTCTGAATTGTCTCTTTCTCTGATAAATCTTTTCCAGTGCTTCTAGGCAAAGTGAGTTACTTCTCTCTTCAGGTTCCATAATGCTTTTCATTCAACTTTGATACATCTTTCCCCAGCAGTTAGCAGAGTACCTTACACATAATACATGTTCAATAAATGTATTTATTTACACAGACTTAATGAAGACATATAGGCATTCAAAACCTAACAGATGAGATTCTCATATTTCTTAAATCAATACAGATGAATTTTCCAAAATATGATTTAGCTACTGGGACTATCTGAGTTCTTGATAAATCTCATTGTTCAGCAATTTCAAGATACAACCTATTACAATTGAAAAGCAACTGAAGTTTCACCAGCACTGAAGATTTTATCTATCACCCCTTTTAAGTTTCAAGACATCCTTCATCTTGTACATGTACACTCTACTCTCATCTTTACTCACGAGATCAGTGACCCTCCTTTCCATCTATGAGTAGAGCTTCAATTATGTCAACCTAATTAATCAAAAACTTTAGTTTCATTTACCCCCTACTATGCTCTCTTTTAGGATGAGGTAAACAAGAAAAAATCTGAAAAAAATTTCAAACCTCCAAATACTTAGTATAACCTCTTACATCTTCAGAATCTGCAATACAGTATTTCCTAGTGTGCTTTAGAAGACATTTTTCATAAGCAGGTCAAAGAAAAACTATGTTATAACATTCTGCATTCCACTGTTATTCATGTCATTTGAAATTAAAGAAAGAATAATCACATTTCCTATTAGAACTTTAAAGCTGCCCTGGCTGGTATGGCTCAGGTGGCTGGGTGTCCTCTAGCAAACCACAAGGCTGCGGGTTCAATTCTTGGTCAGGGCACCTGCCTGCATTGTGGGTTCCGTCCCAGTCACCGTGCACAGGAAAGGCAACCCATCGATGTTTCTCTCTCACATCACGTTTCACTTCCTTTTGTTCCTCCCTCCCTTCCCCCCTCTCCAAATCAATAAGCATGTCCTTAGATAAGAATTTAAGGAAAGAAAAAAAGTGTGCCTTTGTTCACTGGTATGTGTATGTGGGGGGGGGGGTGGTAAAAAAAACTTTAAACCTTTATATCACAGTTCTTGAGAAGAGTATAATGTCAGAGTCACACATTTAATTTTTGCATAGAACAAATTCAGGTAAATCTAGATATAAAAAATGACCATTAAAAAATACTTGATCATAAAAAAGTACCTTATGTCCTATCATTAAAGGAAAATATACTGAAAATACTAAATGCTGGTTCCAGTATCACCACGCTTAACTCTTCATGAAAAGGTACATCAGTCCTCCTTAATTCAGAGATCAGAAATTACTTTTAGAATGACCAAAGTCTTGCCACGTGTTCATTCTCTAATGAACAAATGAGTCAGCTACTCTTCAAGGGCCTATGCCACATCGGTCTGTCAGCAACCAACTAAGAGGCAGTTACCTTTATCAGAGTAGGCGTGTTCTAAGGCATGGAGATCAGGCAGTAGGTGAATACAGTTTATGCAGCAGTAGGTGAAGAAATCAAGGACAACCACTTTTCCACATAGATCCTTGTAGACAGAAATAGGCCCTTCTGTGTTCAGCCATTCTAATCCTGAAATTTACATAAAACAAATTATCATAATTAGAGAAAAAGACAATTTATCTAAAACTTTCCACTACAACGTGAACCACTTATTTCTAAGGAGAGGATGGGGGAGGGAGAGGATCGGGGAATAAGATGGGAAAGAGGCCGTAACGAGGCAGTCTACAAATATAGCAAGGAAAAGCTACCAAATTCTTTCAGAAATAGTATGGTAGCCTGTGTGTGCAAGAAAATAAGATCAAAACATTTAGGTAAGAACAAGAGGAAATACCAAATATTAAGAGGGCCTAAGCACACAATTAGGTACAAATGGGCTACTGAAAATGAAAGTCAACCCTAAGAATAGCAAGACATGACTAAATACAAAAAGGAACAAAATGTTCAAATAAAAGGATAAACATACAAAATGCTTAAACCAATTTCACAGGAGCAGAAATGCTCTAGATTTGAATGAGACCTTAAATACAAAATATTTTAAATGCAAAGTTAAACAAAATACACTATTATTATAGATTTCATGGTAGCAACATTAATACTGACAAAGAGTGTGTTCCCTTCACTCCAGATTTTTTTAAAAAATCTCATTAATTGATATTTTTGCAAAGCAGAATTTATAATTACTTGATCATTATTTACAATATTAACTATGTCCTATGAAGATGGAGTTTGTTAGACTAATATTAAGTACAGCATCTTCATGTAACTAACTTACAAAAACAAAGATATTGAGTTTGTTGGTTATAAATAAATAAATAAATGCAGCTGCTAAAACTACTAGCTCTACTGTTAATGTTTTTTAAAGCATAGTTGACATACAATATTTAATTATACCTTAAAGCAGGTATTTGGAAATATTTTATAGAAATTGAAAGCCAGAGTTCGGGAGAACAAGTTCACAGTAACAGCTAATGACTAATAACAGTAACCGGAGTTACTCAATTATAACAAAATTCTAAAAAAAGAAAAACCAAACTGCAAATCAAATGACTATTTTTTGCCAATTAATCCAACCTAGAAAGGTTTTAAGGTACAGTGAATTCTTAGTTATCCACTTTAATAAGATGCAAACTGGATGCCAGATCAAGTGATTATATAAAACTTCAAAGTAATGTATATTTTACATCCTAGTTGCAAAATATTTATGAATCTTTTACATTTATTTTCTGTAAATAGTCAAGAGTGACTTAGATTGGGGGATAGGAAAAGTATTATTACATGTCAGTTATTGTGTGAGGTGCCTCTCAGGCTTAATAATAAATTTTGTAAAAATAATTACAATAAATGTAATGTTGAGATGCTAACATTCATTGAGTTCTCCTATGAACTAAGAACTATAGATACCTGTATTACCTCCAGTCCACATACTAAACATGAACGGTACATACTCATTCTGTTTTGTGAGAAAGTAGGCTTGGAGAAATCAAGTAACTTGGTCAAAATCATGCAGCTAACAAATGAAGTAACAGGGATTTAATCCTAGGTCTGCTGGCCCATCCATTATACCACACTGTTTCCCATAAACATGTGTTTCTTTTAAGACATGAACAAAACATACTGTTTTTGAGACAGAGGCTTCTTGAGTACAGCTTACTGATAAAGAAACCAAGGGAAAAAAATCATCTCTAGTATTCTACCGTAGGTCCAGTAGAAAATTTGATTATGTCACATATGAAACCTGAATATTTTCTTACATTATTTGCTAGTCACAGAGGTCCAATTTCACAGTATTAAAATACAGTCACTGTAAATACACACAAGTCTAGAAAATAAAAGCACTGGCCTAAATCCCAGCTGATGCCCTGCCCTTTTATAACAGTGCACTACAAAACTAACTTCTCACCAAAATTTTTTAAAAATATGCATATATGGTTATCATCTTTTAAAGCTTCTTTGATGGGATAAGCACTCATGCTCCCAATTCTTTTGTAAGAATTCCGCAATATTTCAATTCCATTACAGGCTTACTAACAGAAAAAGCACTTTTCAAGGTGGGCGCAAAAAGCTTGGAGAGACACACAAGACTGTTATCAGAGGTAAGGTTCCGATACACCTCCCTCTCGTGAGATACCGAACCCTGCCCCATCCAACCAATTAACTATACATGTGGTTTCAGTGTCATGCCAGGAGTCATGCCAACACCGCCAGGCGAAATGATGGCAGGCCCAACCAAAGAAGGTAAAGCAGGGTTTCACTTATCATAGCAAGACGCGCTTCACAAATAGCAGTGCCAGGAATATCAGCCCCTCATGTCCCAAACACTCTTGGCGCCGGGATTCAAACCTGGGAGATGAGGGACATTTGATGCCGATTTTTAAAATTACACATTTCATGACTTGGAACGGAGAAGTGTGGCTCAGCGAAGAAACCAGCCAATCTTGGGTCTTTATAATCCGATCCTGACATATATCGGTTGTGAGGCCCTCGGCAAATTAACTTAGCTTTCCTGTGCCTCAGTTTCTCAACTATGAAAGAGGACTCATAAAAAGAGCGCCCCCAGGGGTTGCAGAGAGGATTAAATAAGATAATACCCCTGAAGTGTTAAGAATTGTGTATCACGTAAGTGATTCATACTAGCTAGCTAGTATGATGCAGAAAGATGACGACGGAGACGATGAGCAACCAGAATGAAAGGACAGGGTGGCATGGGTTAATCAAGACCTACCGGGGCCACTAAATATTCACGGAACGTCTAGTTAGTTAACAACATAAAGTTCGGACGGGGCTCAGGGACAAATAAGCAGGCCCCTGCCTCCCCAAAACCCTTGTCTGCCGCCGCTTCGGGACACCTGGGAAGGGCAGAACTCACGAGCCGCGGCTCCCGCCGGGCAAAGCGCCCAGCACCACCCCGCCTCGCCCACCGCTTCAGGGGAGGGCGCCGTCCCCGAGGAAGGGGAGGTTCTGGAGGGGTCCCCACCCCGAAGCCAGCCCCTCACCTTCCGGAAACTCGGGCACTGACAAGTCCTGCTCCCAGCCGTCCACCTTCTGCAGATACTGGTAGACCAGGCTGTCCTTTTCCTCCTGGGTGACGGCGTCGAGCAGGGCGTACTCCAGCGAAGTTTGAGCCGGGAGCAGGCCCGACAGGCTGCAGCTCCGGATTCCAGGGGCCGCCATGTTGTCTCCGGACAGTCCAGAGGCGGCCGCCCGGCCCGCGGGCTACGCTCCTTGGGGAGACGCGGCGCTTTCTGGCCTTTGGTTTCAAAACGGCACATTCACCACTGACCAACCCCCTCTAAAGACGCTTTTTCTCTTTTGTAAGGATGCATTTAAACGCTAAAGTTACTGCAGATCGCCGCCAATTCCCGGGCGCGTAATTAAATTACCGCCCCAAACCACCCCTCCCCTTCCAACTCCTCTGGCCACAGAGGAGCCTGGACTTTCAGAACGCCAGATTCAACAGGAAAAGGCCTCTGGTTATCGTTCTAGCAGCTGTAAGAAAACCATTTCCCCCACCTTTTTCTTTTCGGACAAAAAAATAAGACAAAATGAATCCGCAGGACTCAATAGGGTACAGATTTTTTTCCAGTTCTTTTTAGAGTTAGGCTCTTAGACCGGAATCAGCCGATTCGACACAGCTCTGGCCGCAGGAAGCAGTTCCCGCCAAGACTGCAAAGGTAAGGGAGTAGGGTAAAAGCCTCAAGAGAAAGGCTTTTAGAAGTTGGGGGTGACTGGCCAATGGCTTTGGCTTATACACAAGTTCAGTAATTTGTCGCCCTTCAGTGCTGAAAGTGCGGGAGCGAATAAATAGAGTGTCAGCAGAGCAGGGTGAAGGGGGGGCGCCGAGGGCTGGGGCTGCTTCTAGGCATTCTGTTGGTGGCAGGTGGGCTGCGGCCAAGATCCCTGCAGGCCCGGCTTCCGTCTTCAGAAAGGGAGGCTGTGATTGCTTTTATGCAGTGGAGTGTGCTAGCAGCTCATTCGCTTCCTGCCCTGGAGGGGATAAGGCCCCCTCCTCTAGCCTTGCAGCCTCCAGCGTGTAAAAAGAAGGCAGAGCCGGTGGGAGGCGACGGGCAGGCGAGCCTTGGTGTTGAAGCTGGTGGAGTGAGAGCTGGCCACCTGCAGGGCGGACTACCTCTGTTGTCTGGAGTTGGAAATGTGGCCTCAGGGCAGGCCGACTTAACGTATTTGAATTTTGTTTATTGTGCAGTGTTTGTTCTTTGCTGCTGGAGGAAGATGGTGGATTAACCCAGGAAACTGAAGTTGTTGAATATCCACGAGTCATGGATAAGGGCAATTATGTCAATTGGGCATCACACACCTGTTCGATTATGTAGTGACTAGGGCTAATTAGCAAACTGAGGCAGCCATTTGGTGTTTGAAACACCTGCTGAGCCAGTTGCCCAGGGACTGTGGGTGGATTTGTGAGTTATTTGGACAGTTGTACAGTTGAAAGAAAACTGGTAGGAGCTTTATAACAACTTTACAAAGCTCGTTCTGAGACTCCCATTGGAGCTTACTTTTCAAACTATTACTGATACTTATTTTTATGAATCAAGTCCTGGAAAAGACACAGTAACTGGATGAAATAGTAGTCACAAAAATAGAAAACTTCTCAGATGCTACCCCTGTGGTAGATTCTCTTAATTTTATTGTAGTAGGTGTTCTCAGGTCTAAGTTTTTTAGTTTGCCAGTATATTCATTACCAGACCTTTAGATTCTCATCAAGTTAGTGGGTATTTTGTTATTTTTTTAACAGCAAAATAATTCAATTTAGAAATTTTATAGCAAGAAATAGACTTGAGATTAGTGCTTCTTTAATGATAAAAATCATTTTACCATGTTAGAAGACACCTTTTCAGAAGAAGATATCTGGGAATACAAATCCAAAAGAAAACCAAAATCAGTCCATAAAAATAATTGCTCTGAGAGTGTTCCAAAATCTGTCAAAAAAGCGACAGATGGAAAGAATCAGTCAAAACCAAAGAGAAAGAAAAGAACTGTGGAAGCTAAAGAGAAGGTGAAGGACCCTGAAATGTGCCTTGGAGAAACAAATAGTCAGATTTCTGTAGTTTCCAGTCAGAATTCCAGCTGTGAAGATGGTGTCCAGCAGTCCCAAGGCAAGGAGACCACCCCAGGAAAGCGCAGTAGGACCAGCAAAAACAAACAAGTGTCTCCAAAGATTCGTCCAGTTTATGATGGATACTGCCCAAACTGCCAGCTGCCTTTTTCCTCATTACTAGGTCAGACACCTCGATGGCATGTGTTTGAGTGTTTGGATTCTCCACCAGTCTCTCAAACAGGTAAGAGTCCAAAAGATAGTGGTCTTTAAATAGGCCTGCGGTAGGCCAGGCATATCAGTCTTGTGAAACAAGCAAGGGAAGCAATAAACCGAAAGAGAGATGAGACACTATGAGTACAAATGACTTAACCCTAGAGGCAAACAAGATAATGTGAGGTCACCCTTCTTGCGCCTGGTGAAAAAAGAGAACAGCCAACAGTATAATAGTAAAGAATTTTGAAAACAGTCTAAATGCATTTTATTTCATAGAAGTCCTTAGCCATCTGAATTATTTTTCATAAATGCTCATTAAACACACATTGTGCTATATATGTTCACTTTGTTTACTTTCTTGGCTCTCGCAACAACTGCACAAGGTAGGTGGCATTGACAGTTTCTAGATGAGGGCTCTTAAAGGTTAAACAATGTGTCGATTTTGTTATCTGTGATCAAACAGCCTTTTAGAGAATTATGAATATAATCCAGTCTCCTCAATGTGGTTCTGTTGGATGCACCATACTAATGTACAGGAGGAGGAACTGGGAAGGAGTGTCAGTTTATTAAGAGTCTAATAATAAAAATGTGCTAATTGGTAACCAAAGTAACGCTATGTTTTTATCTTTTAAAATGTATAATAAATGTCATGTTTAAAATTTAGAAAATTCAATTTGGAGTATGGAGAATGGGCTGTGATGATTTTGTGTATTTTACAGTTTTATATATAGTACATAGATTTTTAAATCTCAAAGAATTAAAATTCAGTAGAGTAAAAATAATACTCAGGATGCCTTTTATGTTAGATATGATTCAGGAGACATTTTGTTTTTAGCCTCTGTCGTTTTAAAGTTCTGCATGAAGATGCAAAGGACCTCTTAAAACTTGGCATTAGCCTTTCCCATAAAAGTATAGGGAGTGAAAGCCTCATCAAATGTTACTGATTTGCTTTTAAGTGGCTTGAAAACCAGAAATGGAAGTTGGACTCCCTTGGTGCACACCTCAGGGTGAAATGTCTTATAGATGAAACCACCTCAAAGAGATTTTTTCTTTCTTTTTTTTTAACTGTCTAAACTCTTGAATAGTCTCAGATTTGAATTCTGTCCTATAACAGATACTTTTATGAGGTAATTTTAAGTGAAGCAATTTTAAGTTAAGTTTTAAGCAATGAAGTCTTTTACTTTTAATGTAACACTGCGGGGGGGGGGGGACAGGGACAGGAAGGGATCATTATTTTTGTAAACCAGAAAATAAATGTACAAGGGTATAGGCAAAGATAGTTTACAGAATGTTACTCAATTGTAATGATATAATGGGGAATGGTTTCCAGATTATTAAGGCCTTATTATTAATCACCTTATCAGATTGAATTTCAAATCTCAGAACGGAATCTAAATTGTCCAGGGTATGAACATCTATGACTAATTAAGAGTGTCATTATTGTTATTTTATACAGTGTGAATATTAAATAGTGGGATCTAATTTTGCTTCTATAATTGTCATAAATCTGTGTTGCTCCGTAAGAAAAATTGGGGTAGAACTTTAGTTCTGTGAGGGATATATCAGTGTTTATTATTTATTGCCTGAGCAATAGTGAACCAGTGAAACTGCTGATGTCGGTTTGTGGCATCTATTTAAGAAATACCTAATGTAAGCACGGCATGGATTGTTGAAGCCGCTCATATTTGTTTGATTTAAAAATAATAACTAGACCTTGCAAAAAGAGACTGGATCACGGTTATTTGATCCTGATCCTTTGATTCGTATTAAGATAGCTGTTGTTCTAAGGCCTCAAAGTAGGGTTGATGACTTGACACTTCCATGTTAATTTATAATCCTAATACTGTCAAAACTGAGTCCAGACTTTGGGACTCTAATACTTGTTTTCTTTATTACAATTTTCAGAGTGTCCTGATGGTCTTCTGTGTACCTCAACAATTCCTTCTCATTATAGGAGATACACTCATCTCCTGCTAGCTCACAGTAGGGCCGGTAGCAGTCCTTTTCCGAGCCCAGAAAAGGGGTCAGGTGGCAGTTTCACTGAGGCTAATTCAGGCTTTCTTTGTAACCTGGAGGAAGGATGGTCTCCATATCAAAAACAAACTGAGAACTTAAAAAATGTTTCCGTTGATCCCTTGTTGGTGACACAGTGTCTAAAAAAATCTCAGTCTCCAACTGACACCAAGAAAAAGACTTCGTCTTCGGCAAATCCCCAAACATCCCAACGAGCTCCACAATTCACGCAGTGTGTTAAAAACGACAAACTGGTAGGAGTCGCTTTGCCTCTTGCTGAAGAATTAGGCGGCCAGCACACCTCAGTGCCCACATGTTTGCCATTGCCAGAAAATGACTTGAGCAGCTGTGAAATTTCCTACTCTCCACTTCGAAGTGATGAAGAAACTTATGATATGGACGAAAAGCTGGATGCTTCGCAACAGGAACTGTATTTTACACAAAGCACTAAAGGTGGCAGCCTAGAGGAAGGTGACAGCAGCTGTACTTTGTTGAGAAACTTCCACTGTCCCTTACTGAGGGATCAGGAGGAGAGCAGCCCTGAAGTGCGTAGCATCTTAACCCAAAATGAATACAATGAAGAATTGTACAAATACAACACTCAGAACAATTCGTCTCAACTTCTCCAAAAGCAGAGTGTTATTTGGGGTCACGCTCCAGCATATACTGATGATGGTTTCTTGTTGTTTCCACCTGCATCAGCTGCGGGGCTTGATGCTTCTAGTTTTCAAGCCACTAAAGCAAAACCTGATGAGCCAGAACTTTACTCATCCCCATCAAATAAACAGAAACAGATCATTGAAGAATCAGCTGTTTACAATCAATTTTCTCTCCCATTACTTAAGAGTAAAATGTCAGAACCTTTTGAAAGCCAGGGAGGAAGGTATCTTTCTTTCCATCCAACCCAAAGTCAGATTAGAGAATTATCAAGTAAGAATTTCAGTGCCAAGAATACTAACTCAGCATGTTTCTGCAGAAAGGTGTTCGGTGCTATGCTAGACAGTCAAGTAGATGTTTTAAATACGGGGACATTTTCTAGTACACCTACTGCTGCCAAGTCTTTGGAAATGTTGCCGTTTAGTCCTCAGTGCCATGCTACAGACCCTTCTACCAAGGTAATGAAGCAAATGGATATAGGTGTGTATTTTGGTCTACCACCTAAAAGAAAAGAAGAGAAATTAATGGAGGAAAGTGCAACAGAAGGGATGAACTTCAAACCACTTGTAAGTCCTAATAAAAAGAGGGCTGGGCAGTGCAAGAGGAAAGCAGAAAAGTCTTTAAGTGATTTAGAATTTGATGCAAAGAATTTAAATGAGAATTGGCAATCCGTGGAACTTTCTAGTCAGAGAGCACAGCATCAAAGAAAGAGGCTGAGAAAGTCTGACTCACTACAGGAAGGAACGCCGCAGAAGAGGTCAGGTTACATTATTAACAAGATAAAAGCTAGAGCAAGCAATTTAAGTCAAGACCAAGTTTTCATAAAGTCGGCTAGTGGCAGGCTGCAGAGAGGCACCCCGAAAATCCCACAGAGAGCTCATGCAGAAGAAATAAGAAAAAGGACTTGTCCATTCTATAAGAAAATACCTGGTAAGTTGAAAATTTTCAGCCTTTTCATATCCTTGTAATTTTTCCTGTCTTCATACATGAGTTAGTAGGAAAATGGTTGGTGGAATGAATTTTGTTATTGAAGGAACCAATAACTTTTCTTCTGAAAAGAATATAAAAGAACACTGCCAAAATATACGTGGTTTCAGAAAGTTTTTTTAAGTGCTTTACTGATGGTTTAGAGCTATACTGTGTTCAGAGTATGTAGAGAATAGCATTTTTGTATATTATAATACTGGTTTTGTTTTTAATAATTATTTCGATTGATTGTATGTATTTTACATGAGTCTAAAACTAGTATGCCTTATCAACTAGTGTTGATAAGTCTCAACAGGATCATTTACTTTTTCACTTGCATATAATTGGGTACTTCAGGAACACACTTGGGAATTTCCTGCATGAAAACATTTTAGAACAGCTCAACCTTTCTTTAAAATGATTATTATTGCTCCTCTAGGGAGACTTTCAGGCATTTTTTAAAAAATTTTTTTTCCCCTTCCTCTCTTCCACCCTACACAATGAGATTTGACTACTACTGATATACCGATTATGTTGTACTGAGGCCCTTGGCAGAGCCACAGACCATTATAATCTGTAAGATTATTTGGGCTGCGCTCATTTTGCCCCCTTAGAAGCCTCTCACTGTCACCCCCACCGAGCATTAGTGTCTTAGAGAAAATTAGCTTTCTCCTTTGGCTATTTTGCAGAAATAAAGAAATTCAGGTGCCCAGTAAGTGTTGGGAAAATACTGAAAGAACTAGTATTCAAAATAAAATTAAAAAGTAATTGGTTTGCAGTTTAATATTTTGAATTTTTGTATAATTATTCATTTAAAAAGCCTATACTGGGATATTTAGTGGAAATTTACAAGACTCGTTTTCATCTCTAGTGTCACCTTTTGCTGACCTAATCTGATGTTTTAATTTAAATTGTAAAGTGGCGTTAGAAGTGAGATGTGAAGATGTTGGAAGGTTCGGTGTTTGTTATCCAACCCAGTATGTTTTTCTTTGTTGCTGTTGCTCGAGCGGCTGTGTTGGTATTTGCATTGCAGGAACTGGCTTTACCGTTGATGCCTTTCAGTACGGACCGGTTGAAGGTTGCACAGCCTATTTTCTCACCCATTTCCATTCTGATCATTATGCTGGATTGTCTAAGAAGTTCACATTTCCAGTTTATTGCAGCGAGGTAAATTTTAGCATTTTAAATTATGAATTTGTGAAGTGCAATGAATTTCTACGCAGCTTGGTTAAAAAAGAATAATTACAAGGGTAAGATTTATCATTCTGCTAGATAAGTATGGGAAAACATTCCACATTGAGAAATCTAAAATTCAGTGAGTTAGTGTCAATTGTTATAAAAGTTTTTAACAATATTTTGAGTATATGGAAACAATAGATAAACTACTTTCCAATTTACTAAAAAACAAAAATCTAAGTTTCATTTAGTAAACATTTATTGAGTGCCTAAAAATAGTTCAAGGCAAAGTACCTAACTTCAAGGAGCTTACAGCCTTAGAGGACACATTCACAAAATAATACCAGGATGGGATCAGTACGGGAACAGAGAAGTGAACGGAATGCCCGGAAGTAGGTAGAAGGGAGTGCTTTACTCTGTCCCAGGCTAAGGTGAGGCAAAGTTTCATGATGAAAGAGATATCTTGAAAGGTGAACATTTCCACGCATACTACTAAGAGCTTTGGCTAGAATTTGATTCAATTCTCACAGCATTCTTGAATTATCCTCTTTTTATTAATGAAATAACTGAGGTTAAGAGGCATGCCCCAATCCCAGTGCTAGTAATAGCAGAGCCAGAACTTCCAACTGGTCTGTTCAATTCCAGGACCAGGCAGAGAGTGGAGTTTGTTATAAAAAGGCAGACATCTGAGAAATAGACCCATTCCAGGCACTTCAGGTATTTCAGAAAGGCTAAACAAGACAGGGAATAGCAGGAGATAAACCAGCAGAAATGGGGAGGGGCCATATCTTGAAGGGTTTCGTGTGTCCTGCCAGGGAGGGACTTTTCACAGATAAGAGAGAGCCAGTGACAGTATTTAAGCAGAGCTGTGACACAGGCATCTTAGGAAGTTTTTCCTGGCGTTCTGGAGGGTTTCCAGTGGATCTAAGTGGGAGAACAGGGAGATTATTGAGGTGCTTGGGCTCTAACCTGGATATGAAATAAATACATATTTCGTGTTTTACTGGATCAGCAAGCAACAGCCCATTTGGTTTTGCAGATAACCAGCAATTTGCTGAAGAGCAAACTTCACGTGGAAGAGCAATATATCCATCCATTACCAATGGACACTGAATGTATGGTGAATGGTATCAAAGTTGTTTTGCTTGATGCCAATCAGTAAGTATTAAAGTTGCCTAAATAACAGCCTTTTTTTTTTTTTTTTTTAATAATCAAAAGGAAGACACAGTAGCATGGTTACTTAAGAACTTTTTTGATGTAACTAATAGGCTTGATGTTTCTTAAAACTTGACTTAAACATGTTTTTCCTTTTGAAAAACATAATATACCAATTATAGGTAAATGTAGAGATCTCCTAAGTACTATCTAACCCATTTTTTATCCAGTTTAAATTACTATGCTTGACATATGAGACTCCTTATTTTTAAAAAAATATGTTAACATGTCGCTGCTGTTCTTTAAGAGATGACCTTTGGCCATTTCCTTTAATATCACTTATATAAATTAACAGCTGCTACTCCAGACACTAGAAGGTTTTCTTTTCCCTTAAAGTAATCTTTCAGAATTTTGACACTGAAAAACTGGAAAACTTTTTTTTTTGGGGAAATCATTTTCCTCTTTCCTTCATTTTTTTGAAATGTAAAGTACTATCACCATTTACATTGCAAAAAATACAGCTATCAACTTTACTTCTTTCTACTTTTCATACACTGGTTAGCCTCATGTACATCAGAAATCAAAGATGCTTAGAGAATTAAAATTGAGGCTAAACCTAGGTCTCCTAAAATCGAGGCCAGTGCTCTTTCTTCAGGTTGCCATAAGTTTTTCCCTGCTAACTTCGCTGCTGATTTTTTAATCACCAGTTATGACAACTCCAGTTCTAATTTTTTTTAGTCAACCTTATTGAGATATAATTTCCATAAATAAAATGGACTTATTTTCAGTGTGTGCTGAATTTTGGCAAAAGTACACACCGACATAATTTCCACCACAATAAAAATATAGAAACTCCAAAAGGTTTGCTTGTGCTCTTTCCATGAATCCCCAATCTCTACCTCTGGCCCAGGACACCATTGATCTGTTTCCTATCACTATGGATTATATTTGTCTTTCCTAGGGATTTATCTAGATGAAATCATGCAGCGTCTACTCTTTTATGTCTGGTTTCTGTCACTCACCATATTTTTGAGGTTTGTCTATGCAATTTTATGTATTAGTAGTGTGTTCCTTTTTTTTATTATTAAGTAGTATCTATTATTGGATGGATACACTGCAATTTGTTTACCTACTCAGCTCTTGGTGGGATCTGATTTTTGTTTATTGACTTTGAGTCCCAAGAAGATCTTGCTAAACTTGCTAATTAGTTGTAATAGGATTTTTTGTAGATTCTTGAAAATTTTCTGTATATTCAATCATCTGTGAATGAAGGAAATTTTGTATGTTTCGCTTTTTTCCCTCTTGTTTACTGTGCTGGCTCAGACCTTCAGTACCATGCTAAACAGGAATGGTGAGAGCAGACACACCGCCTTGTTTCTGATCTTAAGGGGGAAACTTTCATTCTTTCTCCATGAAGCATGACGTTAGCAGTAGGTTTTTCCAGATGCCTTTTATCAGGTTAAGGAATTTCCCATCTATTCCTAGCTGCTGAGAGTTTATAATCAGGAATGGTTGTTGAATTTTGTCAAGTGCCTCTTTGGTATTGATGTGATCATATGATTTTGTGCCTTTCAGTGTTAACATGGTAAATTACAGTGATGGATTTTTTTTAATGGTAAGCCAGCCTTACATCGCTGAGGTAAATCCCACTTGGTTTTCATGCATTACCCTTTTGAAAAAACACATTGGTGGATTTGATATGCTGATATTTTGCTAAGGAATTTTATGTCTTCGTGATAGATACTAGTCCTTTTTTTTAATAATGCTTTTGTCTGGTTTTGATATCAGGGTAATGCTGGCCTCATGAAGTTTCATTCCTCTGTTTTCTGAAATAAAGGTTGTGTGTTACTTGGTATTGTTTTTTCCCCTAATTTTTTGATAGAATTCCCCAGTAAAATCATTGAGGTCTGAAGTTTGGGAGCAAGGAGGTAAGGGGAAGATTTTAATCACAAATGTAATTATTTCCTGTGTTTTCTTAGAATTCAAAATGAAATTTCCTGTGTTTTGGCAGTAATTTCCAAACCCCACTGTCCCCGAGACCACCTCTGGGCTCAGTGGTTTACTAGGACTCACAAAATTGGTAAAGCTGTTAATCTTGTGCAGCTTGTCACAGGGAAGAAAAATAAGTGGAAATCAGCAGAGGGAAAAGGCAAATGGGGGTGAACCCAGGAGTCACTAGGCGCAAGTTTGTGGGTGGCCTCGTCTAGTGAGCCGCACAGATGTGCGTAATTCTCCCAGCAGCAATGCGTGATGACACACACGGGGCGTGGCCAACCGGGGAAGCTCACTGGAAGCTTGTTGTCCTTTGTGTTTATTGGGGGTCAGTCGTGCAGGCAAGCAGCGCCGCCTGACTGAGGCTGACCTCAGTTCCCAGACTCCGGTCCCCCAGAGCAGAAACAGGACTTCACCGCAGAGCTCGTTGTTGGCCTGAACTGGCTGTCCCACTGACAACTCACTGCCCAGGCCTCCGGCATACACACTGCGCTCTTAGCAGAACCTTCCAAGGGCTCAGAACTCGTCCCCCAAGGATTTGTTCTAAAGACAGGCCTGCCTTGTGCGGAGCTTGAGAAACTGGACCTGCTGTCCTTTCGGGCAAACTCGGTTGCTGTTTTGATGTTGTAAGCTTTCTTAACGCAGAGCCTCATTTTCTGTGTAGCACAATGCTTCGTCATTGCAGTCCGCTAATAAAGTGGATGACCTTGTGAGCGAAATGAGCACTCTTCCTTCGGGTGCTTTGCCTGCACTAAGTCTGTGTCTTTGAAATGCTTGTGTTCAGCTGTCCAGGTGCCGTCATGATCCTCTGTTACCTTCCTAACGGTAACGTCGTGCTACACACCGGAGACTTCCGAGCCGACCCCTCCATGGAGCGCTCTCTCCTTGCTGGCCGGACAGTCCACACGCTGTATTTAGATACCACGTAAGAGGAGCTTTGTGCTTTCTTTTCCCACAGACAGCTTGGCCATGTGTGTTACGAATAATTTGAGCGTTTGCTTAGGTAACCAGAACTATGGCGCTTTGTCATTTCTCATTTTAAGGCTTTTTACCAGAGGGATGCTCTTTGGGGGGAAAAAAAAAACTTGCTTAAGGACAAATTTGGCCTGACAAATCTTAACTGACTGCAGCCTAATTTTTCTTATAGCTCCCTTTTGAAAGTACGGTTTCTGTGAGAGTCCTACTCCTGAAACCAGCAAAGCAACACACTGCGGGGCAGACTTCAGGAAAATACCCTTTACTTCTCCTTTCGGAGCACCTGTGAGCACAGGGTGCAGCTGTGTTCGGAGCACCTGTGAGCACAGGGTGCAGCTGTGAAGGGAAAGCGGAGGCCAAAGTACGACTGTTTCTGGGTAGTGTTCAGAATTTGTGTTATTCTTAAAAAGGTCATTGCCGATTGACAGCTTTGGATTCCTAAGTGCTATGAATGTAATGGTATGAGCCGTTATCTTTTTATTATTTATTAAAATACCTCACCAATTTGTTAGAAATTAATTATGTTACCTATTTCAACCCTTTTCAGGGAGAAATGGGTTTGGATGGCATATTTTACTAAAAGGTAGTCTCGCCCTGGCTGGTGTAGCTCAGTGGATTGAGCCCGGGCCTGTGAACCAAAGGATCGCGGTTCGATTCCCAGTCAGGGCACATGCCTGGGTTGCAGGCCAGTTCCTGGCAAGGGACACACGAGAGGCAACCATACATTGATATTTCTGTCCCCCTCTCTCTCTCTCCTTCCCTTCCCCTCTAAAGATAAATAAATAAAATGTTTAAAAAAAAAAAAAAAAAAGGTAGTCTCCTCCCATCCTGTTTTCAAACACTAGCTATTTTTCCATTCCTTTATGTATACTTTAAAAACAAGGTAAATTAAGACAATAAGTTTTTAAAAACCCTTTTCTTGATACTTAGTACTATTCTACATAGAATTTTGAGTTTCTTTGTGGGTTTTTATAGGAAAAAGGATTAAGATTTTTTTCTTATGGCTGATCAGCAAAAAAATGTTTTGAAAATTGAGAAAAATAAATTCCTTTGGTGTGTGCACTTTATGACTCTTTTAGTGAAAGAGCACTTACTTTTCACCTTAAATATGTATAGATACTAGTCTTACGGTTAGTTCTTCATTGGATGTTATCGTTTTGAGGTACACCCAACTGGGTTTGTTATACTCCTATAATGCCATGTATTTTCTTTCTCCTCTAAGTAGAGAAGATAACCATGTGAATATTAACTATTTGATTTAAAGCTACTTCATTATATTCATGCTGTATTTTAATTTTTTTTTTTTACCAAAGCAGAATTCTTTAGTCCAAAAATAATCCCTATCAATAATAGATTATCTTTGACAGTGATTGGGGCTAAAGAAGATACTGAGGTTTATAATTCAGAGTTAAAATATCTGGCTGGCTGGAAATATTTTTGAAGGAAAAAAGGCCGTTTCTTTATTTGAAGGTGATAAAAGAAACATAATGAAAAAAGTACACTGAAAATGCACACTCCCGTTATAAGTTGTCAGTAGCCGGTCACGATGTTTTAAGCACAGGGAGTGAGAGAGCTTGCGATGGTGTTTACGTTATACTGCTGTCCCCGGTCATTTTGTTAGAGCTTCGTTTCTGAAAGCGCATCCAGTCTAATGCTAAGGCGTTCTTGTTGCTCTTTGAATACGTGCCTGTTTCCATGCCACAGGTACTGCAGCCCGGAGTACTGCTTTCCGTCTCAGCAGGAGGTTATCCAGTTCGCCATCAACGCTGCCTTTGAGGCCGTCACTCTAAACCCGCGCACTCTTGTTGTCTGTGGCACTTACTCTATTGGAAAAGAGAAAGTCTTCCTAGGTAGGTGTAAGCTGTATCTAATTTACATTAATATATAATAAAGGTCGGCTCCTTTTGCATAAAGCGCTTTCAGGCTCTGTTTCTTCTGCTTGATATTCATTTCCTGAAATGGTTCGTTATTACCTCTAAAGTTGAAGGAAAATTTGATAGTTTGAGTCATTTAAACTTTGAAAGGATTAACTTAATGGAAACATTTGATATGTGTTTATGGTAGCCTTCATATCTATAAATGTTTATATAGCAAATGCCCATGCTCCATGAGTATTTTAATAAACTTTGGAAGATGTCTAATACATAGTTGTGTTATTACACTATTTTTCTAATTTTTTTCCCCTCGCGTTACTGCATTCTTTGATGAAAACCATCAATTAGTTATCTTAGAGAATAGTTTTAATTTTTGTTCCTAAAAGATTTCTGGATATGTAACTGTAGTTTATCTAAATAGTACTGAACTATTTTGCAAAGTACTTTCCATTTTTTCTTACATTAAGCTATGAAGTGATGAAACCAGGGTTTTAACTCCTCTAAATTTGGCTTCTTCCCTTCTCCTCTCCCTTTCTTTACATATTTTGCAGTTTTTAAAGACTAGGTTTTTAAATATAAATTCTTTGGTTTTCTTACAACTTATCCCACACACTTAACCAACAAAGTTATTCAGCCTTTTTGAGATGTTAAGGCAAAAGTGTGAATGGTTTGAATTTCTTTTTATTTGGTAAATTCTTATTTTAAAATTTGTTTAAGTTGTAATTATTTTTCATAAACTGTAATTTTAGTATTTTTAACCTTTCTTCTTTGCCTATAGCCATTGCTGATGTTTTAGGTTCAAAAGTGGGCATGTCCCGAGAAAAATATAAAACACTACAGTGCCTCAATATACCAGAAATTAATGCCTTCATCACTACAGACATGTACAGTTCACTCGTTCACCTTCTTCCAATGATGCAAATTAATTTTAAGGTAAGTACCCAGGAGCCATGCCTTTTTAGGGTGAACGAGAAAAGGTAATATGATGACTGTACACTAGAATCCATTTACCTGCATGTAACGTAGACGAATCCAGTAACAATGAAGTTATCACCTATACTAAATTTGCCCTAGAAAATCTTTTAAGAGAAATTGAAAATGTGTTTTAGCTTTCAGTGTGTGCAGTTCCATATTGGAATCCACACGCCTACCAGGAGGTTAGGGACTAGAGAACCAGCACAAGGGAATAAACAGGCGGAAAAGTATAAGGCTCTCTGGGTATTCAGACCTCCTGTGCTTAAACTGGTTCTCTGGTTCTTCCTGGGTGAGGGGGAAGTGAGTGGAAAATTCTAAGGGGTTCTTACTTTTTCTCAAGACTATTCTGTGTTAATATCAAGCCCTTATAACATTGACATATGTTGGAAATTTACTTGTGAGGATTAAATAAAATGGTGAAAGTGCCTCATAAGAGGAAGGCCTAATGTTCGTTCTGAGGTGTAAATTAAGATACATAGGATACGATTTGGGAGGGTTGTCAGAATTATTCATGTACTAAGATTTATTCTATTTGCTGACATTTTAACACCTAGCAATGGATCACACCTAGCACAGGTTTAATTCATCAAACCTGTGTATTAAAAACGATTCAGAGTATGATGTTCAGAAAGATGTATTTTCTTTTCTTTTCTTTTTTTTTTTTTTTGTATAATGTTCATGAAATACTTTTGTGGAGCTTTTTGAACTAGCTGGGGATGCTGATTACTGAGTCTGTCTTAAACATGATAACACTTGTATTTTGTAAAGAAAATGAACATTTTAGGTCTACCCCTTAAGTAAGGAAATTCTACCTGGTTCATAAGGTTAAGGTAAAATTTTTATGACCTTTTTTCATGAGTGTGTAATTCATAAAAAATTTCAGAGGTAATCAAGTGAGAGTTTCGTTCATTGGTATTTATGCCAGCCTTGCAAACTTATTTTATTTTTAAAGATTTTATTTATTTATCTTTAGAGAGGGGAAGGGAGGGAGAAAGAGAGGGAGAGAAACATCTGTGTGTGCTTGCCTCCTGTGCGCCCCAAACTGGGGACGTGGCCCGCAACCCAGGCATGTGGCCTAGACTGGGAATTGAACTGGAGACCCTTTGGTTCGTAGGCTGGCATTCAGTCCACTGAGCCACACCAGCCAGGGCGCAAACTTATTTTAAATTTGGGAGGCATCCAATTTGTGTGGAGGCTAATGAGATGGCGATTAATCATAAAATGAACAGATATCCTGAAGAGGCTATAGCATTTCTTAGTTATTTTATTTAACAGCTTTATTATCTTAGTTTGCTCCATTTGAACAAATTATCCATTTAGGAAGACAATGGGGATGCAGGAGTATTACGGAAATAAAAGGCACAGACCTTTACAAGAGTGTTTAAAAAGTGCCCTATGCTGCAGAGAGGTCTTAGAAGACGGGCAATTTGGCACATCTTTGGTGACTTTCATAGGAACTGTTGCAGTGAAGTGATACTGGAGAAAGCCAGATGGCCCAGGGCCAAGGAATGAATGAGAAAGTATACAGATGACCAAATGAATGAGAAGATACAGAAACACATGAAAAGAGGCTCAACATGATTAGCCAGCAGGGAACTATGAATCAAAACCACAATGAGATATCACTTCACGCTCAGTAGGATGATTGTAATAAAAAACACAGGCAAGGCCAGTTGTTGGTGATGACACAGAGAGATTAGAAATCATGTTCATTGCTGGTGAGATTGTAAAATGGTACTGCTGCCATGGAAAGTTTGCTAATTTCTTCATGAGTTAAACATACGGAGTGAGTGCTGTATCACCAGCAACTCCAGTCCCAGGTATGTGCCCTAGAAAACTTGAAAACATGTCTACACAGAAATTTCTACATGACTGTTTATAGTGGCATTATTCATAATTACCACAAAGTAGAAACAACTCAGATGCCCATCAAATGATAAGTGGATAAACAAAATACGATGTCCATAAGGTAAGACTGTTATTCAGCTATAAAAAGTAATGAAGTACTGAATACGCTACAGTATGAATTAGCCTTGAGAACATTACGCCACGTGAAAGAAGCGACACAAAACACTACATTGTGTGTGATTCCATTCATATGAAATGTCCAGAATAGGTAAACCTTAGAGGCAGTAGGTAGATAGTAGTTGTCAGGGCTTGAGGGAGAGGGAATGGGGTGTACTTGTTAGGGGTAGGATGTTTCTTTTTGGGGTGATGCAGATG
>PVKU01001825.1:230041-267638 GCA_004027475.1 Anoura caudifer | reverse complement strand
TAGTTGTTAATAACTGAGTTTGCTGTCTTTTTACTGTCCTATTTTTTATCTTCTTTTTCTTAGATAAGTCCCTTTAACATTTCATATAATAAGGGCTTGGTGATGATGAACTCCTTTAACTTGACCTTATCTGAGAAGCACTTTATCTTCCCTTCCATTCTAAATGAAAGCTTTGCTGGATAGAGCAATCTTGGATGTAGGTCCTTGCCTTTCATGACTCGGAATACCTCTTTCCAGCCCCTTTTTGCCTGTAAGGTCTCTTTTGAGAAATCAGCTAACAGTCTGATGGGAACTCCTTTGTAGGTGACTGTGCCCTTATCCCTTGCTGCTTCTAGAATTCTCTCCTTCATTTAAATCTTGGCTAATGTAATTATGATGGGCCTTGGTGTGTTCCTCCTCGGGTCCAACTTCTTTGGGACTCTGAGCTCCCTGGACTTCCTGGAAGTCTATTTCCTTTGCCAGATTGGGGAAGTTCTCCTTTATTATTTGTTCAAATAAGTTTTTCACTTGTTGCTCTTCCTCTTCCCCTTCTGGTACCTCTATAATTCAGATGTTGAGACGTTTAAAGATGTCCTGGAGGCTCGCTCCTAAGTCTCTCCTCATTTTTTTGAATTTCTTATTTCTTCCTTCTTTTCTGTTTGTTTGTTTGTTTCTTCCTTCTGGTCCACTCCATTGATTTGAGTCCCAGTTTTCCTCCCATCTCTGTTGGTTCCCTGTGCGTTTTTCTTCATTTCACTTACTATAGCCTTCATTTTTTCATCTTATTTCTGAGCAAAATCAACCAATTCTGTGAGCATCCTGATCACCAGTGCTTTGAACTGTGCATCTGATAGGTTGGCTATCTCTTGGTCACTTAGATGAATTGGCTCTGGGGCTTTGATTTGTTCTCCGGTTTGAGCCATTTTTGTTTCTGTTTTTTTTTTGTTTGTTTTGTTTTGTTTAGTCGTGGCTGTTACGTAGTGAGGGGTGGAGCCTTAGGTGTTCCCCAGGGTGGGACAGCCCAGTCGCTGGGAAGTGATGCTGTATGTGGGGGCAGGGTCTGAGAGGGAACAGTGGCGTTTGCTCCCCGCTCTCTCGGATTCCAGTCCCTTCCGTTGCTTCCCCTTCACCTGGATTATCTGCGTGCAAATGTGGGACCACCTGGTCAGCCAGCCACCTTGCTCGGCCTCACTGGGTCTGCACAGTTGCCACCCCGTGCCCGGGGTCTGCTAGCTGCCACCTGTGCACCTGGGGTCTGCTACCTGTGTGCCTGGGATCTGCCAGCTGCTGCTGCCTGTGTGCCCAGTCCACACCTCCACTTTTTCCTGCTGCGACTCCGCCCCTTTTACCAGTCTGGATGAATGGTTGTTGGACTTCTGTACAGTTCAATTTTCTATGAGTTCTGGGTGTTTTCTTGTTTCTAAATCTTTGTTGTCCCTAATTTTGGTTGTGAGAGGAGACACAGTGTGTCCACCTACGCCTCCATCTTGGCCGGAAGTCCCAGAAATGTTTCTTTATAGCTGGTTTCTTCAGACCAGGGTGCAGGAACCATTTGTTGAATTTAGTTACATCTAAGTCTTATTTTCTCTTTTAAATCCACTTTTTTTCCTATCTTGTCTTTGTTATGTTAAAGCTTAGCTTCCTTCCTTCCTTCCCTCCCTCCCCGCCTGCCCCATCCTTCCTTCCCCTCTTCTTCCCCTTATTGTTACTCTCACATAGACTTGTTGAAGAGACTTGACAAATAGAATGAGCTGCCTTCTGGTTTTAGTCTGATTGCTTCCGTTGGTGTAAACTTGTTACACTGTTCTCTGTATTTACTGTAAGCTGGATCTTAGATGTACAGTTTTGATTCAATTCAGGTTAAAAATTTTGGACACAAATACTTAAGAGATGATACAATGTTGCATTACTTTTATTGATTATTTCCTTCCTTCCTCCCTCCATCCATCCTTCACTACCTTCCTTCTTTCCTTCCTCCCTTCCTTCTTTACTTCTCTTTATTTTTAATACCAATGATGGAACTCTGATTCAACCCATCAATTACCCATCTTTGACTTGGATACTCACAGCCTTAGTCTGTTTTTGTCCTTTTTCTTTTGGGGCTTTTTAGTTAGCCCCCTTTTTGCCTTGTCTTTGACGTACTTCCTTACCTGGTATATTCTGTGGTATATTTTCTTTCACTTATTCCCTGACTTATATCTTAGATATGAATAGTGCCAGTTCCAAGAGAGCTTGTTCTCTTATTTGACATGTTACAGTGCATCTATTTTTTGTGACCTTAGAAGAGTAGCACAACTAAATCCTTTATTTTAGTCAAAATTCTCCTTATTCACCTTTGCTCAGGCTGACTGGAGATGAGAGAGGCCCAGGTTGACCTTGAGTCACTCTGGAAATCCTGGTTGGATGGGGCATCTGCAAATGAGAAGAGGCTAGAGGAAAGGTTAAGTGCAACATAATTTTCCTTCAGGATATGTGTCCTTTTTAGGCTATTTCCAACATCCTATGGTGAATGGCCTGACCTTAGCGAGGGCTCTCTGTTGTGAAAACTCCAATGCATGTTGATATAGTGAGGGAACTGGTAGAAATGGAGAGAGCTGATAAGGAGATAAATCGATCAAATATTGGGTCATGTTTTTCTGTAAAAGGAAGAAGATATTCTCCTACAATTTAGGAGCATTAGTAATTATGAGATTTCTGACCTACTCTTTTCACTTTGAGTTGATATTAATAGCTTATTAGAAGTAAAAAAGACTTTCTATTGCTTTACTATATGAGCTATCCTAGGTATAGCAAACATTGTTATCATAAAAAGTAGTCTAAGATAAGGGATTTTAATTGTTATAAGGAACTATATTTATTCATCACATTTCTTGTCTTGCATATTCTGGGTCATAGGATGGTTAAGAGATACTATATTTTATTTGGGAAAATTTTCCTCATTACCATTTAATGAAATCTTTTCATATGGAGGATCTCAATGTAAATGTTTCCCTTTTCTAAGTTCCAGATATTATTGCTATTATAGCTCAGTTTGGAATGGTTCTTATTTTCAATTACTACTGATTTTCTTTTTTGGGAAAATTATGTCATATAGAAATAAGACAAATATTTGTAACATGAGGATTATTTTATATATGTCTGCTACTAAACAAAAGATTGTGTCTTTTTGAAATAGTCAATTTGTTAAAGTTTCATTTCTTGACATCTTCTGAAATCCTGAAATCAGTGTATGTCTTCCAATTAATTGGTAGTGTAATGGTTAATTGGCAAGGTTTTCCTTTCTTGGCTGTACATGAGGTAATGGTACCTCTTAACAGTTAGTGACATTCATGAATTTATGAAATATGGCAGTTTACGATTTAGATTATCCATGGCTCAGCTCCAGAAGCACTGAAGTAGTGCTGAGGTTGGTAGATTGAGTTGAGTATTGAGTAACACTGAGAAAGGTAGACATAGCAAGGAGATATGGAAGAAGCGGAGTGGGGAAAAGATTACATCAAAAAATCTGTATAATTTTTAGAAAATGATATTGTTTAGAAATTCAGCTGGAAATTCAAATGGAGGCCAAGATGTTCAGGGCTCTGAATTCTAACAGCTTCAAAACACTTCAGAACAAAAGTATGATCAAGCACGTCCAGAAACCAGGCCACGAAGCCTGTTTCACTTTATGTGTGATGGAAATGGTAGGAAGAAAGTAGGGTTTATTTTTGGAAAAGAGTGAAAGAACAGAAGCCAAGTTTTTTTTTTTTTTTAATATTTATTTATTTTTAGAGGGAGAAAGAGAAGGACAGAAGCATCAGTGTGTGGTTACCTCTCATGTGCCCCCTACAGGAGACCTGGCTCTCAACCCAGGCACCTGCCCTGACTGGGAATCGATCCAGTGATCTTTTGGTTCATAGACTGGCACTCAGTCCACTGAACCACACCAGCCAGGGCAGAAGCCAAGTTTTATAAAATTAAGTGGCCAGTTCATTGATGATCATAGGGTAGAGCTTAGGTATTCACATCAGGAAAATAATTACAAAATCTGTGAAGAGTAGTCTTTATTTTGTATTTTTGAGTTACAGTTTTTACTGATTAGAAATATTACTAATGTGTGGAAGTTTTTTACTTACTGGATTTAGGACTCACTGAATGTTTTGGTATATAGTTTTGTGGACTCTAAGGAACATATAGAGATTGATGAGCTATCAAGTCATTTAAATATCTAAAACATTTTTGTTTTAGAAATACTATTTAAGTAAATGTATTATACCTGTATTGCCTCCAAGGGTCAACACCAGCTTGAAAATGTAGATCTTCTAAACTCTAATCCTGACTCAAATAAAGACCTGTCAAGTTATGTTATGTTAATGCCGTGGTGGTTTACTTCATTTGTCAGTAAGTTCACTAATACTATATATTTCACAGGGCTAAACATTCACCTGTTTTGAGTGCTATCTGCTAAATATTTTAGGGAAAACAAAGTAAATGAGACCATTGCCTCTGTTTATATAGACCATACATGAAATATGGAAAAGTAACTGTGAGGAAAATGAAAGTTAGGTTATGATAAATGCTCTAAGGGTTTTAAAGATGGGTGGTATTATTTTTAGTTGTAGTGAGTCAAGAAATTTGTATGGAGGTCTTGGCATTTGAGTTTGACACTTAAAACTAATTAAGAATTAAATTTGTTGATATGGGGGGAAACAGCATTCTAGGGAGCAATTTATGTTCAATGACAAGATTTTGGGAAAGGATATGTGAGGAAGGCAACTAGGGTCAGATTATGGAAAGACATTAATGCCAGAGTGTAAGGACATTTTTTATTAAATAACGGAATAGTTTTCAGGTGCATGGATGAAGAGCTAGCAATATTAAAAAGGCAAAAAGGTTTTTTTCTTCCTCATTCTTATCATGTATTAATTTGTTAATAAAGTATTTTCAAATTTATTTTATATCTTTAAAATATATACATCTTCTCATAGCTTCCAGCTCTATTATAAGCCAAAGTATATTCCCTGAAATGCCATATACAAAAAAACCCTTATGTAAGTTGGCTGTCAGTCTTTTGCCCTACATCAGCATTGTAGAGATGTTCAACTGATATCTTAGGAATTGATAGCCTTCTTGCTGAGCTTTTGTTGTTCTTCAAATGAATCTTTAATATACTTACCTTCCTCCCACTTTAAACCTATGTTGTTTTATTTTTAAAAATGATAAGTACTTGCTTTCTTTGTTACAGAACTGTGGCCGCTGAAGTTAGGAAGCAGATCTCTGGACAATACAGTGGCTCTCCCCAGCTGCTCAAAAACCTCAACATTGTGGGCAATACATCCCACCATACCACGGTGAGTAGCTTACGTAAAACACGGTGTGTGGCTGGCGTGTTGCATGACAAGTAGTGGAAAGGGAAGAGCCAGCGGATGGGCTTGTACCACTAGTTTCATAGCCTTATTTATTGTTAGCTCACGTTTTCCGGAAGTTTGAATTGGAGAAGAGAAGTGGGAGGTGTTATAGAAGTGTTGATTTCCTGGTCAATTCCGAAACTACATTCAGGATTTAATCAATGCTGGAATTTTAACCTTGTTTTTATGGCATTAATTTGTTGAGGAAATTGGACTAGTTTTCTTATAGGATTTCTTGCCTTTGGATTTTATGTTTGCTTCCCTGTAGACTTATTTTTCTTATTTCTTGTACTTTATGTAACTGATTAGATTCTTTGCAATTTCTTCCTTCTGGTCTTGTTTTTCTATTTCTGTATTTCCTGGACTGATTAGAGTCTGTTCAGTTTTTTTTAAACAGCTTTATTGAGATTTAATTTACATACCATACAATTCACCCCTTTAATTTATAATTCAGTGGATTTAATATATTTGTAGATATGTACAACCATTGTCACAGTCAATTTAGCACATTTTTATCACCTCAAAAAAGAAACCCTTTAGCTATCATCCTTTTACCCTCTTTCCCCCAGCCCCAAACCACTGATTAAATGCCAGAAGGTTGATGGCATATTGGAAAGGATCGAAAGAAATCTTTCAGTAATCATGTCAGCCAGAGTTCCCACGCAGTGCTTGCTGAAGTAAGACGAGTTCACACATTGCCTGTGAGAGATTCTGGTGTGCTGCTTTCTCTGCTGCTTTCTCTGCTGCTCCTCGCTGCCCTGCAGCCACTTACTGCCCCGTCACTCCCTCTGTCACACAGAATCAGGTCACAGCCTCCTCCCTGTTGTCGGTAAATACAGGCTCTTCCTTTGAAGTCTTGAAAAATGATTTATGGTTGTGAGCAGCTCATCGCTACATCCCAAAACTAACCCAGGGAGCTGTCTCCCCATGGGCATCAGAGAGAATGGAGACAGTTGTAGCAAAAATAAATTTGTTTCCTTGATCCAGGTCTAGCTAACATTGCCCCTAGAAAGCCCGTGACCTTCTCTATGAATTATGGAGACAAGATCATTTATCCTCTATGCGATTTAGTGTTTTTAAGGGTGTGTCATAGCTTCCTGTCGTACCCTCACACTCACTCTTGATACGGTTGGTCATTCTTTGAAGAAAGATTAATTTTGAATTAGATATCTGTAAGGACTCCCAACTTTTCTGCATTGTTTTCATTGAGCATTGATTTCTGATACTTTAAACCCTAAACAGTATATTGCCCTCAGAATAATACCTGGGTGGAGAAGCATTGACTTAAGTTTTTGAAAAATGACCATTTAAAAGTATTTTATCTATCTACCCATCTATCTGATGGTAAAATATACATAACATAAAATTTACCATTTTATCCATTTCTAAATGTATAATTCAGTGGCATTAAGTATATTCACAGTGTTGTGCAACTATCACCACTATCACCATTATCCATTGCCAGAAATTTTTTATTATTCCTAACTGAAACCCTATACCCATTAAACAGTAGTTACCTATTCCCCTCTCCTCTCAATCGCTGGTAACCTCTAATTTCCATCTCTATCAATTTGTCTGATTTACGTACCTTATATAAATGGAATCATACAATGTTTGTCTTTTTGTATCTGGTTTATTTCACTCAGTATAATGTCTTCATGGTTCATGCATGTTGTAACGTGTTAGGATTTCATTACTTTTTAAGGCTGAATAATAATATGTCATTGTATGTATAGGCCCCATTTTGTTTGTCCATTCGTTTGTGGATGGATGGTTTCTACCTTTTGGCTACTATGGGTAATGATACTGCTGTGAACACAAGTGTGCAAAATCTGTTTGAGTCTTCATTTCGATTTTGGGGGGTATATACTTATATACTTAGAGGTCGAATTGGTGGATCCAATGGTAATACCGTGTTTTGGGTTTTTTTTTTTTTTTAGAACACCAAACTATTTTCTACAACAGCTGTACCATTTTACAATTCCTACCAGCAATGCATAAAGCTCCAATTTCTCCATATTTTCTCCTATATTTTTTGTTTTACATTTTAAAAAATAATAGCCATCATAATGGGTGTGAAGTAATATCTCATGTTTTTGATTTTGCATTTCCCTCATCCAAAAGTTTTTTTATGTTGTAGTTTTGTTTAGATTAATGTATTTAAAAAATTTTAGTTTTTAGACTTCTTCTATGACTCAGATTATTTGGAAGCTTGTTGTTTTGCATCCAAGTGTTTGGAGATTTTCCTGTTATCTTTCTGTTGCTAATTTCTAGTTTGATTACATTATGATTAGAGAACATACTATATAGTTTTATTTTATTTTTTAACTTGTTAGGGCTTGTTTTATGGGTCAGGATATGGTCCAGCTTGGTATATGCTTTTGTGGCTTCATTTTGAAAGTGTTCGTTTTGTTGCCATTTGAGTGGACTGTTTGATGAATGTCAATAAGATCCTGCTAGTTAGTGGTGCTTTTGAGCTTTAGCATATCCTTTCTGATGTTCTGTCTTTCAGTTGTTGAGAGAGATGTCTTGTATAATTGTAGATTTTTCTTATATTTCTCCTTTTCTGTCAGTTAATATGTTCTTCACATACGTTATCGCTCTGTTGTTTAGTAAATGCGCGTTTAAGATTGCTGTGTTTTCTTGGTGGATCATAGCTGCTGTCATCAGGTAGTTCCTCATCATGTAATGCTTTTTTTTTTTTTCAGAAGTCTTCTTTATCTGATGATAATGTAGCCATTTCTGCTTTCTTTTGATTATGCATGCATGGTATGTCTTTTTCCATCCTTTTATTTTCAACCTCTTCATATTGTCTCATTTGAAGTGAGTTTTTGTATATCATACATGTGGATCATGTTTTTAAATCCATTCTGCTAGTTTCTTCTTTTTTTTTTGTAGACTATTTAAATACAGTGTTATTTCTGTTTTGCCTGGGCATTAATCTTTGATTTTCATTTTTGTTTGTTCTCTGTTTTTATTGCCCTATTTTCTTTTTCCTGCCCGAACATTTTTGAGAATTACATTTTGATTGATTTATAGTGCTGTTCAGTGCATATCTCTGTATAGCCTTTTCAGTGTTTGCTTAAGGTATTAAATTGTGTATAAATTATCACATTACTGATGGTGACATTTTACCCATTGAATGAAATGTAAAAGTTTTATGTACCTTTTTGTCCCTTTACCCTCTAGGCCTTGTTGGGCCTTTTTTCCCCAGTGCTCCTTGATGTTTCTGGGTGGTGGGCTTCTTTAGCTTCAGGTCTGGAGTACAGAAGGCAGAAATTGTGCCATTCCTTGGCCTCAAAATTGCTGCTGGCCTGCTTTTTTCTCTCTGCCTTTCAGAATCTTCTGTTTATTTCATGTATACTGTCTCAGGTTTGTAGCTGTAATTGGTGGGAAGAATAGGGGAAAGAGTATGTCTAGTCCATTTTCCCACAAGTAGAAGTACTCCCTCTCAATGTTTTTAAAAAAATATTTTATGTATTTCTTTAGCCCTGGATGGTGTGGCTGAGTGGGTGGAATGGAACTTGGGCCTGCGAACCAAAAGGTCACTGTTTAGATTCAGGTCAGGACACATGTCTGTGTTGCGGGCCAGGCCCTTGGTGGGCAGCGAGTCGGAGGCAACTAATCCATGTGTCTCACACATTGACATTTCCCTCCCTCTCTTTCTCCGTCCTCCCCTATTTATTTATTTGTTTACTTATTTAAATTATATTTATTAAAATTTTATGCTTATGAGAGGAAAACCCATGAATTTTAGAGCTTGAAGACCCAATTTAAAATTTTGCTCTATTGTACATATTAAAAACCATAAATATGTAAATATTTAAATAAGCTTATTATCTCTAAGAAAAAAATTTTGTGGCTGTTTTATTTCCAGAAGTTGTTTAACTTTTTGAGTACAAATGCTTTTATTTGTAGAATTAAAATAGTAATTATCTCTACCTTACAGGGTTCAGAGAGATTTAAATGAGAAAACATAATGATAATGATAACAGCTACTATCTTTTGAGTGTTTGTGATGGCCGGTCTTTCATTGTTTAACTTAATATCTTTACAGTGTTGTTGCTTTACCTGTTACTGGTTGTTCAGTTCAAAGAAGCATAGGTTAAAGCACCTGTGTTTTAGTCACACACACCTGCTCAGAGAAGCAAGTCTCAGTATTTGTACCCAGTTAAGCATCTTGAGAAATAACATGTTTTTATTTTCATTAATCCATATCTGCACACTTGTTACATAATCCTTCACAGTTTTGCCTGAATATTTTTCTTTCTTGAATCAGAAAAAAATTTGGGTGTCTTAATAAAAAATATATTTTCAACTTGGCAAAGAAATATTCTATTTCTTGGCCCTGAATATTCTGTTATTACTAATAGATGCTTTAAATAGGGTCTTAGTACTAGTTTCTTTTGGCTGCTGTGATAAAGTGCCACAAACAGGGTGGCTTAAAACAAAAGTAATTTATTTTCTCACAGTGCTTCAGTCCAGAAATCTAAAACCAGCATCAGTGGGCTGAAATCAAGGCTTCGGCACGGCCATGCTGCCTTTGGAGGATCTAGGAGAGAATTAGTTTCTTGCCTCTTCCACATTGTGGTGGCTGCTTGTAACTGCATCACTTCTGTATTTAGGACCAGAATCTTCAGATCTCTCTTTGCTATGTCTTCATATGGTTTTCTCTGCTGTGTGGTCCCACTCTCCCTCTGTCTTTGTATAAGGATATACATGATTGCATTTGACTCACTCAGATAGATCACATCTTTTATTTTTTATCTTAAATTTTTGCCATGAAAGGTCCATGGATTGGTATATGGAGATCTTTTGGAGGTCCAATTTTCACCCTACCTTAGTCTGGTTATATATTTTTACTAGGATAATCAACAGTAGCAACAAAGAAAATTAAGCCACTGTTTAGAAACTTAGCAAAATTCCAAAGATTTTAAAGAAAAAAGAATTCCTCCAGTAAACATTTTGTCACTGTAAAGTATTATAAAACTGTTATGTTAATGATCATTACTGGCTTTCCATGAAAGGTATGGGTAACGTCTAAGCAAGAGGAGTAAAGAGAGTATAACACGAGACATGAAGGAGTGTTAGAAGGTCAGTACCTTGTGGGTTTTTTAATTGTATCTGTTGAAAATTGAGAAATAACTAGGTTAAAACATACATTAAAAAAAATTTTTTTTTGCTTAAAGTTTTAAAATTCCTCCCCCCTTCCTCCTTTCTAAAGGTGCCCCTTACAGAAGCAGTAGATCCAGTGGATTTGGAAGATTACCTCATTACTCATCCTTTAGCTGTGGATTCTGGGCCTTTAAGGGATTTGATTGAATTCCCTCCAGATGATATCGAAGTTGTTTATAGTCCTAGGGACTGCAGAACCCTTGTTTCAGCTGTACCTGAAGAAAGGTAAGGGCACATTTACCTATTTTTGGTTTCAGTGCAACTACAGAAAAGCTACCTTCCATTATTTGATTTATATCCTGTTTTGTTATGGTGGGGTTATGTCTGTTATACAAACAAGAGCTGTAGCAACCAAATTCGCCAACATCAGTGCCTTCCTGTCTAAATTGCAAATATGTTTTCTTTTTTAAAATAGTGAAATGGATCCACATGTTAGAGATTGTATAAGAAGTTATACAGAAGACTGGGCAATTGTGAATAGAAAGTAAGTTATATGTTTATTATAACACTTAAAAATACTGAGTAGGATATTGAGTAGGATCTATAACTGGATTAAGGTAAAAGCAAAAGAAGAACCTTTTATATAGATGTCTTATTTTAGGGGTTCCACAATTACTTTTACTTATTCTTCTTATAAAATAATAGGTTTGTGGGGATAGTATTTCTATATTACCATAGATCTCGAATAACTAATAGTATATGATAATGATTTGCAGTCTAGTTTTTTTAGAGAAATTATTGATAGATATTGATGAATAATTTTATTATTAAAAAATGCAGTTTATTGAAATTTAAATAGTTAAATTTAATAGTTAATTTTCCAGATCAAGCTGTTTGAAACATCTCTACCCCTCATTAACTAAATTTTTACAGGTCTTTGATCTGTACATTTAATCAAATAAGTATTTATAAAAAATAATGTTTTATTCTAGCACAAATTTTATTTTTCGAATGGATGGTGTTGAGTATGACATCAGGTGAAGAGGTAAAATGGACTCCTATGACTATGTTGCCAGCAGTGCAGAGCTTGCGGGCCCCCTCAGTGCCGCTGAGCCCCGACCACTATGGCCCTGGGGTTTGAGGGCTGGTGCCCTCAGGTCACTGCCCACTGACCCCAGTCTACTCTCCCTGGGTAAATTCATGGAGAAAAATGAATGGATAACAACAGAAAATGGTACTGGAACAGTGGGGCTCAGCAGTTTTGCACAGGAAGCTTTGGGAGGTGTTGCTGGGGCAAAATCAGACAAGCAAGATGAGTTTGGTGTGTTGGAAAGTGTGAAAGCTGCTAGTGAACTCTATTCTCCTCTAACAGGAGAGGCAACTGAAATTAGTGAAACTCTTGCAGAAAATCCAGCACTTGTCAATAAATCTTGTTGTGATGGTGGTTTGCAATCAAGATGACCCTGCATAACCCTTCAGAACTAGATGAACTAATGAGTGAAGAAGCATATGAGAAATACATAAAGTCTGCTCAGTGAAAATGGATCTCCAAATAAAGTAGCATGAAACAACTTGATCTAGCATGGTTGTCTTAAATTAACGTAGATAGAAGGTTTAAAATAGCAACTTTTAGTAATACCAATGGAAAAAGAAACCACAACAATGCTACTGGAAGAAAATACCCCTTAACTATATAATGATTGCAGATAAATACAATATGCAGCTTTTTACAGCACCCTATAATTTTTAGGCTGGGCTACAGTTAATATTCAGCATTCCTGAAAATATCTATGGTGAAATCCAGTTATCAAAATGATGCAATTCAAGGATAACATTACTATCATGAGTCTTCTATAGTATTGTAAATTGCTTACATCTGTCTGTGGATTTGGGTCAGAATACTTAATGATATTGCCATTGGAAATAACTAGCAATGGAGAAAGTTTTTGCAGTCATTCTAGTGTCAGATGATGATTAGTACTGTCCTAACTTTGTGATATACTGCACCTGCTGGTGCTATGCTTGTGCAGTGAAACAGCAGCTTTGCAGGAAAACAAGAAAGTTTAATAATAAAATGCTCAACTTCAAATAAAACTACCTTTTCTTTGCTACTTTGCATAGTGAAGAGAAGAATGTTCGTATGAAACTTCGAAGCCTTAGTTTTTAAGGGAAATATGATGGCTGAAGTAGTGGAGAATTATGACACTGGTTTCCGGGAGTGAAGTGGCCTGTGCCCATTTGCGCCAGCGATGGTGATGTGACCGTTGCATACTGTTTTGCCCTTATAGCTGCCGTCTTATTTCACTGGGTTTAATATTGTGCTAAGCATCACTCTTGGGAATGCTGCTGACATGCTCTTTAGTTTTAGTGTTACCTAATAAAAGCACAGACTGCTACTCTTTATAAAGAAGAGCTGTTTTATGAACTTAAAATTTTGATAAGTATTTCAATAGCAAGATTTTAGACGTTAGTGCTAAAAATTGTTCCTCTGTCAGATAACGCAAAAGTCTTTACATCTATGCATGTATGTTGGAAACTTATAATCAGTATCTTAATAAGAAGAGAATAGTTATAAAATATATTAACTTAGAATATGGAATGTGCTACTTAATTTTTTTACAAAGCCTCTCCTCCTCTCCCCTCCCCTCCCCTCTCCTTTCCCTCTTCCCCCTCCTGTCCCTGTCCCTCTTCCTTCCCTTCTCTTCCCTCCTCTCTGCCCTCCCCTCCATTCTCTCTTCTCTTCTTCTCTTGCCCTCCCCTCTCTCCCTTCTTCTCTACTCCCTCTGCCTTCTCCCCTCTTCCCCCCCACACCCGTCCCTCCTTACCCCTCTCCTCTACCCTCCCCACTCCCTGAGAGAGAAGAAAGGAAGGAGAAAGAGAGGGAGAGAAACATCGATCTTGTATGTGCCTGACCTGGGACAGAATCCATGACCCAGGCACATCCCCTGACTAGGAATCAAACCAGTGGAACAATGCCCAACCAACAAAACCATGCTGGTCAGGGCTCTACTACTTAATTCTAATTATAGGGTTGCTGACCTTGATTTAGGCAAGAGGGGAAGACAGTTAACATTTATGGGTACTTACTATGTGCTGGTCATTTTATTGGGCACTTTATATTCATCTCATTTAAGGTTCCAACAGAAAAGCAGCTCAGGCTCAGAGTAGTTAAGTAAGTTTTTTGAGGTCCCACAGCCAAATAGTGAGATAATGAGATTAAAACAGCATCAGATTCTAAAGCTTATGTATAATTTTTGTTACACTAGATATTTTTTATTATCTGCAATAGTAAATGGAAGACAAAAAAAGGATACTTTTGATAGAAATTTTAAAATATCCCTGAAGTAAAAGACAGAAAACTGCACAAGAACAACAATTAAAATAAAATAAAAAAATAAAATAGAGTAATAACTTGTAACATCCTAAAAAAAAAAAAGTATCCCTGAAAGACAGAAGAGAGGTATGAGTGGAACATAAGAGAAAACCATAGTACAGAATAATTTAAGAAGAGATATATATATCTTTTAAAGTTATATATGTATGTATATATAAATAAAACATATACTACAGGATTGAGCAAAGTGGATTTACAGTTGTTTGCGTGGAAAATAATAAATAATACAAGAATAAATTCTTTTGGGTACTCACAACTGTAAACTACTTTTGCCCCATTCTGTGTATAGTAGTTTAAGCTCAGAAGGAGTGAATACAGGCAATGGAAGGGGAGCCTGGGGGAACTAACGGGCATTATTTTACTTTGAAACCCTTTCTACCATGTGTGCACAGTTGTGGCGACAAAGGTATCTGCCTTTTTAAAGAGTGGCAGTTGTAGAGGCCTGAGTTGATAGTATAGTGCCCAGGGAGGGCAAACCTTGGAAGAAGACAACCATTACACCCAGAAGACTTGTCCTGGCAGACTGCCTGTCTGCGTGATTTGACTCTTCTCTGTGGAGAAGATGGAGTAGAGAAGACCATGTGGAGAAGACTGGGCTGTGGACTGGGTGGAGCAGATACAGTATTTCCAGACAGATATGGGGATACAAATTAAAAAATAAGCATAGAACCTGGACTTGCCAACTATTTGATGAAAGCTATTGCATTTGGAAGAGAATTATCAAACTACAAATAAAAACTATCATGAAATAGTTAGTGGACTACATATCAAGGCACATAAGTATAATTAATATCTTCAAAGAGATGTGAATGGATGTGGTAACCAGACAAATACCAACTATTTGTCTTTGGAAATTAAAATTTGCTCAGTGAAAAATTACTAAAACTCAGCAGATGGGCTAAATGTCAGAGGTGACTGGAGAGTAGACTAGATGAAGCCACAAGTTTTCCATAATTCAGCACAAAGGAGAAAGGAACAGAAAATACTTCATTTATTTATTCATTCAATAAATACTTATTGAGAGTCCTGTATGTGCCAGGCAGTATACTAAGCAGTGATGATACAACAGTCAGCAAACTAACTCCCTGTCCTCATGGACCTTACATTAGTTGGGGATGAGGGCAATGGACAATAAACAAACAAAGATAAGTATGTACCAGATATGGTGGATGTGACCCTTGTGGAGAAAAAAAGTAGGGAGAAGGGGATAGGAGGAGCCGAGAAGAAGGGCTCAATTTTCTACTTCATGTAAGTAATCAGAAGAGGCCTAACTGATACAGATGAATTTGAGCAAAGGAATTAAGGGGGTGAGCCCTTTGTATATCTGGGGGAAGAGTGTATTAGAGGGAAGAACAGTGCATGCAAAGGCTTCATATTGGAAGCATGCTAGGATTGTACCAGGAAGAGCAAAGATGTCAGTGTGACTGGAACGGAATAAATGAGGGTGAGAATGCCAAGATAGGAGGTCACGCAAATGTTAGTGTGTAGGGGGTTGATGGGTAATCATGTAGAGCCTTATCATAGCAATTGACTAGAGGACACAATGGTAATACATAAAAGAGTGTTAATCATGAATGTGAGCTGTGTAGAATTTTATACTGTCAGCTTTTTGGAACATAAAGGAGGTAGTCCTGACCTGTGTGGCTCAGTTGGTTGGGCATTGTCCTGCGAAGCGACACGTTGTGGGTTCGATTTCTGGTCAGCACACATCCTTGGGCTGTGGGCCTGCCCCTGGTCAGGGCATGTGCAAGAGGCAATGATTGATGTTTCTCACATTGATGTTTCTCTTGCTCTCTTTCTGCCTCCCTTCTCCTCTCTCTAAAAATAAATGAATAAGAAATTATTCATAAAAAAGAAGGTAAAGGAGGCAGAACGTAACATTATTATTGGTTATTAGAGCACCTTAGATATGCAACATCACAAATCAAGGCGCTCTAAACATTTCACGAAAGGTTAAAACATCCGAGCATACCTTTCGTGGTACTGTATAGAGTGCCTTTATCTTAGTTCTTCCAGAGAAAATTGCTTCCTTTTATTTTGTGATTATGCTGTGGTGTGAATGTCATGTAGCTTCTATTTTTGTCCCCCAAAGGAATATCCATTTTATTTTACTTGAATCTGAGCCAGGAGACACCGTTACAAGTAATGCGTGCATAGAGCACTACCTTCAGTGCAGCGTGGGGCCACATGCCATGGCACTCTACAAGATTAGGTGCTCAGTTGGCACTTGCCGATGATTTGAACAGTGGTTTCAGTGGTGGTACTAATAACAGTAATGACTGTAAATAACGCTGTACTTTTAATATCTTCAGCAACAAGACATGATGTCAGTGATTCATATATTTGATTCTTTATTATTTCATAAATTGTCTGATAGCAAGAACCATATCATCCTCTGTTAATCATAATTGTTTTTGCTCCAGTTAGAAATTTACCCTGTTTCACTGTATGAGGTATGAACAATAATTGCTCTTTGACCTTAGTGTCTTTGATGTTCTTGGATACTGGGTCGTTAGGAAAGAAGGAAACGTTAAGAGCGTAACAGTACATGTTATGTAATACACGTAGACAGTGATGTAGATCCTGACCTTTTTATTTTAAAAGTCTGCAGCTTTAGGTTGGTTAAGATACCTGAGAGATGGAGCAAAATACTTTGGCTCTTTGAAACTTTAAGATTTAATGTTTTTATGTCTGTTTTTTTGCCTTTTAAAACTTTATATTGTTATGAATGCAGTATATATTTCCTACTCTAACATTTTATTCTTTGACATGGCTTTCCATCCTTTCCTTTTACCAATCTATTCTATGAACTGAAAGAACAACTTTATTTTTATAATTTCTAATTTGTAATTTATTTTATTTCTTCTAACACCATTTGTCCCCCTTGTACTCTCTTCCACCTGCCGTCCCGCCCCCAGCCATTCTTTCTCTTTTGTTTTTCTTTTTTCTCAATCCCTCTATCCCTGGTCCTCCGCACTTCCCCCTGGTCTCTGTCTATGAGTCTCTCTATTTTGCTTGTTAGTTCAGTTTGTTCATTAGATTCCACCTAACTTTAAATTGTATATACATGGTTGTCACAAAAAGAAGGAGAATGTGATTTATGTCTGGAAACTCATAATCTGCTCTGTAGTTGGATTAAAAGAACTTTGACTGGAAGTTTTCTTAAACCTCTGGTTAAATGTTTAGCACACTTAGAACTGCCAGAATATACCTTTATTATGTAAAGAAATAATGCAGAGAATATTTAGCTTATTATTAATGATGAAAAAGTAAAAATTGTTCAAAAAATTAATATTCATTTAACTTTTATTTTGAATAGGTATCATAAATTGGGAACAGGATTTAATCCCAATACATTAGATAAGCAGAAGGAAAGGCAAAAAGGTTTGCCAAAACAGGTCTTTGAATCTGATGAAGCTCCAGATGGCAGCAGCTATCAGGATGAGCAAGTAATATTTTTATTTTTAAATGACTATAAGTGTTTTTTTCTAAAATAGTTTATGTTTTATTCATTAACTAATATACTTATTTTTTTAATGTTTTGCATGACAGGATGATCTTAAAAGGCGTTCCATGTCCATAGACGATACTCCAAGGGGTAGCTGGGCCTGCAGTATTTTTGACTTGAAAAATTCCCTTCCTGATGCTCTGCTTCCCAATTTACTTGATCGAACTCCAAATGAAGAAATAGACCGTCAGAATGATGACCAAAGGAAATCAAATCGCCACAAAGAACTCTTTGCTTTGCATCCATCACCAGATGAGGTATAGTTATTTGGGAATATAGACAGAGAAAATTATGAAATAGATATTTTGGAAGTATGAATTGTATATATTATAATAATAGGAAATAAAATTTAACTGAAATATAGCTGTATTTTTGTAAATAAAATATAATTTTTATTCTAACAAATTTATCCTTAATAATTTCTGTGAATTTAGCACACTTACTTATGATCTAATGACTTCTGTTTGAGGATAAATAGGTCATTCTATTGTATGTTCAATTGTGAAGGCTAAAAGTATTAAATTAATAAAATGACTTCTTAAAGAAATTGTAAAGGGTTGAAATATGATAAGCATGTTCATTTTGGTGTTGCTTGTCACTTTCTAGGAAGAACCAATAGAACGACTTAGTGTTCCTGATGTGCCCAAAGAACATTTTGGTCAAAGACTTCTTGTAAAATGTTTATCACTCAAGTGAGTATTTATTTTGTTTATTGTATCCTTTAGTTTACTGTGTTCTTTTGAGAAGCATTGTTCTTGTGAATCTGAGCTTTAGAGCATTTTTGGCTCACAGGTGACGATGACGGCGATGATGACTTTTTGCCACAGCTGTACAATTGGTCTTAAAACCTGAAAAAAAAAGTTCACTGAAATGCCGTTCTCTGGTATTAGTGGGTACTGTTCTTGGTTTGGGGGGTATGAACACAAAGTAACTTTTTCCTTAAAGAATTGATTATACATATTACATGATAGGCTTCTTAAAAAAAATTTTGAAGTATATATTTTTCTCCTTTAAAAAATTCAAATGTATATTCACGTTTATATTCTGCTTCACAGAGTGCTCTCTCTTATTTTGTTTCATGCTGTCTCCAGAGTAATTCTATTAGGCGGATATTATTTTCTTCATTTTACAAATGAGAAAACTAGGGTCAAAAGCCTTAGCAGAGTTTAACTGGCACGCAAATCATTGTGCAGCCAGTAACTGAAAAACAAGCCATGTTCTTTTCGTTCTATTATGTTCATTTTATTAGTTAGTTATTCTGACTTATGAAGAAAGAAATTCCAATCCATAGCTGTTTTGAAAGAAGCAGCTCATCAGTACAGACCGCTTCTGTGTACAGATAACATGCGCAATTTTCTCCCTTTGAAAGCTAAGGCTTTATATATGTAATTAGACTTATCCAGAAACCTGTTAGATTTAGTGTGTTGGGTCTTTCGAATATCTGAACACCTGTTTATAATCTTTTTTTAAGAACAAGTTTTTATACAATTGTCATAAATTTCACCCTTTTGAAGTAAACAGGTGGGTGGTTTTTCGTACATTCATAGTTACGCAATTATCACTACTAACTGATTCTAGAACATATTCATCACCTTCGAAAGGAACTCTGTAACTGTTAGTAGTCTGCTCAGGTTTTCATAACAAAATACCATGTACTCGGGGGCTTAAACAACAGATTTTTATTTTCTTACGGTTTTGGAGACTTTGAAGATCAAGTGCTGGTAAGATTGGTTCTTGGTGAGGCCTCTTTTCCTGGCTTGCAGATGGCCATCTTCTTGCTGTTCCCTCAAATGTCCTTTGCTTTGATCCTGCAAGGAGAGAGAGCTGTCTCTGGTGTCACTTCTTCTCTTTATAAAGACACCAGTCCTAATGAATTAGGGTTTCACCCTTATGATCTTATTTCACCTTAATTACCTCCTTGAAGACCCTGTCTCTAAATATAGTCACATTGGGAGTTAGGGCTTCCACATACGGATTTGGGGGTGGTGGTGGAAACACCATTCAGTTCATTAAAATACCAGTTAGCAGTCACCCCCATTCTCTCTGTCCCTGACAAGCACTAACCTGCCTTCTGTTTCTATGAGTTTGCCTGTTCTGCATAATTCATAAAGTGGATTACACAGTTTGTGTCCCGTTGTTTGTAGCTTCTTTCCCGTAGCGTAATGTTTTCAGGGTTCATCTGTGTTGCAGCATGTAGCAGCACTTCATTGCTTTATGACTGCATAGTACTCCAATGTGCATATAACACATTCTGCTTGTCTGTTCATCAGCTGGTGAACATTTGGGTTGTTTTCCCTTAAAAAGTAACAGCTTTGTTGAGTTATAATTCACATGTTACGCAGCTCACCCAGGGTATACCCATATATAGTTCACTTGTAAATTCACCTAGTTCACCCAGTATGCAATTCAGAGGATTTTAGTATATTCACGTATTTATGCAGTTATCATCAAAACTTTAGAACATTTTCATCATCCCCAGAAGAAATTCCATAGCCATTTGAAGTTACTTTGTTTTCCCCAATTCCTCCAGCCCTAGGCAATCACCAATCTATTTTTTTGTTTATATAGATTTTCTTCTTCTGGTCATTTTCCATAAACAGAGTCACATAATGTGGGGCTCTTTTTGTCTGTCTTCTTTCACTTAGTATATGCTTTCAAAGTATATGTATGTTGTAGCATGTATCAATAATTCATTTCTTTTTATGGTGAGGTAATATTGTAATGGACAGATACACCACATTTTGTTTATCCATTTGTCAGTTTATGACCATTTGGGTTGTTTCCATTTTTAAGCTGTTATGAATCATCTTGATAGGACATTTATGTACAAGTTTTTGTATGGATATGTGTTTCATTTCTCTTGGGTATATACCTAGGATTGGAATGCTGGTTGATAGGTAAATCCATGTTTAAGTTTTGGAGAAATTGTCGGACTATTTTCCAAAACAGCTGTTCAATTTTACATTCCCACCATCAAATACAAGCCTTCTAATTTCACCATGTTCTCACCAACACTTTTTATTGCCTTTTTTTAAAGATTTTATTTATTTATTTTTAGACAGAGAGAAAGGGAGGGAGAAAGAGAGGGACAGAAACAACATGTGGTTGCCTCTCATGTGCCCCCTACAGGGGACCTGGCCTGTAACCCAGGCATGTGCCCTGACTGGGAATTGAACCCGTGACCCTTTGCTTTGCAGGCCAGCACTCAATCTACGGAGCCACACCAGCCAGGGCTATTGTCTGTCTTTTTTTATCATAGCCATCCTGTTGAGTGTGATGTGAAGTGGTATCTCATTGTGGTTTTTTTACTTATGATCTTCTTGACTAATAAAGTTACAGTTTTATTATTTCTTTCTTAGACAGATACAATATAGAATTATTTTTCACATCACTTTATATTCTTTAGCTTTAGTTTGTTCAGCTCTTGTTAAAAATTCTGAACTAAGAATTACATATATCTGATTAATCTATGATAAGGAAAATCTAGATTTAGGATAAGGAGGAACTTGTTCACATTGTAATTTCAGAAAGTTTTATTTTAGTTAATTATAGAAATGAAATCATTTTTTAAATAATTTCTCTTACATTTTATTCTCCAGGAATAGCCTTCCCTTATCCTCTGTGAGCAAATTTTTTCTAATATTTAGAAGATTGTCTGTCTAGACATTCAGGGAAACCCCACCCAGGCATAGTTATGTGGGAAAGGAACAAACTCTCCTCTACCCTCAAGGTTCTTTTTTCTAGTCTAATAATCAAATAGGCATGAGACATATTAGCAAGAGAAAATAACCAGATTTATGCCACGTACATAGGTATAGGAATTCCACTCACATACATGAGAAAGTCAGGTCTAGCTAGGAACGATGTAAGGCATGCACCTTGAAGGCTTCAGAGGGTCATTGGAATTAACATTTCTGTTGCCTTTGACTCATTTTTTGCTTATTTTCAGCTGCATCTAAAATTTATATGAAAATGCAAAGGGCCAGAAGGAGGAAGGATGGTTTTGAAGAACTTTACAAAAAGCAACCAGAGATGAACTCTTTATGAAGCTACATAATTAATACATTATAGCATTGGTATACAATTAGACAAATAGACCAATGGAATAGATCTAGAAGTAAACATGCATGTTTATGGATTTTTTGATTTACCATAAAAGTGGCATTGTAGACAGTGGGGAAAGGCTGATCTTTTCAGTGAGTTGGCAGGACAGTCTGATATCTGTTTCTATTTGTTTGTGTGTGGTGTTTCTCTTTCTTTCTCTCCCCCACCACCCCCACTCTCTCTCTTTTCTTTCTGTCTCCCTTTCTCCACCCCTTCACCAACAGAGGGAGAAGAAGTTTCCAACACATAACACTTGACAAAATGCTCATAACCAGAATACATAAAGAAGTATAAAATGATGAAAAAAAGGTCAAACAATAAATAGGAAAGTAGGCCAAAAGGGGATATCCAGGTGGCCATTAAACATGAAAGGATGCATGTTAAAAATCTAGTAAGATACTGCTTACCCACCAGATTTGGTTAAAAAAAAAAAAGGACTGGCAAATCAAAAAGACTGGCGTTATCAAGTGTTACAGAAGATGTGGAGGAGAGGCTGACTTATGTAGGCAGTATCACCAAGATCCCTATTCTTTTGGCTTGTGGGTGGGTCTGCTAAGAAAAGCATCAGCAGGAAGTCAGAGGGTGGAAGAGAGTGAGATCAGGTTGGGTATTTATTTTTCTTAACTCATTTCCTGCTAGGCCACATGGATTGGTTGCTTCCCTGTCCCCTGGGCCGCAGTTTTTGTGAAGGGCTCTCCCTACAGCTCTGTTTTGGTTACCACGTGCACATTCTCCCTTAGGTCAAGGGTTGGTAATGACTTGCTGCTGTTGCTATTTCCAGGGAACGGCACTCTCTTCAGTTGTTTTCCCTAAATTATATCCAAATCCTTATAAATGGCCTTTTATTCAGCTCTTAACCCGATGAAAATATGTTGTTTGTGATACAAAAATGAGATTATTGACATTTTTGTCTGGATAATTATTTGTTTTCTGGGGGCTCTCCTAACAATGCAGAATAGTTAGCCACATCCTTGGCTACTGCCCAATAAATACCAGTAATACTCCTGCAGTAATGATAACCAAAAACATCTCTTGGCATTGCCAAAGGATGCAAATGAGTACTTGGTTGAGCAAAACCATCACTGCAGCATTTTAGTTAACCTCATACTGTGTTTTGTTTCATTTCACAATTATTTACTGAATGTAAGTCATTGTTTGTGGAAGTCAATTAGAGATCTCACTTAATCGTAGAGTTTTAAAATAAGTCATGAAAATTACTATGCCAGCATTTACAATGATAATAAGATTCATATTTATGTTGTAGAAATATATCCATAAAATACTAAGCTAAAAAAGCAGACTACAAAATATATAGACAAGGACATTCTTCATTTAAAAAAAGTCCATTTAACAAGTGCATTTATACATAGAAAAAAGTCTGAATGGATGGGTATTAAACTGTTGGTTATGGTTCTCTCCATGTGGTGGAATTTTGGATGCTTCTATTTTCTTCTGAATATTTTTATGTATCTGCTAAAGTTTTTACATTTAATATGTGATTTATAATCTGAAAAAAAAATCAGGTCTTTACTTTTGAAGTTTAAAATCTAGCATATCCACATACATAAATAACAAAATTATAGGTTAGAAAGTGCTTCGTGTCAGAAAATAGATTTAAAGTGCCATGAGTTTTTGGGCAGAGATTACTTGTATCTGGAGAAGTACAGTAGGTAGTTGTTGCTATAAACTGCGAAAGATCTGCCTGAAAGAGGGTGTTTCAGGAAGAAGGGGTAGCGTAGGTGGTGTGGCACAGGTTAGAAAAGTATAAGATATTGAGATTGTTTTTGGAATGAGAATTTCTCTCCAATCATGTTTTCTATTCATTTTAAAGCTGCTTCATTCTTTTTCTTCCTAAAGGTTTGAGATTGAAATTGAACCCATTTTTGCAAGTTTGGCTTTATATGATGTCAAGGAAAAGAAAAAGGTAAGATTATATGATTTAAAGTTAATCTTTTATCACAATCGAAGGTTTCAGAAACCTGATTTTAAGTTTCTTATTTTATTTTTTATTGTTGACACTGTTACAAATGTCCACTATTTCCCCCCCTTTGCCTCCCCCCACCCAGCCCCTGCCTCCCCCATTGTGGCTTTCTCTACATTGTTGTCTGTGTCTGTGGGCTATGTATATATGCATACACAGCATCTGTCTAGAAAAAAAATCTAGCCATTGCAGATATAACAGTAACAGTCTGCATGATATTGATGTAAGCTGGCAGCCAAGGAAAGTGGACTGTAACGCAGTTGCATAAACAATGATGACTTCACTGTGCTGGTCAGTGGGGATGGTAGTGCCATGGAATAAACATGGGTACTGTGTGGCCCTCACATTCAAAATGACTGGGTGAGCAGAGCAACGAGTCTGCATCAGATTTTGCGGTACACTTGAATGGAAACTATTCGGATGACTCACAAAGTTGTACCTATGGGCAACTGGTGATTGACACTTTATCATGAGAGCATGCCTGCTCACACATCATGTCTCTTGCAGGGGCTGTTTTTGGTGAAATATCAAATCACTCGTGTGACTCAGTCCTTCCCCTATAGCCCATATTTGGCACCCTGAAACTTCTGACTTTTCCCAAAACTAAAGTCATCTTAGAAAGGGAAGATTTCAGACTGTCAGTGAGACTCAGGGAAATACACCTGGGCAGCTGATGGCGATTGGGAGAACTGTGAGAGGTCCCAAGGTGCCTGCTTTGACGGGGACTGAGCTGTCATTGTCCTGTGTGCAGTGTTTCTGGTGTCTTGTCTCTTCTTCAATAAATGTCTATATTTTTCATACTACATGGCTGGATATGTTCTGGACAGACCTCATATGTTCTTAGGTTAATTTCTTCCAGTCCCCTACTCCACTCCCCTCTGAGATCTGTCTGTTCCATGTATCCATGCCTCTGGTTTTATTTTGTTTGTGAGTTTATTTTGTTTATTAGATTCCACATATGAGTGAGATCATACGCTATTTGTTTTTCTCTGACTGGCTTATTTCTTGTTTTATAAAATAAATTACAATTTTTATGAGAATTATTAAACATGGATCTCTTAAAAAGAAAAATGGTAATTTAGGACTTGTTAAATAGTTTCTTTCTGTGAAATAATTTAGTTGATACCTAGTTTTTATTTCATTGAATGAGTTCCAAAAGCCTGTAGCAGAAGCAACTTTCTTTTAATTTAAGAAATGGAAAAGATAGTACAAGAAATGCATTTCAGGCGATCTATAAAAAATAAGAATGACAATGACAGTGAGTTTTTGTTGACATAATTTTCAGTTTCTCACTAGACATCAGATCATTTATGTATATTTTAAATATTCTGTCTTAAATCCTGCCCTGAGTTTTATCATCAGAGTTCACAGAAGGCTGTCTCGTCACAGCATTTCATCACGTTCTAACCGTAAGGTGTAGCAGAAGCTCGACTTGGTTTCAGTGACATCTGCTGTCAACATATTATGGTTTCCTGCAGTGGAACTCTGCTCCAGCAACTTGTATTTGCTGCGTGGACAGCAGAGCGGTGACTGCTGGGTGGAGCGGGGTGTAAGGGGACTAAATGGTTATGGGAAAAGATACAATAAAGATTAAATGAAAAACAAAACTGCTGAGATATTATTCATGTGATTTTTAAAAGAAATCTTGGGGTAATTCATCTCAATAATATTTTTTTATATTATTAGAGGTTACATTTCTAATCAAAAGAGTTTGAGATATGCTTCTTTAGACTCTGTTTATTATATTTCCCAAATAGTTTGTACATTTCTTTTGCTTTGATTTAGACATGTAAAAATTGGTCAATGAAATATATGATGAACTATGTTATAGTATATGTTTTAAAATCTGTCATAACTTAAGATTAGGTATGTATGATTTCTGTCAGTTTTTTTAAATGTACAGATTTAAAAATATAATATATGATTATATTTTTTAGATTTCAGAAAACTTTTATTTTGACCTTAATTCTGAGCAGATGAAAGGATTGTTACGCCCACATGTGCCACCTGCTGCCATTACCACCCTGGCAAGATCAGCTATTTTCTCTATCACTTATCCTTCCCAAGATGTTTTTCTTGTAATAAAGGTGAGAATAATTTTAAATATATTTGTTTATTAGTACATGTAGACTAGTTTCCTGTCGATGTGGCAGCTTTTCATGGACACAGATTTTACCTTTACTTATTTTTTTATCTTAATATTCCTTAAGGAACACTATAGGTGGTACCGAATTTTTTATTTTGAGTTATAGGGGTTATATTAGTCAGAGTTCTCCATAGAAACAAACCGGTGGAATGCACACACATAGACACACACACACGCGCGAAGGAATTGAGTCATGTAATTATGGGGGCCGACAAGTCTGAAATTTGAAGGACAGGTTGGCTGGCTGGAAGTTCAAGTAAAAGCTGATGTTGTGGTCTTGACTTTGGTTTCTGTAGGGCAGCATACCGGGAACTCAGGCAAGTAGTCTTGAGAATGCCTTTGTTGAGAAACCTATGGCTTGGCTCCGTGGCCTTCAATTAACTAGACAAGGCCCACTCCCATCTTGAGGGTAATCTGCTGTCCCTCTGAGTCTACTGCTTTAAATGTTAATTACCTCTAAAAAATGCCTCCACAGCAACATTTAGTCTGGTATTTGATCAAACAACTGGGCATTGTAGTCTAGCCAAATTGACCTATAAAATTAACCATCACAGGAGCTATACCATAATTTCATTACTGAGTTCCTAAATTATATACTGGTAAATATGAAAATCTAAATCATTGAGGTTATGGAGCATTATGATTTGACTATCAACCAAGTAAGAATAAAGATCACAAATCCTAAAATGTGAATATTTCTAAGCTACTTAAGGCAGTGATTTTAAACCTTCTTCATCTCATGGCAAACATAAACTAATCACTAAAATTCTTTGGCACACCAAAAAATATATTTTTTGCCAATGTGCCCCCCAGAAGATATAATTTTGATTGATTTACAAAATAATAATAATACTAGTAATAGTAATTACCTGCCCTTTTTGGTCCAAAGTGACTTTTTAAAAAAATGATGTGCCTATACTTTATATAAGGGTTTCTGGTACTAAGAATTAACCAGTCACATGCAACCTTATTAGGTGATGTGTCCAGTAAGATGTAGCTCTGTTATATGACATATATATTTATGGTTCAAGACAGGACATTCACATCGGATGGCTATTGTTGTGTTGGCTGTTGTCATTTTTTTATTTGACAATCTAAGGGAAAAGAGGACAGTTTCTCTGACTAAATAGTCAGGTGTTGCATGTTTTAAAAATTCTTGCAGTATACAAGTTGAAAATTGCTGGTGTAGATGTTATGTTTAACATAAGTACATCAAACAGTTTCCCATAATGATTCAACCATTTTAATCTCTTACCAAACTTGTATTTGTCAGTCTTCTTAATTATAGTCATTCTGGTATTCATTGTTTATAATTTGCCTTTCCTCTGATAGTACTGATTTGCCCACCTTTGTGTGCTTATTGGTCATTGGATATTGTTTTTTTGTGAAATGCCTGTTGAAATCATTTGCCCATATTTTTATTGGGTTGTTTTGACTTTTGTATTATTGATTTGTAGGAATTCTTAAGGTATTCTGGATGTTAGTTCGTTGTTGGTTATTTTTATTCCTCACATTGTTTTGCTACTCTTTGCTTGCTTTCTTTCAGAATGTTATGTTTTGATGAACCAAAATTTGTAGTTTTACATTGTCTAATTGATTAACCTTCCTTTTTATGTCTATGGTATTTTGTATTTTGTATATAATTTTTTTGCTTCGCTCAAAGTCAAGAACATAATTCTCTTTAGTTATCCCTTGTAAGAGGAATTATTTTAGCTTTCCCACATAGGCCTATAATCTATATGAAATTGAACTTTGTGTTTGCAGTGAGGTAGAGATGAACATTAATCTTTTTCCTTTCTCCTAAATATGAATAGCCAAATGACAGAACACTATTTGTGAGAGATTTTCCCCCATTACTTTTGCAAAGTCTCCTTTGTTATGTGAGGTCATTTCTCTGGAGTCTTTTTTTGTTCCACTGGTCTATTTGCCATTTCTTGCTGGAATGTTGACTGGGATTGCTTTAAATATACACAGATCAATTTGGGAAGGCTGACATTTTTTTTTTATAGTTTAATGTAATTTAACAGCAAACTTACAGGAACAGCATAGAAGACAGACATTAAAAACATACTTGCATGTAGGACAATTTAATCAGAAAAGTATAGTGAATGGATAGACTCTACTATATGATAAAAATGCTACAAACACCATTTAGTTGCCATCAATGAGAAATTTACTTGTTTAAAAAAATCCAAATGCTGGCCCTGTCCAGAAAAATTTTATAGGTTTATTTATATTGTTATAAAGTTGAACTGCTTAAAACATGTTCACTGAAACACTTTGACTTGCATTAATGCTTTATTTCCTCACATTTATATTAAAAAAAATTCACACACAAATGAAAATGGAAAAAGTGCCAATATCTGATTTCTGTCCCCTATTTTCTACTTGCAATCAGGGGGTGCCTTTTGACCCCATGGAAAAAAAAAAAACCTAACGTTCAGAACTACCAGTAACAGGAAGAAGAAAAATTTCTTTTTAAGGAACGAAATGTTTCCCATCATAGCAGATTCTTAGTCACATTCTTCACGTATGCAGCATGCTAGCTGGATGTCGTTTGGCATAATTGTTACACGTTTGGCATGGACAGCACACAGGTTGATGTCTTCAAAAAGGCCAAACAGATAGGCTTCCCTTGCCTCCCGCAAAGCACCAATAGCTGCGCTCTGGAAGCGCAGGTCCGTTTTGAAGCCCTGAGCAATTTCTCGCACCACACGCTGGAAGGGAAGTTTGTGAACCAGAAGTTCAGTGGACTTCTGATAACATCCAATTTCACACAGTGTCACATACCAGGCCTGTAATGATGAGGTTTCTTCACCCCTCTGGTAGAGGGCGCATTCCTGCAAGTGGCTTTGGTAGCCAGTGGCTTCCTTGGTCCTTTACTACTGGTTGATTTGTGGTCAGTCTGCTTTGTACAAGCCATGGTATAGAGACCTCTTTACTTACCCTCCTTCTCCTTCGGCTGGAGCTTGGTGAGCTGGAGGAGGCCCTGGCGTTAGAGAGTGATGGTGGCTGTGAACACCTGACATCTTTAAACTATTGAGTATTTAAATCAATGAACATGGTATATTTCTCCATGTTTTTAGGTCTTTTCCTTTCATATCTTCCTGGTAATTTGATAATTCTGATGCTATTGTAAATGATATTAAAGTTATTTAATTTTAAATTATATACAGAATTTCATTTTGTTCTTCACTGGTATATAAGAAATTCAATGATCTTTTCTTAATAAACTTTTATTTACACTTAGCAACCCTCAGAAAGTATACACCATCAATGATTTTTGCGTACTTAGCTGAGTTATGTAACCAACATCCTGATTAATGTATATTGGGTTGGCCAGAAAGTCTGTTACTTTTTTTTCTGTATGCTGGCTCCAATAGTGCTTAGTTGTCTTTAACTTCATTTAAAACAATTTTGTTAGATTGCATTGTGACAGCTGACATATCAGTGTGCATTTAAAAAAACTTATCAAAATTGGTGAATTTTTGTGCAGCCATTTTAATATTGAAGATGGAAGAAGATACGCAACGTATTTTTGGCATATTATGCTTTATTATTTCAAGAAAGGTAAAAATGCAACTGAAACACAAAAAAAGATTTGCAAATTGTATGGAGAAGGCGCTGTGACTGGTCGAACTTGTCAAAAGTAGTTTGTGAAGTATGTCAGTTCTATTGACATTCTGGCCAAATCTTTGCTGTGCTGCATAAGCATTGGAAGATGTTTAGCAGCATCCCTGGTCTCTGCCTGCTGAAGCCAATAGTGGGAGATAGATGACATGCTCAAAATATCCAAATCAGTAAAGTTACTGGTGAAAATGAAAAACGTGTCTTTTATTTTATGGGAAAAAAAGCCGTGTGGACTTTCTGGCCATCCCAGTAGAACACTGCCGAACGGCCTTCTTCGTGCTTCCACCCGCTGTTCTGAATTATGTCACCATACGTCAGTTTCGCCTCTTTTTGAACTTCATAGAAATCTTGTAATATGTATTTTTGTGTCTGGCTTGCTAAAGAATTAACTCTAAAATTCACCCAGCAGTAGTCTGTTGCTTTTAATCTTGTATAATATTCTGTTATATGAATATATCATAGTTTGTCTATTCCTATTGTTGATGGATATTGGTGTTATTTTTAGCTTTTGGCTATCACAAGTAATGATGCTGTAAACATTCTCACGTGACTTTTGGTGCAAAAAATGTTTTCATTTCTGTTTAGTATATAGATAGGTGTTAAATTACTGTATCATAGTATATTTTATAGCTTCAATTTTGGTAGAAACAATCAGTTTTCTAATACAGTTAGTTCAATTCATTCCCATCAGTAGTGGCTGAGAATTTCAGTTGCTCCATTTCCTTCTTTAACACTTGCTATCATAAAATTTGATTGTACTTTACATTTTAATTTTATTAATATTATTTTATCATATATTCTATTTTATTTTGGTTGCATCTGCAGGGTTATCAATTTGGTTTTAATTTATAATTCCCTGGTAACTATGAATGTTCAGTGATTTATGGCTATTTGCATATTGTTTTGTTAAGTGCTTATTCAAATTGTTCATTTTTAACTTGTTTGTAAGTGATTTTAGTGTAATATACATAAAATATACAAATTTTTTCCAGAAATAAATAATCTATAATTTTTATTATTTTCTTAAACTAGCTTCCTTCCTTCCTTTCTTCCTTACCTGAAGGCATGCTTATTGGTTTTTAAAGAGGAAGAAAGGAGGGAGAGAGAGAGGAAGAGAAACATCAATGCAAGAGAGAAACATCGAATGGTTGCCTCTCATGTCCCCTGACTGTGGACTGAACCCACAACCTAGGCATGTACCCTGACCAGAATCGAACCCATGACCTTTCAGTTTACGAAATGATGCTCTAATCAACTAAGCCACACTGGCCTGGGCTTAATAGCTTCTTTTTTTTTATTTTTTAAAAATTAAAAATAATTTTTTTCAAATACAGTGACAGTTTCAGGTATACAACATAGTGATTAGATTTTTACATAGACAATGAAGTGATCACCCTGATAAGTCTTGTATGTATCTAACATATATAGTTATTACAATATCAGCTATATTGCCTATGTGTACTTTATACCCTTGTTACTGTTTTTTTTGTAAATCCTCACCTGAGATATGTTCATTTATTTTAGAGAGGAGGCAGGAGAGTGAGAGAGGGAGAGAGGAAGAAAGAAAGAGAGAAAGAAACACCGATATGAGAGAGAAACAGTGATCGGTTGCCTCCTGCATGCACCCTGGGACCGGGGCTCAAACCCACAACCTAGGTGTGTGCCCTGACTGGGAATTGAACCCACAACATTTTGGTGTATGAAACGATGCTCCAACCAACTGAGCCACCCAGCCAGGACCCTTGTGACTATTTTTATAAGTGGCATTTTGTACATCTTAATCTCACCCTTTTTTACCCATCTCAACTCCCACCCATCTGGCAACCATCAAAATGTTCTCTGTATCTGTGACTTTAAATTCCACACATTTTAAGTGTATATAAGTTTTAAGTAAAAAATATATATACACCAGTGTAATACCCATTTAATTGGATTGTTTTTATTTTATTAATTTCTTAGAGGTCATATATTATGTTTCATTCAACTAATTTGAAGTATCAAGTTTATTATTTGCTAAATTTCTATATACGCATACTTGATTTTGATTTCTGGACTTTCATTCTATTTTATTTACATTTCTTTCATAAAAACATTAAAAATTTCGTAGGAATAAAGAGACATTTTGGAGAAAAATGATAAGTAGAAACTATTGTTTTGACCACTTAATATTATTTTGTGAGTTATTTTTTTTAAATTTTGTTCTTTGATATTATATTAAATAGAGATGAATTTATGACTGGTTGTTTTTATTAATAGTTTAAACTGTGATAAAATACACATACAATTTTTCAACTTAATCATTATTGTATGTACAGTTCAGTATTAAGTATATTCACATTGTTGTATACCCTATCTCTAGAAATTTTCATCTTGCCAAACCCACTCTTTATACACATTAAACAACTCATTTTTTCCTTTTCCCAGACTCTGCCAACCACTGTTCTGCTCTGTTTCTGCTCTGAATTGACTACTCTAGGTACCTCATATGAATGGAATCTTACTGTGTTTATCTTTTTGTGACGGGCTTATTTTCTTAGCATAATGCTAAGCATAATGCTTTAAAGATCAAGTTTTGGGAATCATTAGAATTTCCCTTTTTAAAAGGCTGAATAATGTTCCATATATATATGTATATACATATGATGTCTGTCTGGGAAAAAGTCCAGCCATTGTTAACATAACGAGAATGGGTTTCAGGACATTGACCTAAGCTGGCCGCCAAGGAGTGGACTGACGTGCATGTGCTTAAACAGTGACAACTTCACTGTACTAGTCAGTGGGGGCAGTAGACACCTTTGAGTGAACATGTTTGCTGTGTGGCCCTTGCATTCAAAATGAGTGAGTGAGTAAAGCATTGAATCTGTATCACGTTTTGTGTGAAGCTCAAATGCTCGTCCGTGGAAACTATTCAGATGCTTCATAAGGTCACAGCCATGGGCAACTGGTGATTGGCAGCTTCATCAGGACAGCACGCCTGCTCATGCATCACATCTCCTGCAGAGTTTTTTAGCAAATCATCAAGTCACCCACATGACTCAGCACCCTCTGTAGCCCACATTTGGCACCCTGTGACTTACGGCTTTTCCCAAAACTAAAATCACCTTTGAAAGGGTTATTTCAGACCATCAGTGAGATTCAGGATAGTAGAATGGGGCAGCTGATGGTCATTGGGAGAACTGTGTGAGGTCCCAAGGTGCCTACTTTGAAAGGGACTGGGGTGTCATTGTCCTATGTACGCTGTTTCTTGTACCTTGTATCTTTTTTAATAAATGTGTTTATTTTTCATATTACATGGCTGGATACCTCTGGACAAACCTCGTATACCACATTTTGTTTATCCACTCATATGTCAGTGCATATTTGAATTGCTTCCTTCTTTGGCTATTCCAACTATTGCTGCTATGAACATAGCTTTTTATTTTTTTATTTTCCAGTAAATAATTTTTACTTTCTGTTATTAGATGCACAATCTAATGTCTTTATTAAGCTACATTTCCTGTACAAAGTTCTCCAATGATTTTGGATTTGCTTGGTGGGTAGGAGTAGCAGAGACATATTTTTGGTAGTCTTTATTTTTTCAGTTTAATCTTTATTGCATTTTTCCCATTACCATTTAGTCCCTAATACTCCCCTTTCCCGAGCAGTCACCACACTGATGTCCATGTCCATGAGTCCCTTTTCCTTTTCGTTCAATCCCTCCACCCCCTAGCCTCCCCCTCCAGCTGTCATCTGCTCTCCATCATAGCTTTTTAAATATCTGTTTGTGTCCCTGCTTTCAATTCTATTGGGTGTACACCCAGAAACAGATTTCCTGAACTGAATGGCAGTTCTATTCTTAATTTTTGAGGAACCTTTGTACTGTTTTCCATAGTGGATATACCATTTTACATTTTCACCAGTAGTGGCCAATGGTTCCAGGTTTTCCATGTCCTTGCCAACATTTGTTATTTTTGATAGTAGTTATTTATGATAGGTGTAAGGTGATATCTTTGTGGTTTTAATTTACATTTTCCTAATGATTAGTGATTTGAGAATCTTTTCATGTGCTTGTTAGCCATTTGTATAGCTCCCTTGGAGAAATGCTTACTTAAGTTCTTTGCCCATTTAATAATCGGATTATTATTGTTTTTTTCTTGAGTTGTAGGATTTTAAAAAATTTATTTTGGATATTAACTTCTTATCAGATATGTGATTTCTCTCATTTCTTAAGTTGTCTTTTCATCCTGTTGATTGTGTCCCATGATGCACAAAAATTTTAAAATTTGGTGTAGTCCAATATATCTAGTTTTACTTTAGATGTCTGTGCTATTTTTGTGTCAAATCTAAGAAAACATCATGAAACTTTTCCTCTATTTTTTATCTAAGAATTTATAGTGTTAGGTCTATGATTAGGTATTTGATCCATTTTGAGCAAATTTTTGTATATGGTATGAGGTAAGGGTCTAAATTTATCTTTTGCATTTGAATATTCAGTTTTTTTTAAACACCATTTGTTGAAAAGACTGTTCTTTCCTCAAGAAATGGTCTTGGCACCTTCGCTGAAAATTATTTAACTATATATACAAGAGTTTATTTCTGGGCTCTGTTCTGCCACATTGAACTATATGTGTATTTTTATGCCAGTACCATGCTCTTTTAATTACTGCAGCTTTATATTAATTTTTTTATCCTCACCTGAGGACATACTTTCATTGCTTTTTTAGAGAGAGAGGAAGGGAGAGGGAGAGAAACATTGATTTGAGAGAGAAACATCTATCAGTTGCCTCCCATACATATCCTGACTGGGTACAGAACCTGCAGTCTGGATAAGTGCCCTGCCTGTGGATTGAACCCGCAGCCTTTTGGTTCACAGGACAACAGTGCAACTGAGTCACACCAGCCAGCGCTGTATATTGTTTTGAAATCAAGAAGTATGAGGCTTCTGGCTTCCAACTTTATTATTAGTATTATTATTTTTTTGACTAGTAAATATCCTTTGAGATTTTATATGAATTTGGAGATATATTTTTCTATTTCTGCAAATAAAAAAACACATTATTGGGATGTTGATGAAATCTATAGATTGCTTTGTGTAGTATTGACATCTTAACTATTAAGTCTTCCAATTCATGAATATAGTATATCTTGCCATTTATTTATGTTTTCTTTAATTTTTTTACCACCATTTTAGATTTTTCAGAACAGAAATCTTTCATCTTCTTGGTTAATTCCTCAATATTTTATTCTTTTTGATAGTATGTAGATGAAATAATTTTCCTAATTTCCTTTTTGAATTGCTCATTGTTAGTATATAGAAATACAACTGATTTTTGCACATTTGTATCCTGATGCTTTGCTGAATTCATTTATTAGTTCAAAAGGCTTTTTCTTGTGTGTGTGTGTGTGTGTGTGTGTGTGTGTGTGTATGTGCAGAATATTAGGGCTTTTTGTAAAAAAAGATTGTGTTGTCTGAAAACATGTAATTTCACTTCTTTCTGTTCAGTTTGAATGTGGTTTGTTGTTTTCTCTTGCTTAAATACTGTGACTCAGACTGCCAGTTACTCTGCGGGACAGAGATGGCAGAAGTGAGCATCTTTACCTTGTTTCTGACTTTAGAGGAGGAGCTTTCAGTCTTATACCACTGAGTATGATGTTATCTGCCCGCTTTGCATATATGGCCTTGATCATGTTGAGGTGGCTTTCATCAGTTCCTGACTTGTTGAGTGTTTCTTTCACGAAAGGTTACTGAATTTGGTCCAGTACTTTTCCTGTATTAATTGAGATGATCATGTGGTTTTTCTGTCATTCTCTTAATGGTTTATTATATTGATTAATTTTTATATGTTGAATCATCCATGTATTCCATGGTGATAGCTTTTTTAATAAGTGGAATTAATTTTTAATTTTTACCTTTGACAGCTAGAAAAAGTCCTGCAGCAAGGAGACATTGGAGAGTGTGCAGAACCGTATATGATTTTCAAAGAAGCAGATGCAACCAAGGTATAGAGTGTATGCTTCTCATTTCACCAACTTTGTGCTCATTGTTAGTCACTTCCATTTCCCTCAGATCTGCAAATCCAGCCCTAAATAACCTCTAATCTCCCAAATTATAATTTAGGAGACTTCTATATAAAGCATATTAAAGAATTGAACTAATTCATTTTTTCTATTGACCTACTTGATTTCTTTATTTGCTTGGTCCTCTAGCTTTTGCCATGTGCTATGTTGTTCCTTAAAATCTCCCTCACCAAATACTAACTGATTCTTTAAAGTATTTTTTCCATAGAGAAGCTAACAAAGTTAATTCAGTTTAATTCCTAAATAATTAATTTTTTTAAATTTACAGAATAGTGATATTGATGGAACTTCACTAACAAAACAAATATTCTAAGCTTATGTCTAGCTGTGGGGGTGAGTGGATGTGGAAGAGGGTAAAGGGGGGATAAATGATAATGGAAAATATACAATTAAAAAAAGAATATGGTAAAAATAGAAAGTATAACCTCTGTTTTGCCATCAAGTGACTAACTTCTAGAATTTGGGTAAATTTTTAAGGCAAAAATAATTGGTCAACAATAGGTACCAAATTCTAGATACCTTGAGTTAGCTGTAGGAATAACAATTGATCTTGGATCTTTGAACATGTGATTTAATACTGAAACATCCAGGAGAGGTATGGTTGAGGAATACTTAATAATCCAGAAAGTGTTTTGCTTTCTATCTTTCTGAGATGAAGAACAAGAGCTGAGCCTTTTCTGCTCTTATAGGTAGATCTGAGCACATGATAGTCTTCTCTGATCCCTAGTTGTCTGGTTGAAAGCAGAGTTCAGTATTCTGGCTTTCCCAGGTTGTCATTTTACAGATTAAATCTGCTCTGTTGCATGGAGCTCTTAGGCATAGTAGCAGCTTATTCCACACTTCTCTTACATATTTACGTAAGCTGATAGAATGAAGTGTACTTGATATGTAGGCTCTTAAAGGAAGAACCTATTTCTAAGGTATAATAGATACAGCAATGACAGTACTGCCATGTAGCTATCCTTCCATCTTTCCCAGCCCTGACATTAAGGCAGGACACTGTCATTACGGTATGCCGCACCCACAGACACACTGTTTGGAAAGAGTATGTGATTTATTTGGTGTAGATTTTCACTCTTGGACCATTGGTTGGCTACTGCAGGCCAACTTAGTGTTTGCTTCAGGAATAACCTCAGAGTTGTCAGCCTCAGGACGTCTTTCAGGATGTCTGTTTGGAACGGTAGTCTTTTTTGCAGGATTTTGTCCTCTTATAATACATTTTTTTCTTATTTCTTTTTTACTTTTTATTTTATTTCTTTAAGTTCTCACCTGAGGATATTTCCAATGATTTTAGAGAAAAAGGGAGGGAGGGATTAGGGGGGTGGGGTGAGAGAAAGAGAAAGAGTGAGTCTCTGAAAGGTAAACATTGTTTTTCCATCTTTGCTGATAATTCAGATTTATTTATTTATTTATTTATTTATTTATTTATAAGAGGGGAAGCGAGGGACAATGAGAGGGGAGAGAAACATCGATGTTAGAGAGAAACAATGACTGAACCTGCAAATGCTGAGAATCGAACTGGTGCGCTTTTGCTTTGTGGAATGAGGCCAGACCAACTGAGCTACACCAGTCAGGGCAAGAATTGAGGATTTTTAATCTGTCTCTTTATTTATTATAAAATAGCCTTTAATTCATTTCTTTTGAGCATAATCATATAATGTATAAAGTTTTGTTTTGCAGAATAAGGAAAAATTGGAGAAGCTGAAAAGTCAAGCTGAACAGTTTTGCCAAAGGCTTGGAAAATATCGCATGCCTTTTGCTTGGACCGCGATCCATTTAATGAATATTGTTAGCAGTGCTGGGAGTCTGGAAAGAGATTCTACAGAGGTAGAAATAAACACTGGAGGTAAGAGAATTTTATAAAAAGTATTTCTAAATGTATAATTTTTTCTTTATTCTTACATAAACTTGTTTTATTTGTAGACTTCACAATGTGATGAGGCATAAAAAGTTTCCTTTTTTGTCTTTTTAAAAACTTTAACTGCTTTATTGAGTTGTAATTCACATAGCATAGAGTTCACCTATTTAAAGTGTATAATTCAGTGTTTATACACTTTATTCGTAAGACATCTTTCTTGTGATGCCTCTGTCTGCTTTTGGTATCAGGGAAATAGGTGTCATAGAAAGAGTTGTGAATTATTTCTTGTTTTGTAGGCTTGGTATTAATTCTACTTTGAAAATTTAGAAGAATTCATTAGTGAAGCTGTCTTGGCCCTTCCTTCCTTCCTTCCTTCCTTCCTTCCTTCCTTCCTTCCTTCCCTCCCTCCCTCCCTCCCTCCCTCCCTCCCTCCCTCCT